>JASTWF010000036.1:1251786-1781786 GCA_030390025.1 Squalus acanthias | reverse complement strand
TACCTGCTCCAAGGGCAATATATCCTTCCTGAGGTGCAGGGCCCAGAACTGAACGCGGTTCTCCACATGGGGTCTAACCAGAGCTCTGTACAACTGAAGCATCACATCGTCCCCCCTTTATATTCCAGCCCCCTTGAGATAAAGGCCAACATTCCATTCGCCTTTTGGATTACTTTTTGGACCTGTCCACTAGCTTTTAGTGATTTGTGTACAGACACCGAAATCCCTTTGCTCCTCCACAGTTCCTAGTTTCTCACATTAAGAAAACTATTCCAATTTGTCTTTCTCGGAACCAATGTGGATGACCTCCCACTTGCCCACATTGAATTCCACCTGCCACAGTTGTTCCCACTCACTGGGCTCGATTTTGCCGGCGCTCAGGGGTCAGGTTTGGAGGCGGGACTGCTGGCAAAATCAAAAAGATTGGCAGCGGGTCCCGAACTCGCTTCCAACCCGCCTCCAATCAATCTTCCTGGGAGTCGGGTCCCCGATTTGCGCAGGGACCCAACTCCTAGCGGCGGGAAGAGAATTATAGCCACTTAACTGCTTGTTAACAGGCAGTTAACAGGCAGTTAAGAGGCTTTTTCCAATTTTGCCAGGCCGACTGCGGGCTTCCCGACGTCCGGACACCACGCCAGGTAAGTGTGGCGTGCTGTGGGTCTACTGTAAGGTTTGTGCATTGATGACAGCTGCAGAAGTGGTGTGAAGGATCCAATGGAACACTGGTGAGTTTCAGAGGTAAGGAAATGCTGGGAAAAATCATTTTTAATGTATTCAAACTTTTCTGTAGGTAATAAGGTTTGAAGTGTTTGCGTAGTCCCACCTCATTGGGAGAACCTCTCTCACCAGTGACAGATCGCTTCTGTAACCTCACCTGCAGCTGCCATCTGTTTCATCCTAAGGTGAGAGTCACAGGAGAGCCTGGGTGCAAGGGCTCACCTTTGTACAGTGATTGGCAGTGTTTGCAGCACCTCAATGCTGTCAAACACTGAAAAATCAGCTGTCAAACAAAAATGAGCGTGTCCCCTTTAAGAAAACCAGCAGATGACACATCATCAACTGACGTCATCTGACACCGGCTTTCGCTTAATTGGCTGGCAAGCCCGCAGGGCGGGCTTAACAAGGCCAATTGACGCAAAATAGCATCTGTGCGTCGTTGGGGGCGGGTTCGGAACCCGCAAGTCAGATGACCCGCTCCCAACTCGCCTCTTCAGGTAAGATCACGGCCACTTAGTCTATCAATGTCCCTTTGTAACTCCTTGCTCCCATCTGCACAACTTACTGTGCCTCCTAACTTAGTGTCATCTGCAAACTTGGATATACAACTCTCTATTCCTTCAACCAAGTTATTGATATACATGGTGAAAAGCTGAGGCCCCTGTCCAGATCCCTGGGGAACACCACTTGTCACATCCCGCCAATCAGAGCACATTCCTTTTATCCACACTTTATTACTTTTTTTTTTATATTCCTTCTTTGTTTTTATAGCTCTTCCAGGCTGCTGGATTTCCACTTTTCCTTTGAATTTGTTAAGCCTTTTCTTTTAGCTTGATGCTGTCTCTTACCTCATTTGTTTGCCTAACTACACAAGCGGGGCCTTTGCCTATTAGGGGTGTTGACACTCACCTCTGGGCTCACCATGAAGAATGGCCGCCCGCTCAATGAATTGGATGGCAAGTGGTGTCTGTCCAGGGAGCCATGCCCCAGCATCGGTCTCAGTCGTCAGCATGGGAGCAAATTGTGGGGGAAAAAAGAGCCTTAGTTGGACATAAAATAGATATTGTAGCCAACATGTGGTGATAGTGGACAATGCCAACTCTATCTGCAAACCAGAAGTCGGCAGCTGGCTTATAATTTAAGCACCATCATCTGGGGTTTCAAACGCCACGATTTCACAGCGTTCCCCCATACACGGTGGGGATTAGTACTACAAGCACAGACCAAAGCACTTATATCACATCTGGAGCTGTTGCAACTTGGCTGGCAGTCAGGACTTATAGTGATTGCAAGCCTTCTTACATTAACATGTGAACCGAAGAAGTACAGCCCGGAAATCTACTAATATGCAAATACCGGGAGCCTCAAATAGTTATGCACATATTAGAATTTTCATAACAGGATGATAAGCCGATTGCATCCTTAGTAAAGCCCCCACGTGTGATGATGGAAGTGGGAGACTTAGTAGCACAGTTGGTAAATCATTTCTTATTCCCAGTTCTGGGACTTGCAATGAATCTAGTCCACATTCCTGAATGGACGCCGCTCTCTCTTTCTGACAGCTATAGGGATCCGAAGCAAAATGAATTTTGAACTGACCTAACTCGCACCAAGTCCCGTTCGCCCATCACCCCTGTGCTCGCTGACCTCCATTGGCTCCCGGTTAAGCAACGCCTCGATTTCAAAATTCTCATCCTTGTTTTCAAATCCCTCCATGTCCTCGCCCCTCCCTATCTCTGTAATTTCCTCCAGCCCACAATCCCCCCCCGAGATATCTGCGCTCCTCTAATTCTGCCCTCTTGAGCATCCCTGATTATAATCGCTCAACCTTTGGTGGCCGTGCCTTCTGTTGCCTGGGCCCTAATCTCTGGAATTCCCTGCCTAAACCTCTCCACCTCTCTACAGTTGAAAGGTTAGGCCAAGAACAGAATGTAATTTTTCCTTATTTCGGCTTTGCACTGGGGAGGCAGAAGTTTAGGTGTCAGCCGTGGCTCAGTTGGTGCCTCTGAGTCAGAAGGTTGTGGGTTCAAGTCCCACTCCAGAGACTTGAGCACATAAAGCTAGGCTGACACTCCCAGTGCAGTGCTGAGGGAGTGCTGCACTGTCGGAGGTGCTGTCTTTCAGAGGAGATGCTAAACCGAGGCCCTGTCTACTCTCTCCGGTGGGCGTAAAAGATCCAACAGCACTATTTTGAAGAAGAGCAGGGGAGTTCTCCCCGGTGTCCTGGCCAATATTTATCCCTCAACTAACATCACTGAAAGAAACAGATTATCTGGTCATTATCGCATTGCTGTTTGTGGGAGCTTGCTGTGCGCAAATTGGCTGCCGTGTTTCCCACATTACAACAGTGACTACACTTCAAAAGTACTTCATTGGCTGTAAATCGCTTTGGGACATCCTGAGGGTGTGAAAAGCGCTGTAGAAATGCAAGTGTTTTATTCTTTAAACAGGGAGGGTAGTTTACAAATCAGGGACAAACTGGCATCAAAAAAACATCGAGGTTCATCCCTACAGATATATTTTACCAGGCACAGTCACGCTTTGGTTGAACTTTCCAAGTGGTCTAAAATAAAGGAGATTGGTTGCACTGCAGATCCAGACACCAGGGCCCCGATATTGACTGGGACGGGCTCCGTGAGCGGGAGGGGGAAAGAGTTTTGTTCGGGCGGGTTTCCCCGCACGCTGTGGAGCTTTTTCCCCAGCGGGTTCCCCGCCTGAAGGCCAGCCCGATTGACAGGCTTGGCTCCCTGCCGGGTGGGGAACGCGCAGGAGGAGGCCGCAGGCCAGGAGCAGGTAAGGAGCCTGCTGCTGGGATAGTGGTAACGTGTGGGGGGTGATCCTCGATCCCTTTTGGGCGGGGGGGGGGGGGGGGTGGGAGGTCCAATCTCGGGGGGGGCAGGTCTGATTTCTGATTTGGGGGGGGGGGGGGGGCGCGGGTGGTAGGTGGGGTCCGATACCCGATCCTTGGGGTCCGATCCTGGGGTGTCTTTGGATGGGGGGGGTCCCGGTGGCCGGCAGGGAAGAAGGTAAGCTTGGTGGAAGCACTCCTGCTCCTCCTGGCCCACAAGCTGCATTGGAAAGGCAACTGCCACTTCCACAAAGCAGTCCTCGCCTCCCTTTCGCTGCTGGGTTTTCCGTGGCATGCGGCCTCATTATAATATTTAAACGGCCAACCCGCCTCCTGGGAGCAGGTTGGTTGCCCGGCCCCTGTCCCGCCTCCGCTAAAACCGGAAGTGGCCGGGTCGGAGGCGGGTTGGAGATTTAAAAAATGTTAAACAACCCACCCATTTTTTTGTGGTTAAAATGACCCCCCCTTGAATATCAGCGAGATTGCTCAGCAGTCACAGATGTTACTGGCTAACCAAGTGCTAAATGCACTGTTCTGAAATGTTCTTCAATTTGCAGTCAGATGAGCAAGGATTTTGGACTTTTTTTTAAAGTTGGGAATCAAGGGATACGGGGATAGTGCAGGAAAGTGGAGTTGAGGTAGAAGATCAGCCATGATCTTATTGAATGGCGGAGCAGGCTCGAGGGGCCGTATGGCCGACTCCTGCTCCTAATTCTTATGTTCTGTTCTTATGTTCTTAAACGGGTAGGCTGTACATTAGATGAAGATGCTGGGGAGCTTGGGGAGAGTGCTTGCACAAAGCAGCCTGTGGATTAATGCATTCATATCTGCGTGTATGATTTTCCCCATGCCGGTAATTAGGAGCATCTATTCTATTTCATTGCGGAACTTTACCTCATAAGTCTTGGCCCTGTCCTCCTGTGAAGTACCAGAACCTGCCGTTACATTGTTATGGAAGTGGGATTCGGCGAGTAACAGAAAGAAGACAATTGCTTCAGGCGTGATTAATAAGATTGCTTCTGCTTGTCAGGGAGCAGAAATGATACCCTTGCCTGAACTCGAATGTTTTATAGTGCACTGAGCGTTCAAATTCTCTCCAATGATCAACCCAGCAATCAAATCTCAGGTTATTTACTTCCATAACAAAAAAGAGATACCCCCACTGTTTTAAACATGCCAACACACAGAAAAGCACCATAAAATGCTGCTCTTTTATGCAAAGAACTATATGCACTTTGCAGTTTTTACTTTTAGGTTTTTCTTTGCCACTTACCATGGAGAATGATGGGGAGTGGAGCACTTTCAATACAATAACATAATGAGGGGCCTAGATAGAGTGGATAGGAAGGACCTATTTCCTTCAGCAGAGAGGTCAATAACCAGGGGACATAGATTTAAAGTAATTGGTAGAAGGATTAGAGGGGAGTTGGGGAGAAATGTTTTCACCCAGAGGGTGGTGGGGGTCTGGAACTCACTGCCTGAAAGGGTGGTCGAGGCAGAGACACTCACCACATTTAGAAAGTACTTGGATATGTGCTTGAAGTGCCGTAACCTACAGGGCTACGGACCAAGAGCTGGAAAGTGGGATTAGGCTGGATAGCTCTTTGTTGGCCGGCACAGAGACACGATGGGCCGAATGGCCTCCTTCTGTGCCGTAAATTTCTACATGGAGTCAACATTAAGCATTCCCAGTTCAGGTTTAGCACCGTCACATGGAGAATAAAGCTCCTTTCACTCAACCCCAACCTTGCTGGACCACTGTATGTTATTTTTGGTCTTTAATTTCATTTTTTATTGTTTTTTTTTTCAGTCTACCATATATCCAATTCTGGGCACCAAACTTTAGGAAGGATGTCAAGGCCTTGGAGAGGGTGCAGAGGAGATTTACCAGTATGGTACCAGGGATGAGGGACTTCAGTGATCATAGAATCATAGACTGATACAGCACAGGAGGCCATTCGGCCCATCGTGCCTGTGCTGTTCTGTGGAGAGACTAGAGAAGCTGGGATTGTTCTCCTTATAGCAGACAAGGTTAAGGGGGGATTTAATGGAGGTGTTCAAAATGATGAGAGTTTTTGATAGAGTAAATAGGGAGAAATTGTTTCCACTGGCAGGAGGGTTGGTAACCAGATTTAAGACAATTGGCAAAAAAGCCAGGGGGAAGATGAGGAGAATTTTAATTTTTTTTACGCAGCGAGTTATTGTGACCTGGAATGCGCTGCCTGAAAGGGCGGTGGAAGCAGATTCAATAGTAACTTTCAAAAGGGTACTGGATATATACTTAAAAAGGAAAAAACTGCAGGGCTATGGGGAAAGGGAAGAGGAGTGGGACTAATTGGTAGCTCTTTCAGAGAGACGGTACAGGCACGATGGGCCGAATGGCCTCCTTCTATGCTGTAAGATTCTATATCAGCCATGAACCCCCTACCCCCTGAGTGAGACTCAGTACCAGATTCACAATCATCAAGCAATGGGCTTAAAAATGCCTCAAATCATTTTCTATGGGATCCCTTAGCCAGCGCTCTGGGCAGGACTTCATCCCAGATATCAGACGTCCCATCCAAACCCAAGGCAGACCATCTAGGACTGGACGTTGGGTAATATAGCAAGACATTTCTGCTGGTGTCCTGGGGCCAATATTTATCCCTCAATCAACATCACTAAAACAGATTATCTGGTCATTATCACATTGCTGTTTGTGGGAGCTTGCTGTGCGCAAATTGGCTGCCGCATTTCCTACATTACAACAGTGACTACACTTCAAAAGTACTTCATTGGCTGTAAAGCGCTTTGGGACGTCTTGAGCTCATGAAAGGCGCTACAGAAATGCAAGTCTTTCTTTTTGTCTCTGAGTGTATTCTGGATGAGTGTCGGCTCATTATTCAATTGAGATGTAGAAATAAATTTCACTGAGATTATTGGATGGAGGTGAACCAATCACCAGCGTCCTCCCCACCTCTTCACTCCACCAATAAACGCGTTCCGATGTCAGTGGTTGCGGCGTTGTTTATCTGTTCCCCGCCACCTCACCTCCAATCCTGAAGGTGTTGGCCCGAGCCGGGATGTCAGCTGCCCTCCAGTACCTCACCCACACGGCCATTCTTGATGTGTGAGCCTGGGCAGTAAACGTTGGCAGGCTGTTCAACCGTGGCGGGGGATGGGTAGAATCACATCCTGTTGTCGCCCACTGCACTTTCCAACAGGGGGCAATGGATAGCAGTAAAGATTTGTTTTCTCTTCCTAACCTCAGGGAGCTGCGGCCAATTGTAGCATCCCTATTGCTGCCTCGGCTGCGCACAGCCAACTCACGACAGGCTGAGGCCTTCTGGTCTGTATGACCTGATACTCAACCAGCTGGTGCCATTATCTGCTGGAGCACAAAAATCTAGGCTGACGCTCCAATGTCAGTACTGAGGGAGCGCTGCACTGTCGGAGGTGCCGTCTTTCGGATGAGACGTTAAACTGAGTCTGCTCTCTCAGGTGGACGTAAAAGATCCCACGGCACTATTTCGAAGAAGAGCAGGGGAGTTCTCCCCGGTGTCCTGGCCAATATTTATCCCTCGACCAACATCACTAACAGATTATCTGCTCACTATCACTTACTGTTTGTGGGAGCTTGCTGTGCGCAAATTGGCTGCCACATTTCCTACATTGCCACAGTGACTCCACTTCAAAAGTACTTCATTGGCTGTAAAACGCTTTGAGACGTCCTGAGGTCGTGAAAGGCGCTGTAGAAATGCAAGTGTTTTCTTTTTGTCTATCTGGGAGCTGTGTGTTTGTTTTAATGGGTGATTTATGGAATAAGATTGCTGAATTTCCCATTTTCAATAGCACTGTACAAATTACAGAGATGGCATAAGGCTTCACATTCAAACACGAATGACATAAACCATAGGGATTTAAAATTCAGCTACGGGATAGTTTGAAGTGAGATTGCAAGAGCATTCGCTCACTAAATATCACTTGTTGATTTAATGCTTCCCCTGACAGTAAACCATATAAAAACACTCTCACAGGATATATCCCACCATTAGCACTCTCTCGTATACCACACCCTCCCCACTAACGGTGGCCCTCTCAATATACATCTCACTCACTAATACCAATATCATATACTGCGCTGTGGTGTGCAACTCACTGTCGCACTCTTGTTATAAGAGTTACAGCTCAATGCCACATATAGCAAATACACAGTCCCCTTCCTGAGTCACTCAAAGCACTTCCCACAGGGCTTCGAAAGCAATCCTATTGAGAGGGTCAACAAAATCACAGACAGACGTGGTTGCAAGTTCCACGGAGCATCAATCGGAGGCTACCCTGTTCACGGTTACTGAATCGGCCTTTCACAGTTTCCCCGCCTCTCTCCTGATGGCACTGCCTCATGCTCGGGTACAGTTCCATGGGCACCAGGCTCCGCTACCTCGCCCAAGCGCGCATCCTTCACGCGCGGGACTAGATAGTGAGTGCCCGCACCGTAATCGATTGTAAAGGACACGACAGCTGAGCCCAATCACGTCTTCACCTGACAACCATACAAGCAGTTCCCAGGAGGAGTCACTAGATGGCGATTAGGAGCGGGAACGCTTGCTGACCCTTCCCCTCCTGGACTGAGGGGCACGAAGGCCACTTATACCATTGAACAACAACAACTTGCATTTATATAACACCTTAACGTAGTAAAATGTCCCAAGGTGCTTCACAGGAGCGTTATCAGACAAAATTTGACACCGAGCCACATAAGGAGATATTCGGACAGGTGACCAAAAGCTTGGTCAAAGAGGTAGGTTTTAAGGAGCGTCTTAAAGGAGGAGAGAGAGGTAGAGAGGCGGAGAGGTTTAGGGAGGGAATTCCAGAGCTAGGGCCTCGGCAGCTGAAGGCACGGCCGCCAATGGTGGAGCGATTATAATCAGGGATGCTCAAGAGGCCAGAATTGGAGGAGCGCAGAGATCTCGGAGGGCTGTACGGGGTTACAGAGATAGGGAGGGATGAGGTCATTCCACTGCTGCCATGACTGACAGCTAACTCAGCACAGACCAGTGTGAATCTGGAAGCATCCTGGTTTGTGTGATTCACACCCACACCACATGGTGCATTTATCTATTTTTCCTTAGGTTTATATATATATTTATTCCGCCTCCCTTCAGGTTACCCATCAACCCAACCATTTCTGGGCGGACAGGGCAATCCAACGGCTGGAGCCAATCGCTAACCATCCCGTATTTCCTGTGGGCAAGTGCCAAGACGCGACCAAATTGTAAGACGAGAAGCCTGTTGTGGCGCGAGGGACTCGGAAGGATGAAATCGTGCCCTGTCACCCGATGCTACATCACTGTACTGTAGCACCGTTTGCAACGCTCTCGAATCATCTCAATAGGTCAATATTGGGATTAGCAGGTGGCATAAACATGACATTTCAGTCTGGCCTTTCAGTAAGTAAGCCAGGTAACCAATGACAACAGGCAAAATGGAGGCTGTCCATGAAACAATGAAAGGTGGCAGCAGATGAGGAGAAAGACGTCATTCACCGATCATTTTTCAAGGAGCTGAATGCTTCCATTTTCAACAAACCTGCCCTGCTAACAGTACACAACCAACATCACTAAAACAATAGCACATTGCTGTTTGTGGGATCTTGCTGTGCATAAACTTGGCTGCCGCGTTTCCTGCATTACAACAGTGACTACACTTCAAAAGTACTTCATTGGCTGTAAAGCGCTTTGGGGTGTCCTGGGGTCGTGACAGGCGCTATAGAAATGCAAGTTCGTTCTTTCTTCACAACTTCTCCAAGACATCCACAACATGCAGGGGGCATGAAGGCACCCCTAGCATGCTCATAAGAATGAGCATCTGTTTGTTGTTCACTTAACTGGGACAAAGAATAGGCTGATTTTCACCCCTTCATTAGTCCATTGTAGCTCTGCAGAATCTCTCAGTATGGCTCGAAACTCAGGCTGGTGCTTTAATTGTCTTTGAATTTTGTTTTAATGTGTTTTCCAGGATACATTAATCGCTTTATAATTTGACTTCAATCTCTATTTAATGATAGTGTTCTGTGGACTTCACGCATAGGAAGCGATTGCCTTCTTTCTCACGCTGAAAAGAAAAATCACAGTTTCGGGCAAGTGGAAGAAACATAGAACGTTCTGGAAACGCACGGCAGGTCCACCAGCATCTGAGATAGGATTCCTCTCTTAGAACATAAGAATTAGGAGCAGGAGTAGGCCATACGGCCCCTCGAGCCTGCTCCGCCATTCAATAAGATCATGGCTGATCTTCTACCTCAACTCCACTCTCCCGCCCGATCTCCATATCCCTCGATTCCCCTAGAGTCCAAAAATCTATCGATCTCAGCCTTGAATATACTCAACGACTGAGCCTCCACAGCCCTCTGGGGTGGAGAATTCCAAAGATTCACCACCCTCTGAGTGAAGAAATTTCTCCTCATCTCAGTCCAAAATGGCCGACCCCTTATCCTGAGACTGTGACCCCTGGTTCTAGACTCCCCAGCCATGGGGGGAAACAGCCTCTCAGCATCAAGAGGTTTTTGAGATAATGAAAGGTTCTGAGAGGGTAAATAGTGAAAGATTGTTTTCATTGGTTGGGGACTTGGTAACAAATGAACATAAACGCAGATGATCACTAGATAAGGTGAAAAAATAATTTCATACAAAGAGTTATTCGAACATGGAATGCTTTACTAAAAGCAGCTATTGCAGCAGAAACTGTAACATCATTTAAAAGGGATTAGATAAGTATTTGAAAAGGAAGAATACAAAAGGATACAGGGAAAGGGCAAGGAAATAAGATTTGCGCACAGTTCCAGTTGAAAAGTTTGCACCAGCACAGATGCGAGGGGTCAAATAGCCTCCATCTGTGCTGTAATCTCGATGAGTCTATGATGATATAAACCATGCTGAAATACTCTGCCGCGCGCGGTCTTGTCTGTGCCCGGGTGGCCCTGGCGAGGGAGCACGTGGTGCCCGCTGGTGTGCTTGAGGCCTTCCGCGACCGGAGGGACTGGGGGGCATAGTGGATCTCCTGAACCATGTTTTTATTTCGTTTGATAAGCTTCCTTTATAGTTGAGTTTTAATTAGTTGTGCCCCTTTAAAAAGGTTAAAGGTTAAAGGTTAAAGGTTATTTGGTTTGCAGTTGATGACACTCACAGTGTCTCCTTACTGGTTATTTTAGAGAGAAAAGATGGGTTCACATTTTAACGTGAGGAAATCCTGGTGACAGATCACGTGTCAAAATGCCGACCTTTTATTTCTCTTTCAGACGGCGATTGACCCTCTGTGTATTTCCAGCGTTTGCAGGTCTTGTCACAGAAGGCGACACAACTCTGGGTCAGCCTCCCAGGAGCAACGCAGCCTCCTTACGCACTGCTCCGCAGAAACATGTAGCTGCGTTGTCCTGGGCCGGTTGCCGGGGCTCGGCGAGCAGGGATTGCTGCAAGCTCGCCTCCTTCAACCTGATCTCCCTGCAGCTACAGCTCACACGAGCTCCTTGTTGCTGCTGCTTCTCTTCCTCGAGCCAGCTTCTTGAGGGCAACTAGGGATGGGCAATAAATGCCGGCCTTGCCAGTGATGGCCACATTGTTTCAAAAAAAAAATCTATTAATGCTTTAAAGGTCTTGTGTGTAGAACGCAGTCCCTGTAAATGCCACACACTTCTTGCAACACTTTCCCCCGTCATAATTTGCTGACAATGGGCCTAGTGTGTCCTCCAACTCACTGTAAGCACTGCCACAGGTGATCTGCCAGTATTTATAAAATATTTATATTGATAGGGCTTGGAACATAACTCTCCATTAGAGTAAAGGAGAGGCCTGTTTTGTTTGACACAGGCTTAGGGTCCCATTCTTTAGCTGACACAGGTGGCAGGGGACTTGGTCCCGGTTTCAAATTGCATTATGGGCTACCTGTCGAAACTCTTATCTCATAGAATCATTGTCATAAATCGCAAGTAACAACTCAGGAAGTACTACTGGGCGGCCAGCTGGGGCGCCGTCCAGGGAGTATAAATACTCAGGCATGGGCCCACCTTGGGCAGAGACAATCTGGAAACAGGAAGCTAGTGACTGCTAACTAGACTGCCATGTTTTGTTACAAGTTGATTAAAGCCTTGCTTTATGTTCAAGTGCGTAGTGAGTCTTTATTACGTCAATCATAGAAGTTTACGGCACAGAAGGAGGCCATTCGGCCCATCGTGTCTGTGCCGGCCGAAAAAGAGCTCTCCAGCCTAATCCCACTTTCCAGCTCTTGGTCCGTAGCCCTGTAGGTTACAGCACTTCAAGTGCACATCCAAGCACTTTTTAAAATGTGATGAGGGTTTCTGCCTCTACCACCCTTTCAGGCAGTGAGTTCCAGACCCTCACCACCCTCTGGGTGAAAAAAGTTCTCCTCAACTCCCCTCTAATCCTGCTACCAATTACTTTAAAATTACTTATCTGCTGGATGGTAAGTTGCTTGGCAACCACAAATAATCAGGTTGGTTCAATCTGGGTTTTTTGTGGTGGTCTTTATTAAATAGGACCCATTTCACTGGAGAACACACTTAACTTGGGAGCTAGCTCAGTTCTGATCAGGTTTAGTTTTGAAGTAACCCATTAAAGGTTGATGGACAATCCTGGAGGGTTGGCATCCCTAGTGGGAGGGCGTCATAGCCAAGCTTTATCCTAGCCCCCACCTTGACCCTCACACACACAAGCATTTCCGGAGGGGGTTGGGGGAGTCACTGGATAGCGATCAGGAGCAGGACCTCTGACTGATGTGTTTCCTTACATAAGGGGGGTGGAGCGTGATGCTGAGGCCAACTGATGGGTCCCAATTACTGCCCCAACAGAAATCAGCAAGTCACCACAAACCTGGGACCTTCTTGGTCTGTAGGGCTCAGCAGCACACTGACTGGAGCACTTCGCCACGAAGCCATTCGGGGAGCTTTACACCAAACCTTCGATGTTGGGCAAGCTTGCTGTGACGTTCATACCCTGGGGACATTTACACAGCTGCCTAGACACCAAACTCTGGAATTCCCTCCCTAAACCTCTCCGCCTCTCTCTCCTCCTTTAAGACGCTCCTTAAAACCTACCTCTTTGACCAAGCTTTTGGTTACCTGTCCTAATATCTCCTTATGTGGCTCGGTGTCAAATTTTGTCTGATAATCGCTCCTGTGACGCGCCTTGGGACGTTTTACTACATTGAAGGTGCTATATAAATGCTAGTGACCCAATATAAGGCATTTGTGACCTTTTACAATGCGACAGCAATCCAATTCAACCTTCCAAGTTTGTCAGTTCCAAACTCTAACCTGAAGCCTGCCATTGTCCACACCGCCCAGCAGCACACCAGCTATACTGATTTTGCCCGGTCAATACTACTGACCTTATAATAACTGCAAGCGCATCTTATCAGATATGCATGGCACCACACCGCTTCCCCCCCTCCAGCACCATCGCAACATCACTTAAAAAGCCAGCATCACTTTCCACGTTATTACTGCAGCGTTCCTGAATTATACCTGAAGATCGCAAGGTCCTAAGACAAAAACATGATTGTGTTGCTCAGAGTTTTACGTCCGACAAACCCAACGACACGAGAAAGCTCGCCAAAGCCCTCAGAAGTCGAGGCCAGGCTGGTGCATTTACTGTAAAGGTGGGCTTTTGTCAAATACCCTGCTCCTAAAAAGGTTCAATTCAGGAACACAGAAGCTCATACATCAAAGTGACAGCTGGTCCAACCAGCACAAACACAGTCTTATGGTCTCTGT
The DNA here is from genome assembly GCA_030390025.1 of Squalus acanthias. Classification (NCBI taxonomy): domain Eukaryota; kingdom Metazoa; phylum Chordata; class Chondrichthyes; order Squaliformes; family Squalidae; genus Squalus; species Squalus acanthias. The sequence goes on along the minus strand of JASTWF010000036.1, from coordinate 1,768,455 downwards.
TCTTCGCATTGAATAACAAGGCTCAATGGCAACTGAAAAGAATGTTTTACATGACTGAATTTCTTTTATGGACAAAAAATAAAAATCGACTGTTAATGTGCACTTTCTCTCAGCATTGCTGAGGGAGAGGAAGCAGCTAGGGAGAGAGTGACAGCCGGCAGCAGATAAAAGGAGGCTTGGGTATAGATAGATGTGGCTACAGTTTCTGTTAGCAATTAGCTGCACAAATGAGTGACTAATCTTCTTTACAATGCGTAGGATGTAAGCTTGTAGCCTTCCCTATACTCTGATGTGAATGCAGTAACGCATTCAGTCCAAGATCTCTGAGGCATGCTAACTCGTCGGGCAGGACCTCCATGTGGGAATGAGAGTCCACACTAGCCTGAGTACCTCAATGTCCCGGGCAGCCTGTTGGACACCCAATGCACGATGAGTTAAAACAGCTTTCTGCTGAACATGGGATTGTAAGCTGTGTATTGTGTAAGGGGGGTTTAAGGCAAATGTATCTCCACAGTTAAGGAGGGCGATGGAATTGTGTGAAAGTCGCTCAGCCATGTCTGTGATGGTCTAGAGTATGTCAGTCTGGTCACTTGTGTTTCTGGAGAATGGGACTGAGTTTAAGAGGGCAATGTAGCCATGGTAACAAGATGATTGGAAGAGATTAAGAAGGGCTTAGTGCATTTTGCTGGGTCCATCTTTGTTATTCTGCTGTCACTTTTATGTATCTTTGTTGTACTACGATTTATTGGTGGTATGTAATGATCAAAGGCAAAAATGGTATATAAATGTGAGTGAATCACTGTATAGCAGCACTCATACGGGAATCATGAGTCTGGTGTCTCAATAAAGACACAATCTTGCATTGTTACAACTGTATGTGTGTGTGTGTACTCTGTTGTTTAAGGTAAGAAGATGAATTCGAACGAGAAAGCAGTTCAACACTCCACATAGTAACCAGGAGAAAGGGCGACATTTTATTGGGCTTAAATTGATAATGAGCAAATATCACAGTCGCCAATCTTCAGGTGTTACGAGGAGTCCGGCGTTATGAACACGGGGCAAGTCTGATTCCAAACCCATCAAGAGACGCACAAAAAAGTAAGAACTTGCATTTCTATAGCGCCTTTCACGACTTCAGGACCTCCCAAAGTGTTTCACAGCCAATGAAGGACTTTTGAAGTGTCGTCACTGTTGTAATGTATGGAACATAGGTCCTTTTCACAGTGGCATGCATAGTTTTTATATGTATACATAAAATTTATGTGTTTAAGACAAAACACAATAAAACTATAATCTTTCGAAGAAGAGCAGGGGAGTTCTCCCTGGTGTCCTGGCCAATATTTATCCCTCAATCAGCATAACTAAAACAGATTGTCTGGTCATTATCACATTGCTGTTTGTGGGAGCTTGCTGTGCGCAAATTGGCTGCTGTGTTTCCTACATTACAACAGTGACTCCACTTCAAATACTTAATTGGCTTTAAAGCGCTTTGGGACATCCTGAGGTCGTGAAAGGAGCTATATAAATGCAAGTCTCTCTTTAAAGGTGGAGGTGATCAGTGTTAATAAATAAATAACAGATTGTGAAGTTTTTGAATAAGTTGATTTAAATAAATCGGAGATATGGCAAAATTACCAAAGAGGCTGAAGAAACTCATTCACACACACATCGCTTCAGATGGATGCATAGCTTGAAATATGAGAACATACGAACATGTGGAATAGGAGCAGGAGTAGGCCATTCGGCCCCTCGAGCCTGCTCCTCCATTCAATAAGATCATGGCTGATCTTCTACCTCATCTCCACCTTCCCGCCCGATCCCCATATCCCTTAGTATCCAAAAATCTCTCGATCTCTGTCTTGAATATACTCAAGGACTGAGCCTCCATAGCCCTCTGGGGTAGAGAATTCCAAAGATTTAAAAGATATCTTGTGGTAGCACACTCTTACTTCACCCTATTCCGACACAATACAGCTAGTTCCCCACTTTTGTGCTGTCTTCTCAACTGAACTGCAAGGAGGAGGATAAAACAACTTGAGAGCTTACTCACTGGCGAGAGTCTGGATAAAACGCTCCAGAGGGCTTTGGAAGACTAGAAGGTCACTGTGGCGCTGAACCTCAGTGACACCTCAGAGTTAACAAGTTCAAGCCAACTGCATGATTTTGGTTCTAAACACTTGTTTCTGCTTGGAATCCATATCTCAATATTCTGATAGCTCGCACACACCTAGAATCAAGCAAGACAAATGTAGGGGGACTCACGGTTGTAAAGTTCTGTGGACCACACAGCCGCCCTCGGAACCTGCAGTCGAGGACCATGTCCTCAATTTGGTGACCTAGGCGATTGAGAAGTTTGAACATGACGTTTTCTGTGGCTCGAGGTGGCAAGAAGTGCGAGAAATCCAGCAACTTTTCAAACCATTTCCAGCGCTTGTCCTTTAGAATCTCCCGAGCTGTCGGGTTGACGCTGCGACTTTCGTTGAGGAGACCCAGCCAGTGGCCAGTCAGGTAGACATCTGACTTCGTCATCCTTCGGAGAATCAGCATGTTGTTGTTGCAAATCGTGACGGCCGGGAACGAGAGGTTCTTGGCCCAAATCATGTGGAGTTTTGTGTGGACTGGAGTGGAGAGCAGATACCTAATCCTGTTGGAGGACCATGTGCAGAGGAGCCCAAAGGAGGCGAGGAAAGCTACGAGCCATAGCACCCGACGCTGATAGGAGAGACGCTTGCAGAAGATATACCTGATGCCATGGAATTTCGTGTGCTCCAGGAATGGGTCGGTGACTTCATGCAGAGAATGGTCACCCTTGCAACTGAGGCCCATAATTATCCTGCTGGCGTTAACTACAGCAGTGGACCACTGCCATCATTCAAGCCCTTCTTACCTTGACAACAGCTGTGGCTTCTTTGAAGAACAAGAGAGAGAGAGAGAAAAAGAGTGCTTGCAAGCTTCTCTGGCAATATCCACTCTGTGTGCATACTCCTCGACACTGGTGGTGACTGAACAGCTCAGTCTGCAGCTCAGTTACAGAGTAGGTGCAGAGCACTGAACGAATGCCCCCAATAGAGGATCCTGCATTAACCTTCTTTGTCCTCTCTCAAAGGTCCATGGCAGATACCCCATCCCGCACTCTTCTTTGGGATGTCCCTCGCCACTCCGACATGCTATTTACAATCCACTGATCTGAGGAAGAAAGGGGTTGGCAACAAACAAGAAAAAGCACAAGGGAGAGCAGCTCCCTCTGTCAACCAAGTTCTGTATTAGCATCGGGGAGACAGACTGGAGAGGCAGCAAGACTGGGAGGAGACAGGCAAGCGGCCAATTAAAGGTACTGATGAGATGCTGGCCAGAGCTCGGAGCTGGCTGGAGTGAATGACAGGGAGTCATAGCGACAAAGCTGCTGTATAAACACTGATTAAGACTCGCCAATAAAAGGCCGCTTAAATGAACTCAAGCAGCTCCGTGTTGCACTAGCAGCAGTCCTGTTAACACTCTCCTTCCTGTCCTTCACCGAGCTGTCAGCTATGTGCCGACACTTTGTCGGAATCATGACATTCGATTGTTTCTGAGCCACACATATCCAGAAAATGTTTAACCCTCTGATAACAGCAGGAGCATTTCAGCGTTAGGTCCAATGCAACAGCAGATTTCATTTTCTTCAGACTGCACTGTATAAAGAAAGAAAGACTTGCATTTCTACGGCGCTTTTCACGGCCACCTAACGTCCCAAAGCGCTTTACAACCAATGAAGTACTGTTTGAAGTGAAGTCACTGTTGTAATGTAGGAAACGCGGCAGCCAATTTGCGCACAGCAAGCTCCCACAAACAGCAATGTGAAAATGACCAGATAATCTGTTTTTGTTACGTTGGTTGAGGGATAAATATTGGCCAGGACACCGGGTAGAACTCGCCTGCTCGTCTACAAAATACTGCCATGGGATCTTTGACATCCACCTGAGAGAGCAGACGGGGCCTCGGTTTAACATCTCATCCGAAAGACGGCACCTCCGACAGTGCGGCGCTCCCTCAGCACTGCACTGGGAGCGTCAGCCTAGTTTTTTGAGCTCAAGTCTCTGGAGTGGGACTCTGAACCCAGAAGGGAAATTGACTCAAATTCTTGTACTTGCACACTGGCCCGTGACCCCATGGAATGAGGACAAAATCAGGTCTCATTGTGATGGCCAAATACCAAAACTCCGATTTGAATAATGGCCACTAGGGAAAGAAACTGGAGGGTGCCCAGTCAGTCCCTGTACCATCCCCTACAAGATGCCAATGGCTACAAGAGAGGAGGAGAGGGGCACTTGACAAAAAAAATTAGAGATGTTGGGTGCCCAACATTTTCTCTAAATTTATTTTTACTCTCCTCATTCAAACGTTCATTTCTATTTTCCCCGCCCCTACTTGAAATGCCTTATTTCCAGTCAGAAAGCCTTGATCAGCACAAGGGAAGGTCTCTTCCCTCTGGTTGGGAATCACTTGATTCTTTTCTGAAGGTGAGGATCTCTGTTTCTAGTCACGTGGCAGCCTTTGCGTTCATGTGTGTCCATTCACTGGCTGGTAGGGCAGCTGAGCAGTCTGCTCCGACACCTCTACTGATGCTGTGACCGTGTGGGCATGGTGGCTGAAGATGTTGGGGATGACGTAGAGAGGGTCATTTTGGGAGGCTCCGCCCCCCCCCCCCCATGGCATGGAGCCTCACCTGCGGCGAGTCGGAAAATCAGGTGACAATGTTGTAGCCCCCATCTCTGCCACCACCATCGAGGCTCTACGCTGGGAGTGGAGTCTCACAGGATTTCCTCCACAATGTGTATGCTATGACAAGTGGAAAGCAGCGCCGCGGAAATGCAGAGTATCGCTCCCTCCACGCTATCAGTCTCAGAACTGGATTGAGACTGCTCAAACTCATATCACATTGGACCCTCACAGCCAGCAGACAAGAGATGTTCATCCCACCTGGACACTCCTGCTTTAAATTTCTTGAAGTGGTTGACTTGTCTATTTCTCCCCCTCCGTGGTCAGGTGACCGCAACAGGATTCCAAGCGAGCTTCAACTCAACATACATACAACAACTTTCATTTATATAGCGCCTTTAACGTAGTAAAACGTCCCAAGGCGCTTCACAGGAGCGTTATCAGAAAGAATGTTGACATCGGGCCACATAAGGAGATATTAGGACAGAAGAGGTAGGTTTTAAGGAGCGTCTTAAAGGACCAGAGAGGTGGAGAGATTTAGGCAGGGAATTTCAGAGCTCAGGGCCTAAGAAACTGAAGGCACGGTCACCAATGGTTGAGCGATGAAAATCGGGGATGCTCAAGAGGCTAGAACATCCAAGCTCACAGCCGTTTCATGGACAAGGCCGGCATTATGGCAATACTTTTTTAAAGTTTTGATTTATACGGACTTAAATGAAACGCAAGCCCAGAACAAATGGATCGATACTTAAGCTGGCAGGGCAGGAAGAATGACAAGCGAGTATGATACCTAGAATTATACGGGGGTGCGTTGGGGGTGAACTAACTGCAACTCTGAATGGAGAATACCTCAGATTTTTTTTATTCATACACAGGATGTGGGCGTCGCTGGCAAGGCCAACATTTATGCCCATCCCTAGTTGCCCTTGAGAAGGTGGTGGTGAGCCGCCTTCTTGAACCACTGCAGTCCGTGTGGTGAAGATGCTCCCACAGTGCTGTTAAGGAGGGAGTTCCAGGATTTTGGCCCAGCGACGATGAAGGAATGGCCGATATATTTCCAAGTCAGGATGGTGTGTGACTTGCAGGGGAACTTGGAGGTGGTGGTTCCCATGCGCCTGCTGCCCTTGTCCTTCTAGGTGGTAGAGGTTGCGGGTTTGAGAGGTGCTGCTGAAGAAACCTTGGCGAGTTGCTGCAGTGCATCTTGTAGATAGAACACACTGCAGCCACGGTGCGCCGGTGGTGGAGGGAGTGAATGTTTAAGCATCATAGTGGACACTTGGCAAATGCCAAGCGGGGGAGGAGAAGGAAATAACTCACCTGATCTTAAAAGGGGGCTGTGCTATCTTGCGATACAAATACTCAATGAAAGCGAACTGGGAGAAGGTTTTATGTAGTTTCTGTATCTGAGTCATAAATGATAAGTTAGATCTGAGGTTGTGAGATATCATTCAGCAGTATAGCAGGGGATCATGCTTTTGAGTGACTGTATTATATGATTTCTTGATTAGGGAGAAACAGGAGTTTCTATTGAGTTGGGTACTCATTGAAACACTGAATGAGTCAGAGACTAGAGTGTCCTTCATAGCACTGAGTGAGTCAGGAACTGAAGTGTCCATCAGTACACTGGATGAGGCAGGAACTAAAAACTTGAATCAGGGCACACATCAACCACTAAGTCAGAACCAGGAAGTGGCACTTGAATCATGAGTGAAAGGTAGATGATAAGGGCAGCATTAACTGCAATGGTTTCATTTTCAAGCCTGTTGGTCATTTTTTTCCAAGGGCATGTAGAATCTGGGAGGGATTCAATTGTAATGGATGGACATGAGGAGAGAGAGAGAGAGACAGGTAATTCAGGAAGAACAGGGCTTCAGGTGGAGATGACAAAATCTTAGAAGGACACGGCTACAAGTGACTTTAAAGCAAAATGGCGGCGGTCTGACCCATGCTCATTGACATAATAGCTGGCTCTGTCATGTTATAGAGCAGTTTCACCTGTGCTACAACCTGGAACAAATTCTGGTAGAATTCATGGGGCCACCCTGACGCAAAGCCCAAGCCAGCATTACAAGGAAGACTATTTTTGAGCACACATAACGCGTGGGATCAGCTGTCTGCCTTTACGTTGCAGCAACAGGCAGCTTTAACCCAGTGGTAGATTCATAGATCCACATTTTCATCAGCTCAAGATCGGTCAGAGCATTGCTACTCAGAAGTGCAGCTGATGGAAAAGAAAGACTTGCATTTCTATAGCGCCTTTCACAACCTCAGGACATCCCAAAGCGCTTTACAGCCAATGAAGTACTTTTGAAGTGCAGTCACTGTTGTAATGTGGGAAACGCGGCAGCCAATTTGTGCACAGCAAGCTCCCACAAACAGCAGCGAGACAAATATTGACCAAATAAGAAGACCTTGTCTAGAGCAGATGCCTTACTTGGGCAGCAGTGTTTTGGCCCATTAACATTTTTAGATTGTCAACATTTACCTTTTGAAAACTAACAAGCCAATGCATTTTTGCTGGCTTAAGATTACAGTGACTTTTGATCTTGATCGCTGTCTGACACCACTACGTAGAAGTAGATTTGTACATTGGATCTTACTTTGTCAGAGATACACCCAGGAGCCAGTCAGGACTGACCCTTCAAGACTCAATTCCTTCGGGCGACCAACCCATACCACCCGCTTGCCGTCACCACCAAAAGTTAAACTCAGCCCCCGTGACTTTATCCAGCGAATAGATGAGGCACAGAGACCAGCAACTTTGATCCCTGGCGTGAGCTGGTGTAACTTATCTCAGCTGGGGGCTACATTTGGCCCTGAATATGTGAGGAAGCAAAATTCCAGTCCTCGGTCCTGATCGTTGTCCAGCAACCCTCTCCTCGAAATGCTCATTGCTTGAGGATGGGGTGGGGCTCGGTTATGATGTCCCCCTGGATTGCCAATCCGCGACACCTCGGGGGCGAGAAAATTGGCCAGAAAAGAAAATCCCGAACCAGTAATTGTCGAAAATACAAGTTAACTCCCTTACAGGGATGATGCCATCAGAGCAATTTGTTTACATCAAGGAACTTCAGGTTTGCAAGCCAGAAATTCCTTAATTTTAAACAGGCCATCTGTTCCGTACTATGCAAGGCTGTGACTGACACCCAGTCTGTCACAAGCTTTACAAAAGCACCCTATTTTTTGACCTCCTTAAACAGACAGAAGCTTCCATCTGCAGACTGCACCTCAGAGAGGAATCACGCTTTGATTTTGAAAAGATCCCGGTGGAAACGCTGTCAAAATTTTAGGTTGCCACTGGCAACAGCCGAGGCTGCTCTTCGCTGGCGTTCAATCTTCTAGTGGAATCATGAACCCCTTAAATTAATGTTTAAATAAGGCTTGAAAACACTGCAACTAAGGTCAAAAGATGTTATTTGTGTTTCTTTCCAAGCTAAAGTGATGATGAATATGTAATTTTTTTCGCAGAAGGCATGTTTTTGCCTCACAAGCACTGAATATCTTCTCTGTCATTTTCCCGCTCTTTGGTTTGATGTGACAGACGGAGTCATAATTATGGAGCCACGAGTGTCACGCTCAGAATAATTAAATTAAAATTACATCCAAAAAAAAATCATCAAGAACAATGTTCCCCCTCAGTTTTTTTTTGGGTGAGCAGCCCGTTCACAGTTTCGGGCATGCGCGGAATTTAACATGGGCAAAACCAGTCCTGGGCTGCGTGGGACTGGCAGAGTGCACCGCACAGTTTAGAGGGAACGTTGGTCAAGAGTGTTGCCACCTATACACAAAATAGGTGATACTGTGCACAATTTTGGTCTCCTTATCTGAGGAAGGACATACTTGCCTTGGAGGCAGTGCAACGAAGGTTCACTGGATTGATTCCTGGGATGAGGGGATTGTCCTATGATGAGAGATTGTGTAGAATGGGCCTATACTCTCTAGAGTTTAGAAGAATGAGAGGTGATCTCATTGAAACATACAAGATTCTGAAGGGGATTGACAGGGTAGATGCTGAGAGGCTGTTTCCCCCTGGCTGGAGTGTCTAGAACTAGGGGTCATAGTCTCAGGATAAGGAGTTGGCCATTTGGGACTGAGATGAGGAGGAATTTCTTCACTCAGAGGGTGGTGAATCTTTGGAATTCTCCGCTCCAGAGGGCTGTGGACGCTCAGTCGTTGAGTATATTCGAGGCTGAGATCGATAGATTTTTGGACTCTCGGGGAATCAAGGGATATGGAGATCAGGCGGGAAAGTGGAGTTGAGGTCGATGATCAGCCATGATCTTATTGAATGGCGGAGCAGGCTCGAGGGGCCAAATGGCCTACTCCTGCTCTGAATTCTTGTGTTCTTATAAAACAAATATGACTCGACCCTTAACCTGCCTACCGGTTCAGAGAAACAAGTCTCCCTGCGAGGGTTGGACGTATTCCTGGAGGTGTCATCACATGACCTTTGTGGCTCCAACTGCCCCGCCTCCACCCTCCCGCCATTGGTCAGCCAACATGTCCATCCCTGTGGCGCACCGCCTTCCCGCAGCCAATTGGAAAGCGAGCAGAATCTTCCTTACCCGATTGGATGATTCTTGACTGTCAGCCTTTTCTTCACCATCTCCAACATTTTTATAACTAACAAACAAAAGTGTTAAAAGAAAATGATTTTAATTGAATGCTTCTATGATTTTTCTAGGTGTCACTCCCAGCAGTGTCCTGTAGATTAATCTTTGATTCCTGGAGACTCCAGGGCAATCCTGGAGGAGTTGGCAATCCTAGCTTGCTCCTTTTAGAGAGTGGCAACCAGAACTGTACACTCTACTCTCATTGTGAAAGCAGGATTCAGTATAAGGGAGTGAACCTGTGGATTGCCCTGAGATCGGTGCAGTGGTCGGAGAGCACGTGAAGTGACTGTAGAGCAGCTGTCCTTCGATTTTCTAATAGGAGGGGAGGCTGAAGCTCCGGCCTACTGTCGATGGCTGCACTGCTCCTCCTTACTACTACACACACACACAAATTAGACCTCGCTCAGTTTTCTTTGTCAATGTACGGGCGATGGGCTTGTTAATTTTAAAACAGACCAAGTTCCTTCCTTGCAAAGGCACATGACTGCTTCATCTCTTAATGTGCTTGGGAAACCATGGCAAAGAAATGACCTTGACCACCACCTTCGAAGCTCTGCTGTCAGCTCATTATAGGTGGGAGGAGGGTAGAACACAAGTGGGTGGCAGTGCCCACTGGTCAACAGAGGGGACAGTGTGATTCGCATCAACAAGGATCTGCTGGCTGGAGTGGATTGTTGTGTGAATGCTGTGCCCCCTATGCCCTCTGACCATCATCTCCTCGGGTCCCGTTCACCCATCACCCCTGTGCTCGCTGACCTACAATGGCTCCCGGTCCGGCAACACTTTGATTTTAAGATTCTCATCCTCCGCGGTCTCACCCCTCTCTAACAACCTTCAGCCCTAGAACCCCCGCTCCCCGAGAGCTCTGCGCTCCTCCAATTCTGGCCTCTTGCACATCCCCGATTTCCATCGCTCCACCATTGGCGGCCGTGCCTTCAGCTGCCTAGGGCCTAAGCTCTGGAATTCGTTCCCTAACCCTCTCCACCTCTCTCTCCTCCTTTAAGATGCTCTTTAAAACCTCCCTGTTTGACCAAGCTTTTGGTCACCTGTGCGAATATCTCCTTACGTCACTCGGTGTCAGATTTCATCTGATAAAACTCCTGTGAAGCACCTTGCGACGTTATAGGCACTATATAAATACAAGTTTGTTGTTGTTCCTGCTGCACTATCTAATAATGGGCAACGGTTGATGGCGACTCCACTATACTGTTCACATCTGTCATGCTGTGGAAAAACTACGAGATCTTTCGGACAACTCACTGACAGGTAAGACTAAATTTGCCTATTCAGGGTGCCTGCGTAAAATGGCAGGTGTGTCTCTTGATTGCTCCTTGAACAAGTCCTTAACAAGCAAGTTTTTTGGGCTAATTATGTCAGCTGTGGCTCAGTAGATGTAAAAGATCCCATGGGCACTATTTCGAAGAAGAGCAGGGGAGTTCTCCCCGGTGTCCTGGCCAATATTTATCCCTCAATCAACATCACTAAAACAGATTATCTGGTCATTATCACATTGCTGTTTGTGGGAGCTTGCTGTGCGCAATTTGGCTGCTGCGTTTCCTACATTACAATCGTGACTACACTTCAAAAAAAATTACTTCGCCGGCACGGACTCGATGGGCCGAATGGCCTCCTTCTGTGCCGTTATGACTCTATGACTGTAAAGCGCTTTGGGACGTCCTGAGGTTGTGAAAGGTGCTATATAAATGCAAGTCTTTCTTTAATTTCAACAAACACATTTTCAGGCGGGAGCAAGAGTGAACAACAGGAGAATCGAAAGAGGAGCCCATTAACGCTTTCATCTGCGATTGCCTCACTCTTTATACACACACACACACCCCTTCTTTTTTGTACTTGAACTTTACTAGTAGTGGATAACGTGGCCCATTATCGTTCACACTCTGCTCCCCTAGGAAGAGCTTGAATACTGAGCTGGCGTTCAGTCTTCTGATTCTGACTGCCACAGTGGAGATTAAGCTTCATTTCCCCCGTCTCCCTACGCAGGGAAACCAAGTGCAAAATAAATTTATCTGTCCGAGGGCCGAAAATGGAAAGTATTATCCAGGCAATCTGTTCATCAGAGGCGACTGATTCCTTGGGTTTTAATAAAAGGGAAGCAATCAGATTTCTTCAGATTGGATTCTTGCTGTGTTGTGTGGCAACATGACAGACCATAAGTAGAGTTGTTTGTTCTTCTGCACAACACGGCAAGTCTAGATAGGTAACATGGTGTGATAACACAACAGTTGTCTGGTGCAAATCCTTGCTCTTTGCACTATAAGGCTTAGCTTTTGTTTGATAACACTCCTGGGGATGTTTTACTACGTTTTTTTTTATTTGTTCACGGGATGTGGGCGTCACTGGCAAGGCCAGCATTTATTGTCCATCCCTGATTGCCCTTGAGAAGGTGGTGGTGAGACACCATTTCAGAGGGCAGTTAAAAGTCAACCACATTGCTGTGGGTCTGGAGTCACATATAGGCCAGACCGGGTAAAGATGGTAGATTTCTTTCCCTAAAAGGACATTAGTGAACCAGATGGGTTTTTATGACAATCTGGTAGCTTCATGGTCACCATTACTGATACTAGCTTTTTATTCCAGATATTTTTAACTGAATTTAAATTCCCCAGCTGCTGTGGTGGGATTTGAATTCATGTCTCTAGATAAATTAGTCCATGCCTCTGGATTACTAGTCCGGTAACATAGCCATTATGCTACCGCACCCCCCCATATGTCAAAGGCACTATATAAACTCAAGTTGTTGTTGTTGTCAGTCCATTGTTTAAAGTCAGATTTGCCGACAGTCTGCTCCACAGTAACTTCAGTGGAAGTGCCGCCCTCACAGACCACTGACCATCATTACATCAGCAACAACTGCACATTACAACACCACAGGTAAAGACCTGGGCACGCTGGTGTATTGGGAACGGCAGGAAGAACAAAAAAAAGAACTCGCATTTCTCCAGCGCCTTTCACCACCTCAGGACGTCCCAAAGCGCTTCACAGCCAACGAAGTACTTGTTGAAGCGCAGCCACTGTTGTGATGCAGGATGAAATTACAGCTCTGCCAAAATGCCATCAAAATTGAAGCCTGGAAATAACTATGGATGGTATCAGCAGACAAACTTTAGGACGTTTGCACAATATTCCTTTATCTGTTATTTCAGCAAAGGCATTAACATAATTAAAATAAGCGGGTTAATGTCTCTGCTAAAATGGCAGATAGAGGAATGTTATAAAAATGAACAAAGTATTTGTTTCCTAATGTCACCAACAGTCGTTTTGAGGATAGCTGCTTCCCAAAATTAATTTTGCTCCATCTCAATCCCATTGTTTGTGGGCGTGAGACCACTACACAGAGTGAGAGAAAGCAAGAGGAGGGGGAACTATCTCAGCATGCATAGCAGTAGCGAAAGCTCTCTATTAAAGCAAGGATACGGCCCATTTCTTTATTTCAGATGAATGTGGGTACAGATTTGTTTGACATAAATTCAGGGAGATTTCATTGCTTGACTTTTATGCAAGTTTGAGATGTTGAAGAGTATATAAAAAGCAATGTTAAAAGCTTGAGGGAGAGGCATGCAGCAGAGGGGTTAAATGCACACCCCACACAACACTGACAACAGGAACCAGAAGGAAGAGTTTGATGGAGCACTTCCCATGCTTGTAGAATGGCTCAGAGACCAATGAGGTCCAAGCATCATTCTCTCAGCGGATAGCCAATGCAAAGAGCCGCTTAATTTCCATAGCTCTGATCTCGTCCGCCCGCCCATCTGCCCGTCCGTCTGTCTCTCCATCTGTCTGTCTCTCCGTCTCTGTCTGTCTCTCCGTCTCTGTCTGTCTCTCCGTCTCTGTCTGTCTCTCCGTCTGTCTATCCGTCTATCTATCTGTCTATCGCACAGAAAAGCCAAAGTGGTTGCATCACTGACAAAAAAGTTAGCGTCACAACACAGAAGAGACTGCCAAAAGCGTACAGCCAAAAGCACTGAAAAGGTTAACTAACTCCCCCCCCACCTGTAGGGTGTTTTTGCGTGCCCCGTGTTTCTATGACTCTCCCTTGAGTCGACCCGTGCCTCAAAAACTCCCCGGTTTGGGTCATTTCCCTTGGACGGCAGGAGCTTTTGCCAATAGTCCCTGCCCAGCCCGTCGATTAGTGGGTAATCCCACACAGAGAGAGAGACCAAGGCCAGATAGGTCTTCTCCTATGCCCGATGCGCAGCGACCCCGGCGGGATTACTGTGTAACCCGGCCGTGACCGGATGCCACCCGGTTTGTCTTCCGAATTATACCGCGAACCACAAGCCCCACAACCCCCAGGTTCGGACCCAGGGAGTTCCTATGGACAGATTATAAATGATTCAGACAAAACGAAACGGTTCAGGTTGGTCAAAGATCGATTCCTTTTATTACACTCACAAAAACGACAATCCCTACTCCTCTCGCTTACGGCAGAACGAGTAGGTGACCGTGGACACTAGTTTATAACCTTAGACTAAAATACCCACCCTGTCGATTACGCCGAACCAACCCCTTCCCAGAATCTAAGCCTAGTTAATGGAAAAACCCTTCTAACTAAACCCCTCTCCCGGTTTGGTCAGAACCCACACTTGGAAGCCTCCTCACACACACACACGTGTTAGCTTGGGTCTTGGACACTTACAGTTCCTCAGCAGCCAAACACGCGGGCGGTCCTGGGGATTTCTAGAGGTGTATGCTGGATATAATTACCAGCCCTTGTTGTTGATTCACGCGGTCCCGGGTCCGTTCAACTCCAGAGACAAAACCGTGCCTAACAGAGGCATGCGATGAGGCCTAGAGAGTTACGTTCAGGCGGTACGGCGAGGCACTCACTTCAGGCGTTCCTGGAGAGTTGACGGACGCGTAGTTACGCGGAGAACCCTGTCCCAGATGGTAGAGAAAAGCAAGCACTGAATCCCCAAAGTTCAGCATATTTATACCTCGTATAATACACAAAACTGGCTGGGCGATTCCTGGTTACCATGGTCGCAGAGACGTTAGTAGGTCTTCCTGGTGACGTCTCTGTCCTGGATTGGTCATCTTGATGAAAACAATGGTAGGCCATTACTGTAGATGAGCAGTTCTCGAATTGCTAACTGTTAAGTTATTGACTGCTCCTTCATTGAAAGAGTCCAGAGGTGTTACTTTTGGCCTGCAAACCTCATTGTCCATCCAGACATCCCGGCTCCATGGACAAAAGCTGTTTTTCCACAAATCACAAGTTCGAATATGAAAAGGCTCAGCATTGAGACTGGTCCCATGGCAACCCAAAAGACAGACAGTTCCTGCTATCTTCACAGAAAGCAACAGTCAGTCCTTTTTAAAGTCTTAGGGGGAAAAATTCAGTTGGTTGCGCCTCCCGTTAGCGCCTTAAGAGGGCGCTAATGGGGCGCAAAGCATCTAGCGCCCAGGCGCGGCGAAGTTTGCGCCGCTCGCGAAATTAACTAGACATTACCGCCACGATCTCCTGCGCCGGCAGATCGTGACGTCAGTCGAGTGCGCAACGCCCCGGTATCGCCCCGGAGTGGATATTGAGTGGCGCCCCCTGCCTTACCGCCTGACGCTAGCAACGACAGGTTGAGGGGAGCGTTCTGCAGTAATGAAGGGAAAGGGGGAGCGCTATTTAAAGGTGACCGCTTCCTGCCTTTCATTGTTGGTGCCATTTTTGAACTACGCATTCAGAGAGAGAGAGAGACTTCTGGAGAGATTCAACGTTGTGTGAAGGAGTTTTGGGTACTGAGCAGCACTTTGCAGGTTCATTTTGATTTGCCATTCCTTGTATCGATTTAGAAGAGACTGTGGGGGCTGCACTCTGAGCTCTTTGCCTGGTACTCTCCATTGTTCTTTCCAGCAGATTTGATGTGCAGGTCTCTCCAGGCCGAGATTCAAGGCTGCAATGAGCAGGATGTGGATGGAAAGCAAGATCAACCCTCCCCTTTAAGAACTGGCCGGCGCCATTGTGGCTGTGTTCCATTGCTGACTGACATCACATGAGCTTCACCAGCGCTCTGAGGTAGCGCCTCGCTCCTCGGCCTTTGCGCCTTAAGACAGTTGTGAAGCGTCTGATTTAGCGCTCCAATCACCTCCAGGGGCGATAAAAGTCAAGTTTGCAGTATGTGGCGATAATTAGCGCCAGGCGCTAATCTTTGCGCCCGGCCGATAATTGCGCCCCAAATTGGGCGATACTGAATTTCTCCCCCTTAAAGTCCAAACTCCATTTTGAAATGCAGCCCAAGTGCGTCTCCATTTTAAAAGGGTATATCTCCATTTTAAAAGTCCAAAAATACTTCAGGCACATGCACCCACTGATGTTGGCACCGGCCAAACCCTACACACCCATCACCCCAATCACTCCGTTCCTCCAATTCTGGCCTCTTGCGCATAACTGATAATAATCGCTCCTCCATTGGTGGCCGTGCCTTCTGTTGCCTGGGCCCTAAGCTCTGAAATTCCCACCCTAAACCTCTCCATCTCGCTACCTCTCTCTCGTCCTTTAAGACGCTCCTTAAAACCTACCTCTTTGACCAAGCTTTTGGTCACCTGCCTAAATACTCCTTATGTGGATCGGTGTCACATTTTGTTTGATAACGCTCCTGTGCAGCACCTTGGAACGTTTTACTATGTTAAAGGCGCTAGATAAATACAGGTTGGTGTTGTCAATAAATATAACATTTTACAATTTTTTTTTAACCAAGTCTCATACTGGAGGCAGGATCTGAGTGGGATGGGGCGGTGGGGGGGGGGCGGGGGGGGGGGGGAGTGCAATCATGGCCTGGGCCCTGATATTTGCTCTGTTGCTGATAAAAATCCATTTAAAACTCGAGCAAGCCACGTTGTCAAGTCATGAGACACAGAAGTGGGAACAATGGGCTTCAAAATCACAAGTTCTGGGGTTCAGTTTAATTATTTTACAAAATTCTAGACAACCTACTGGAAAATCCGACTGTGCAGCCCATAGTCAGATGGGAGGGGGGAAGGGGGAAGACATCCTAATAACGGTTTGACTGAATGAAGTTGCAATGAGAGGGAGTTGTGTGTTCTGCAATAGTCCAGAACCGATCACGCAGAATATCTGCAGAGCATCTGCTGGCTGAGCCTCTGCAGCTATTCTGCGTGATCGGTTCAAACTATTGCAGAACACACAACTCCCTCTCATTTATCCGGCACGGGCTCGATGGGCCAAATGGCCTCCTCCTGTGCTGTAACCATTCTATGATTCTAGTCCCATTTCCCCCGCTCTTTCCCCACAGCCCTTAAATTTTCCCCCTTCAAGTATTTATCCCGTTCCCTTTTGAAAATTACTATTTGAAAGTTCCCTTTTGAAAGCTGCTCCCACCGCTTTTTCAGGCAACGTATTCCAGATCACAACAACTCGCTGCGTAATTTTTTTTCCTCATCTCCCCTCCGACTCTTTTGCCAATTATCTTAAATTTGTGTCCTCTGGTACCAACCCTCCTGCCACTGGAAACAGTTTCTCTCTATGCACTCGATGAAAACCCCTTATAGTAGATATATAGGCCTGCAGTTTCCGCTTGATTGCGCTGGTTTTTTTTGGCGCGCAATTAGTCCGAAGGCGGCGGAACCAGCGCAAAAGTTCGCTAAATTATAAGCGCTAATTACATCCAGCGCAGCTCAAGTAGCTGCGATTTTTTACGCTAGTTTAAAAAACATCGCGCTAGAAGCTGCCCCACCCACCCCAGGGTGAATTAATCATCACGGCGAGTTTCCGCTAATTGCACTCGTTTGCGGGCCTTCGAGGAGGCTCCAAAAATTAAACTGGTTCTTTTGGGCGCAAGGACACCAATTGGCACAATTTAAAAGTTTTTGAATTTGTTTTGATTTTACAGTGTCAGTCGTGGCTCAGTGGGCAGCACACCTGCCTCTAGAGTCAGAAGGTTGTGGGTTCAAATCCCACTCCAGGGACTTGAGCACATAATCTAAGCTAACAGTCTAGTGCTGAGGGAGTGCTACACAGTCAGAGGTGTCGTCTTTCGGATGAGATGTTAAACCGAGGCCCCGTCTGCTCTCTCAGGTGGACGTATAAGTTCCCATGGCACTATTTCGAAGAAGAGCAGAGGAGTTATCCCTGGTGTCCTGGGCCTATATTTATCCCTCAATCAACATCACTAAAACAGATGATCTGATCATTATCACATTGCTGTTTGTGGGAGCTTGCTGTGCACAAATTGGCTGCTGCGTTGACTACACTTCAAAAGTACTTCATTGGCTGTAAAGTGCTTTGGGACGTCCGGTGGTCGTGAAAGGTGCTATATTTCTTTCTTTTACTAAGAAACTGACTACGAGGAACATAGGAACAGGAGGAGGCCATTCAGCCCCTCGAGCCTGTTCCGCCATTCAATGAGATCATGGCTGATCTGTGACCTAACTCCATCTACCCGCCTTTGCCCCGTATCCCTTAATACCCTTTGGTTAACAGAAATCTATCAATCTCTGATTTAAAATTAACAATTGACCCCCAGCATCAATTGCTGTTTGTGGAAGAGAGTTCCAAACTTCTACCACCCTTTGTGTGTAGAAGTGTTTCCTAACTTCACTCCTGAAAGGTCTGGCTCTAATTTTTAGACTAAGCCCCCTAGTCCCAGACTCCCCAACCAGCAGAAATAGTTTCTCTACTGTACCCCAATATAACTAGGAAATGATTCTGTATATTTTTTAAAAGTCATTTTTAGTCATTTAAAATCTGGTTACTCGCAGATGGTGGATTGTCACTGTGATTTAAAAAATGCTTATTTTTTGTGATAAACCCACTTTCAGCTGTGTTAATCAAACTGCGCCACTTAAATATATCAAGGAATATTTTTTGAAGCAAAATTTTTAAATAAAAAACAATATGTTTTAAAACGCTGCTCGACTGCGCTGGTTGATGGCGGATTTTGCATTCGGTGATATGCAAATGAGTTTGAGCAGAAACTCGAGAGAGGAAAAAAAAAACACTTCTCAAAACGGCCGCAATTTGTGTCTGGATCGCCGATTGCGGCCAAAGTGGAAACTCTACCCTGTATTTTAAAGAGACACGTTAGACACTTTCAAAACTACCTGTGTCCAGTTTTTGACAAACCCGTGTCGTTCTTAGCACAGTGCTGCTCACACAGTGACCTAATCGCTCGACGCGAAATCCAGGAGGAGACAGTACACATGAGGATTCATTTTCACTGAAAGATGTGAGGATGAAGATTTTTTTTTATTAGACAGACCAGCTCTGAGCGGAGCCAGGAGAGGATTTCACCAACACTTTCACTGTCAGGAGACTCAAAGCTTATTTTAGGAGTGCCAGTCCCAGTGCCAGTTTTCGAGCGCATGTAACGCGTGGGATCAGCTGTCTGCCTTTACGTTGCAGCAACAGGCAGCTTTAACCCAGCGCTAGATTCATAGATCCACATTTTCATCAGCTCGAGATCGATCAGGGAAGTGCAGCAGATTGAAAATAAAGAAAAACTCGCATTTCTCCGGCGTCTTTCACAACCTCAGGACGTCCCAAAGCGCTTCACAGCCAATGAAGTACTTTTTGGAGTGTAGCCACTGTTGTAATGTAGGAAACGCGGCAGCCAATTTATGCACAGCAAGCTCCCACAAACAGCAATGTGATAATGACCAGATAATCAGTTTTAGTGATGTTGGTTGAGGGATAAATATTGGCCAGGACACCGGGGAGAACTCCCCCCTGCTCTTCTTCGAAATAGTGCCATGGGATCTTTTGTGTCCACCTGAGAGAGCAGACGGGGCCTCGGTTTAACGCCTCATCCAAAAGACGGCACTCCCTCAGCACTGCACTGGGAGTGTCAGCCTAGATTTTGTGCTCAAGTCTCTGGAGTGGGTACTTGAGCCCAGAGGTGAGAGTGCTACCCACTGAGCCACAGCTGACAGCAGTTTCCCATCGGACTGGAGTTATACTCCACAGGGGCACCAAGGTCAAGTGGTCAGAGATGGCTTGAGTTTATTCCAGTCCGATTGAGACTTGACTCTGGAGTTCTGCTCCACACTTTAGTTGGTGCCCCCCCACCCCCCAAATGCTTCACATCGATGAGAATGAAGCAATGAAGCATAGGATATGGTAGCATAGTGGTTATGTTACTGGACTAGTAATCCAGAAGCCTGGACTAATGATTTTAGTAGACATGAGTTCAAATCCCACCACGGCAGCTGGGGAATTTAAATTCAGTTAATTAAATAAATCTGGAATAAAAAGCTAGTATCAATAATGTTGACCATGAAACTATCAGATTGTTGCAAAAACCCATTGTGGTTCACTAATGATCATTAGGGAAAGCTATCAACCATCTTTATGTGACTCCAGACCCACATGTGGTTGACTCTTAAATGGCCTAATAAGCCACTCAGTTATAACAAAACACAATAAGAATGAAACGGACCACCTGGCATTGACCTCGGTAACGGCACACCCAGCCCAGTCGACCCTGCAAAGTCCTCCTCACCAACATCTGGGGACTTGTGCCAAAATTGGGAGAGCTGTCCCACAGACTAGTCCTGACACAGTCATACTCACAGAATCATACCTTTCAGCCAATGTCCCAAACTCCTCTATCACCATCCCATGGTATGTCCTGTCCCACCGGCAGGACAGACTCACCAGGGGTGGTGGCACAGTGGTACACAGTCGGGAAGGAGTGGCCCTGGGAGTCCTCAACATTGACTCTGGACCCCATCAAGTCTCATGGCTTCAGGTAAAGCAATGGGCAAGGAAACCTCCTGCTGATTACCACCTACCGCCCTCCCTCAGCTGATGAATCAGTACTCCTCCATGTTGAGAAGCACTGAGAGTAGTAAGGGCACAGAATGTACTCTGGGTGGGGGTCTTCAATGTCCATCACCAAGAGTGGCTCGGTAGCACCACAACTGGCCGAGTCCTGAAGGACATAGCTGCCAGTCTGGGCCTGCGACAGGTGGTGAGGGAAAAACCTACTTGACCTTGTCCTCACCATTTTACCTGTCGCAACGAATCTGTCCATGACAGTATTGGTAGCAGTGACCACCACACAGTCATTGTAGACAAAGTCCCGTCTTCATTGCCATCAAGCTAGGGGACCAACCCTGGTTCAATAAGGAGTGTAGAAGAGCATTCCAGGAGCAGCACCAGGCGTATCTAAAAATGCACTGCCAACCTGGGGAAGCTGCAACACAGGAATACATGAATGCTAAACAGCGGAAGCAGCATGCTATAGACAGAGCTAAGCGATTCCACAATAAACGGATCAGATCAAAGCTCTGCAGTCCTGCCACATCCAGTCGTGAATGGTGGTGGACCATTAAACAACTAACGGGAGGAGGCTCCATGAATATCCCCATCCTCAATGATGGTGGAGCCCAGCACGTGAGTGCAAAAGACAAAGCTGAAGCGTTTGTAACCATCTTCAGCCAGAAGGGCTGAGTGGATAATCCATATCGGCCTCCTCCTGAGGGCAGTGTCCTAGGCCCAAGCATCTTCAGCTGCTTCATCAATGACCTTCCCTCCAACATAAGGTCAGAAATGGAAATGTTCGCTGATGACTGCACAGTGTTCAGTGCCATTCACAATTCCACAGATAATGAAGCAGTCCATGCCCGCATGCAGCAAGACCTGGACGACATTCAGGCTTGGGCTGATAAGTGGCAGGTAACATTCGCGCCACAGAAGTGCCAGGCAATGACTATCTCCAACAAGCGAGAGTCTAACCACCTCCCCTTGACATTCAATGGCATTACCATCGCCAAATCCCCCCACCATCAACATCCTGGGGGTCACCATTGACCAGAAACTTAACTGGACCAACCACATAAATACTGTGGCAACAAGAGCAGGTCAGAGGCTGGGTATTCTGCGGCGAGTGTCTCACCTCCTGACTCTCCAAAGCCTTCCACCATCTACAAGGCACAAGCAAGGAGTGTGATGGAATACTCTCCACATGCCTGGGTGAGTGCAGCTCCAACAACACTCAAGAAGCTCGACAACATCCAGGACAAAGCAGTCTGCTTGATTGGCACCCCATCCACCACCTTAAACATTCACTCCCTCCACCACCGGCGTACCGTGGCTGCAGTGTGTACCATCTACAAGATGCACTGCAGCAACTCGCCAAGGCTTCTTCGGCAGCACCTCCCAAACCCGCGACCTCTTCCACCTAGAAGGACAAGGGCAGCAGGCGCATGGGAACACCACCATCTCCAAGTTCTCCTCCAAGTTACACACCATCCTGACTTGGAAATATATCGCCGTTCCTTCATCGTCGCTGGGTCAAAATCCTGGAACTCCCTCCCTAACAGCACTGTGGGAGCACCTTCACCACACGGACTGCAGCGGTTCAAGAAGGCAGCTCACCACCACCTTCTCAAGGGCAACTAGGGATGGGCAATAAATGCTGGCATTGCCAGCGACGCCCACATCCCATGAACTAATAAAAAACATTTTTTTAATGTATCAGCAGCCCAAGACTGATACGTGATATATCTGTTCAGCAAACGTTTCAAAAATTCGTCAATGCTAATTTAAAATTAAAGGTACCATTCACAGTCCAGAGTCACTGGTCATGATGCGGAGATGCCGGTGTTGGACTGGGGTGGACAAAAATGAGAAGTCGCACAACACCAGGTTATAGTCCAACAGTTTTATTTGAAATCACAAGCTTTCGGAGCTATCGATCGCCCCTTCCTCAGGTGAAGTAAAGAGATACAGAATCGCCAAAGCATATATAGATAGAGAACAATGCATGTGTTACTTACAAAAGCAGTCGTCTGCTTTTGTAAGTAACACATGCATTGTTCTCTATCTATATATGCTTTGGCGATTCTGTATCTCTTTACTTCACCTGAGGAAGGGGCGATCGATAGCTCCGAAAGCTTGTGATTTCAAATAAAACTGTTGGACTATAACCTGGTGTTGTGCGACTTCTCATCAGAGTCACTGGGGCTGCAATACACAACACAACCCACAAGGTGGCAGGAACTGTTCTTCCTCAATCCTCTGGAAGCAGGAATGTTTGACAACAGTGCCACCTGCTGGTGGGGAGGGGCAGTTACAACCTTTATTGAGCTGATCAATTTACTGACAGACGACTTCAACACCAGAAACAATGCTAAAATAGACAGCAAAGTTGCAAGGTTTTGTTTTATCTCGAGACTTAGACAAATTTATGGTACGGTATGAAAAAATGGGCTCATTTCTCCTCATCCCTCGTCAGTTTTACATAAACCTGAGAACTTCAGTTCTGCCGGGACACCCTCAATGCAGCCAGGCTCTGTGCTGCCTCAGAGTCAGGTGTGGCAGTATTGCGAGCTGATCATGTCTACAAGCATACGCTGCCTAGGAAATAGGACTGAACACCTGTTGGGCAGCAATGGGCCATCAGTGTCCCGGATAGGAGAGTGCTGGAGTAAGCTAAACAATAACAACTTGTATTTATCGAGCGCCTTTAATGTAGTAAAACGTCCCAAGGTGCTTCACCGGGGCGATTATCAGACAGAATTTGACACCGAGCCACATAAGGAGACATTAGGGACAGGTGACCAAAAGCTTGGTCAAAGAGGGAGGTTTTAAGGGGCGTCTTAAAGGAGGAGAGAGAGGTAGCGAGGCGGAGAGGTTTAGGCAGGGAATTCCAGAGCTTAGGGCCCAGGCAACAGAAGGCACAGCCACCAAAGGTTGAGCGATTATAATCAGGGATGCTCAAGAGGCCAGAATTAGAGGAGCGCAGATATCTCGGGGGGTTGTGGGGCTGAAGGAGATTACAGAGCTAGGGAGGGGCGAGGCCATGGAGGGATTTGAAAACAAGGATGAGAATTTTAAAATCAAGACTGAGGCAGAGATTGCATCATTGATTAGTGTCTTTATCGGTAACACATGGTCCATGTGATCTCCCAGACTGGTTTTGATCGCATGAGGGGGTCGGAGAGGAATTGTACCGATTTTCTTTCACATATTGGCCCTGGAGATTTTGCCTCTCCCAGGAGACTACATGGCGGTGGTGGTGGGCGGTGGGGGGGGAAGTGTTTAGTCTCGATGCTCCGGCCATCATGGTGTGGGGCAGGCTTGAGGGATCAGCTGCTCTTTTCCTGCTCCTCAATCTCGTAGGTTTGGATGTAATCTAGATAAGGGCCAAGGCACACAGTTAAGGTCGAACAGAATTGAGCACCAGGCTTGGGTTTTAAAGTGGGTTATATAGGAGGGAGGAATGGTTGAGGGAGGTCTTGGGAAGCCGATGAGTTAGAGTAGGGGGAGGAGCGATGAGTCTTGATTTCAACATGGTGAGGAACCAGGGAGGAGAAGGAACCTGTAGGGTGGTGTATTTGAGAGGAACAAAAGAGGAGATTCCATGGAGTGCTAACCATAGCGATATCAATTAAAATGAGATTGTCATTAAACCTACACTGATGCACAGGTTAAACGGTACGATGGCTTTGTGTTTTCTAAACGTTTGCCCCATCCTCTCCCGAGGGCGTTGACTTATGTTGGGGTACGGGTCCATGCATGGTACCTCTGGTACCTCATGCATGTGTCCATCCTTCATGCACAAGGCCGGACAGGGAGTGTCGTCAGGCTATTCTCCATGGGCATTGCCACAGCCAGGCCCTCCCCACCCTCATCCTGTCCTCTCTCCACATTCACACATACGCACTGTGTGAGGGGGCTCAGTGGACAGTGATCAGGATACCTGACTGATGTGCTTTCACCCAACCACACCCCCCCGCCACCGCCCCCGCTACCTCCTCCCACACCCTGAGGCACTGAAGTAAATTGCCGGAGCCTCTTTGCTGCCCTGATTGCAATCGGCTGACTTTTGCACAGACTGAAGGACTAAACCTGGGATCCTCCCTGGTCCATGTGACTCAGTACCATATGGGGGAGGGCCTTCACCAACTGAGCCACCAGGGCACCCTCAACCATGTCGGAAAGCCTCCAGTCAACAGCTTCACGCACTTATGTCTACCCTTCACAGTGCATGAATCAGTGCATGGACACCTCTTCCCTTCATGAAATACTTAAGGGGATTGACAGGGTAGATGCAGGGAGGATGTTTCCCCTGGCTGGGGAAGCTAGAACCAGGGATCACAGTCTCAGAATAAGGGTCGGCCATTTAGGACTAAGATGAGGAGGAATTTCTTCACTCAAAGGATTGTGAATCTTTGGAATTCTCTACCCCAGAGAGCTGTGGAGGCTCAGTCATTGAGTATATTCAAGACAGAGATCGATAGATTTTTGGATATTATGGGAATCAAGGGATATGGGGATAGTGCAGGAAAGTGGAGTTGAGGTAGAAGATCAGCCATGATCTTATTGAATGGCGGAGCAGGCTCGAGGGGCCAAATGGCCGACTCCTGCTCCTATTTCTTACAGTTCTTATGTACACTCCAAGTCCCTTTGAGTTTATTTTGATATATGTTGTCATTTTATCAAGTCAGTTCTGGCCACTTAACTGCATTCTGTGCAAATAATGGATGTTACCAATTAGTACAAGAAGTGGGCTCGATAAGAAATTACCTCATGAACGAAACAGGAATCTAGATAGAGGCAAACGCGGGGAAGATATCAAAACCTCTGTTGCTGATCACTTTAGAAGATGGTCATTTGTCCTCATTTACAGTTGCTGACTTGAAAGTTTTCTTAAACGTGGCCGCGGTGTTGTTTGATAAAGTGTGATCCGAAGCCTTAATGACTTTCTGGGAAGCAAAGGACCTGGAGATGTGTGTGCGGTTTCTCACTGTTCCAGATAAGGACCCCCACAAGGCCTCCACAACTCCAACAGCTGCAGGAACGCTGAACGTTCTCACCCTGAAGCAGCTACAGAACGGAGTCTGTTTCATTCATTTTTCAAGCAAATATACGTTTGTTCAAAAGACGTCTGCTTTTCATCTCCCTCTAGGCTTCTATTAAGCATCCTTGCATTCTCTATTAATCTGCTTGGATTCATGCCTCCCTTAGAGTAGAGTAAACTCTCAGATATGCTGCTTTCACTTTCTAAATTCATCCCAGATGGCTATGATCCCAGCCTTCCAACCCTCTCTCCAATCTCCCCCAATCCCTCACTCCAATCTCCCCCAATCCCTCGCTCCAATCTCCCCCAATCCCTCGCTCCAATCTCCCCAATCCCTCTCTCCAATCTCCCCCAATCCCTCTCTCCAATCTCCTCCAATCCCTCGCTCCAATCTCCCCCAATCCCTCACTCCAATCTCCCCAATCCCTCTCTCCAATCTCCCCCAATCCCTCTCTCCAATCTCCCCCAATCCCTCGCTCCAATCTCCCCCAATCCCTCGCTCCAATCTCCCCCAATCATCCTCTCCAATTTCCTCCAATCTCCCCCAATCCCTCTCCAATCTCCCCCAATCCTCGCTCCAATCTCCCCCATCCCTCTCTCCAATCTCCCCCAATCCCTGCTCTCAATCTCCCCAATCCCTCTCTCAATCTCCCCCAATCCCTCTCTCCAATCTCCCCCAATCCCTCTCTCCAATCTCCCCCAATCCCTCGCTCCCAATCTCCCCAATCCCTCGCTCCAATCTCCCCAATCCCTCTCTCCAATCTCCCCCAATCCCTCTCTCCAATCTCCCCAATCCCTCTCTCCAATCTCCCCAATCCCTCGCTCCAATCTCCCCCAATCCCTCGCTCCAATCTCCCCAATCCCTCTCTCCAATCTCCCCAATCCCTCTCTCAAATTCTCGCTCCAATCTCCCAATCCCTCTCTCCAATCTCCCCCAATCCCTCTCTCCAATCTCCCTCAATCCCTCTCTCCAATCTCCCCAATCCCTCTCTCCAATCTTCCCCAATCCCTCGCTCCAATCTCCCCCAATCCCTCTCTCCAATCTTCCCCAATCCCTCTCTCCAATCTTCCCCAATCCCTCGCTCCAATCTCCCCCAATCCCTCTCTCCAATCTCCCCCAATCCCGCTCTCCAATCTCCCCCAATCACTCACTCCAATCTCCCCCAATCCCTCGCTCCAATCTCCCCCAATCCCTCTCTCCAATCTCCCCCAATCCCTCTCTCCAATCTCCCCCAATCACTCACTCCAATCTCCCCCAATCCCTCGCTCCAATCTCCCCCAATCCCTCTCTCCAATCTCCCCCAATCCCTCTCTCCAATCTCCCCCAATCCCTCTCTCCAATCTCCCCCAATCCCTCTCTCCAATCTCCCCCAATCCCTCGCTCCAATCTCCCCCAATCCCTCTCTCCAATCTCCCCAATCCCTCTCTCCAATCTCCCCAATCCCTCTCTCCAATCTTCCCCAATCCCTCTCTCCAATCTCCCCAATCCCTCTCTCCAATCTTCCCCAATCCCTCGCTCCAATCTCCCCCAACCCCTCTCTCCAATCTCCCCCAATCCCTCTCTCCAATCTCCCCCAATCCCTCTCTCCAATCTCCCCCAATCCCTCTCTCCAGTCACCTCTCTTCCTGTGCCCTCTCCTTAAAGAAAATGTAAATATCAGAAAAGGGATGAGGGGGGAAACTCAAACTGTTTTTAAAAAACACTTAGGGGGAAAAATTAGGTCGCGCCCCATTTGGGGCGCAAATATCGTCTGGACGCAAATATTAGCGCCTGGCGCTAATTATCGCCACTGACTGGAAACTTCACTTTTACCGCCCCCGGAGGTGAGTGGAGCTGCACACCTGTCTTAAGGCGCAAAGGCCGAGCAGTGAGGCGCTAACTCAGCGCGCGAGCGCAGCGCAGCTGCTGCCAGTTAGCGAGGGAACACAGACACACTAGCGCCGGCCACTTCTTAAAGCGGGGGGGGGGCCAACTTGCTCCCCAGCCACACCCTGCTCATTGCAGCCTTGAATCTCGGCCTGGAGAGACCTGTGAATCCATTTTGCTGCCAAGGATGGAGAGGGTGAGAGAACGCGCTCATCGCTTCACCGAGCGGGCCTTGGATGCTCTGGTTGGCGCGGTGGAGCGCAGAAGATGTATACTCTTCCCTGACAGTGGCAGGAGGCCTTTGCCACGCGAGTTCAGAAGAGTGTGGAGGGAGGTGGCTCAGAGCGTCTCCTCCAGGAGCATGGTGCCCAGGACCCATACTCAATGCCGCAAAAAGTTCAACGACCTCACTCGGGTCGTCAGGGTGAGTGGCTTTTTCTCAATACCTCTCCATCCCTCCATCTCAACCTCACTCTATGGCCAGAGGGTCTTAAAACCCCAATGCACAACACTCATCCAACACCTATGGCTCTTTCATGAAACACACACACACATTCCACACTTTGCATACAGTAAGGGCTATTCACCTATGGGAGGCACATCAGGCAAGACCATGGCTGCATACAGTAAGGGCTATTCACCTATGGGAGGCACATCAGGCAAGACCATGGCTGTATATTTACTCAGATGCTGTCCTTTTTCTTACAGGCCAAGCTGGCGCATAATCGGAGACAGCAGCAACGGACAGGTGGAGGGCGGCCTCAGCTGCAACCCCTCAGCGATCTTGAGGAGCGCGTCCACAGGATTGTGGCAAGCCGGGTGATCGGTCCCGTCGCCACTGGAGACGCCGACCCCGTTCTGGACAGCAATGGTAAGGTCATCACCTTTTTGTCCTCTGTCCTTCCACTTGTCCCTCACAACACCAGCCTTTGACACTTTCAATCCAACTTGCTAACTCGCTGCACTTATTCCTCCCTTACTGCCACCCTGTCCTCACGCTAAAGCCACTCTTGTACCTCCCTGCTTTCAGATGGTGATTCACCAGCTGAGGAGACAGGCCCTGAAGCTGCCACTGGGAGTGAAGCTGCAGCCGAGGAGGAAGAGGAAGCCGGAGCATGAGTGCCACCCTCTCCCGAGGAAGCCCATGCCCACACTGGGAACACGCCTTCCCTGGAGGGGAAGGGTCTGATGAGGGTGAAGCTCCAGGACCCAGCGGGCTGCAGCAACGCCATGGGGGTAGGGAAGAACGGGGGCCTTCTCCCCAGAGGGAGAGTATGCCAGACACTCCTACTGCAATGGACGCAGAGGAGGAGCGGCTGATCGCAGAAATGAACACCCAGGCGGTGGGCATGCACACTGAGCTCATGGGTGCAGTGGGAAGGGTGCCCGAATGCATTGAGTCACTGGCAAGGAGTGTGGAGCACTTCGCTGTAGCACAGGCGGATGCCACACTAACGCTTAGTGCTGCAATTCAGTCACTGGCTGCCGTGATCCCATCTCTGACTGCTCTCATGCAGACTCAGATTGAGGCCACGTGAGCACAGACTGCTGCCAACCTCGATGGTTCGTTCACATGTCCCCGGGGCTGTCACCGCGCCGCAGCAGGCCAGCAATCTGTTCTCCAGC
Source organism: Squalus acanthias (assembly GCA_030390025.1). Classification (NCBI taxonomy): domain Eukaryota; kingdom Metazoa; phylum Chordata; class Chondrichthyes; order Squaliformes; family Squalidae; genus Squalus; species Squalus acanthias. The sequence goes on along the minus strand of JASTWF010000036.1, from coordinate 1,739,875 downwards.
AGATTGCTCCGGATGCTGAAGTGCTGCCCCGTGGGAGTGCCAGTGTGTCGGGCGAGCAGGGAGTTGCTGTCCTCTCTCACGATGACAGCATTCCTGTTGCCAACACTGTCACTTCTCCACTGCACTTGCCACCGCCTGTAGGACAGACTGCTGCCGCCCATGCAGAGTTGGTGCAGTCTGCAGCCGGGCCCTCCAGGCCCAGAACTGGTCGAGGCCGTCCTTCAGGGGCATCTGCAGTGTCAGGGTCTGACGAGCAGCAGCCTTCCACCAGCCTTGCTGCAGCCACTGAGGTCCCATTACGGAGGAGCAGTAGGGTTAGAAGGGGGGAAGTGCGCAAGGGAAGGAGATCACCCTCGAAGGGCAAAAAGTAGGAGGTGTGACAAAATGCTGGTCATTTTTTTATTAAAGGTCGAGGTTCATGGTCCAACTTTTGTTTAGTGTTTTGGACATTATCTCCAGGTTGTGAGAACCAGTTATGTTATTGACTGTTTTTTTGTGTTTATTTCTATGAGTTTGTCATGAGGAATTGACACACACAGAGTTTGTAAAATAAATAAGTTTCTGTATTCAAAATATACATGGTTGGTGGTTGGAATTATTGGTGCCTTGGCCGGCTTAGGGGTTGCGTGCTGGGTTCATTGATGTTGTTAGCAATGGCAGAAGCCATTTCCACAGCAGGGGCCCTAGAAGCGGCTTGCTATTAGCCGTTGACGGACGGCCCTTGCAGTTTCACCATTGTGGGCCGCCCTCCCGCCTTGGTGCTGCTGATGATCATCCTCCTCATCCTCTTCCTCCTCTTCCTCCTCCTCCTCTGGTGGTGCTCCAAGGCCTGGTGGCATTGGCTGGGTCCTGAGGATTGCCATGTTATGCAACATGCAGCACACAACTACGAAGTTGGATACTCGCTCAGGCGAGTACTGCAGGGCTCCTCCAGAATGGTCGAGACAGCGGAACCGTTGCTTCAGCACGCTGATTGTGCGCTCAATTATGTTCCTGGTAGCTTGATGGCTCTCATTGTACCGCAGCTCAGCAGGGGTGTTGGGCGTACGGAGCGGTGTCATCAGCCAGGTGCTCAATGCATACCCCTTGTCCCCGAGAAGCCAACCAACTGGCTGATGCGGTGCCTCGAAAAGTTCTGCCACAGTAGTCTGGCGCAGGATAAAAGCATCGTGGCAGCTGCCAGGATAGTGGGCATTGACAGCGAGTATCAGCTGTCTGTGGTCACAGACCAACTGAACATTCAAGGAATGGAACCCCTTTCTGTTCCGGAATTCCTCGGCATTCTCATGCGGAGCACGCAAAGCCACATGCGTGCAGTCAATGGCGCCCTGCACCATGGGGAAGCCCGCTACCCTCGCAAAGCCCAGAGCGCGGTCACGCTGCTTGTCTGGGGTCATGGGGAAAGAGATGAACTCTCGTCTCCTTTTAAAGAGGGCATTTGTGACCTGCCGGATGCAGCAATGCACCGCGAACTGGGAGATATTGGCGAGGTCCCCAGCAGCAGCTTGAAATGAGCCAGTAGCGTAGAAGTTGAGAGCCACTGTGACCTTCACTGCCACCGACAGAGACGTCCTGGACCTCAGTTGAGGCTGCAGATCTGGCTGCAGCAGGTGGCAGAGCTCAGTGACCACCTCCTTGCTGAATCGCAGCCTTCGCAAACACAGCTCCTCAGACATATGAAGGTAGGAGAGCTGTTCACGATATACCCTGGGAGGGTAAGCTCTCCTGTACATACGCCTGTTGGCCCTCCTCCGTCTGGCCATCATTGCCACTCTCTCTCTGCGTCTCTGTGTCCTCCGATTCAGCTGGAGCAGGACGACGCCCCCAATCAGTGCAGCCCCCATAGTCTCTTTGCAAGCAAAGTAATGAAGGACAGCAACTAAAGTACTAGCGAAGTTAGGATCAGTAGGCAAAACTACCTCACAAAGCGTTGAGTCAATGCAGAAGTCTCTCTTTCTCTCTCTCCGAATCTCTCTCTCTCTCTCAGAACGAGTGGTGCAAAAATGTCCACCACAGAAAAAGACAGGAAGAGGCCCCCTTTAAATAGCGCCCCCCCCCAGCCCCACAGCGATTGATAGCGGTCCAGTCTTCCGGTCGTTGGATGCGCCAGGCGGTAAGGCAGGGGGCGCCACTCAATTTCCGCTCCGGGGCGCCACAAGGGCGTTGCACCATGGAATGACGTCACAATCTGCGCGCGCAGGTGGTCGCAGCGGTAAGGTTTAGCGCCGCCGCACAATCTCTAGTTAAGTTCCCGAGCGGCGCAAACATCGCTGCGCCCGGGCGTTAGCGGCTTTGCGCCCCATTAGCGCCCTCTTAAGGCGCTAACGGGAGGCGCAACCAACTGAATTTTTACCCCTTATTTTCTGGGCTTATTATCCCACGGGTTTTAGACAGATAGATTCGGAAAATGCTTTATCTAATTGCCTTCTATTTTTGCAGCTCAGTAAAATTTCCCTGTCTCCTGTGTCAGCTGTGGCTCAGTGGGTAGCACACTTGCCTCTGAGTCAGAAAGTTGTGGGTTCAAGTCCCACTCCAGGAGACTTAAACACATAAAGCTAGGCTGACACTCCAGTGCAGTGCTGAGGGAGTGCTGCACTGTCGGAGGTGCTATCTTTCGGATGAGATGTTAAACCGAGGCCCTGTTTGCTCTCTCAGGTGAACGTAAAAGATCCCATGGCACTATTTTTTTTTTAACTCGCTTATGGGATCTGTGCATCGCTGGCAAGGCCAGCAATTACTGCCCATCCATAGTTCCCCTTGAGAAGGTGGTGGTGAGCCGCCTTCTTGAACCGCTGCAGTCCGTGTGGTGAAGGTACTCCCACAGTGCTGTTAGGGAGGGAGTTCCAGGATTTTGACCCAGCGATGATGAAGGAACGGCCGAAATACTTCTAAGTCAGGATGGTGTGTGACTTGGAGGGGAACTTGGAGGTGGTGGTGTTCCCATGCGCCTGCTGCCCTTGTCCTTCTAGGTGGTAGAGGTCACGGGTTTGGGAGGTGCTGCCGAAGAAGCCTTGGCGAGTTGCTGCAGTGCATCTTGTAGATGGTACACACTGCAGCCACGGTACGCCGGTGGTGGAGGGAGTGAATGTTTAAGGTGGTGGATGGGGTGCCAATCAAGCAGACTGCTTTGTCCTGGATGTTGTTGAGCTTCTTGAGTGTTGTTGGAGCTGCACTCATCCAGGCAAGTGGAGAGTATTCCATCACACTCCTGACTTGTGCCTTGTAGATGGTGGAAAGGCTTTGGGGAGTCAGGAGATGAGACACTCGCCACAGAATACCTAGCCTCTGACCTGCTCTTGTTGCCACAGTATTTATGTGGCTGGTCCAGTTAAGTTTCTGGTTAATGGTGACCCCCAGGGTGTTGATGGTGGGGGATTCGGCGATGGTAATGCCGTTGAATGTCAAGGGGAGGTGGTTAGATTCTTGCTTGTTGGAGATAGTCATTGCCTGGGACTTCTGTGGCGCGAATGTTACCTGCCATTTATCAGCCCAAGCCTGAACGTTGTCCAGGTCTTGTTGCATGTGGGCATGGACTGCTTCATTATCTGAGGAGTTGTGAATGGCGCTGAACACTGTGCAGTCATCAGCGAACATTCCCATTTCTGACCTTATGTTGGAGGGAAGGTCATTGATGAAGCAGCTGAAGATGGTTGGGCCTAGGACACTGCCCTGAGGAACTCCTGCAGCGATGTCTGGGGGCTGTGATGATTGACCTTCAATCACCACAACTATCTTCCTTTGTGCCAGGTATGACTCCAGCCAGTCGAGCATTTTCCCCCTGATTCCCATTGACTTCAGTTTTACTAGGGCTCCTTGATGCCACACTCGGTCAAATGCTGCCTTGATGTCAAGGGCAGTCACTCTCACCTCACCTCTGGAATTCAGCTTCTTTGTCCATGTTTGGACCAAGGCTGTAATGAGGTCGGGAGCCGAGTGGTCTTGGCGGAACCCAAACTGGGCATCAGTGAGCAGGTTATTGGTGAGTAAGTGCTGCTTGATAGCACTGTCGACGACACCTTCCATCACTTTGCTGATGATTGAGAGCAGACAGATGGGGCGGTAATTGGCCGGGTTGGATTTGTCCTGCTTTTTGTGGACAGGACATACCTGGGCAGTTTTCCACATTGTCGGATAGATGCCAGTGTTGTAGCTGTACTGGAACAGCTTGGCTAGAGGCGCGGCTAGTTCTGGAGCACAAGTCTTCAGCACGATAGCCGGGATGTTGTCGGGGCCCATAGCTTTTGCTGTATCCAGTGCGCTCAGCCGTTTCTTGATATCACGTGGAGTGAATCGAATTGGCTGAAGACTGGCTTCTGTGATGGTGGGGACCGCAGGAGGAGGCCGATATGGATCATCCACTCGGCACTTCTGGCTGAAGATGGTTGCATACGCTTCAGCCTTGTCTTTTGCACTCACGTGCTGGGCTCCACCATCATTGAGGATGGGGATATTCATGGAGCTTCCTCCTCCCGTTAGTTGTTTAATGGTCCACCACCATTCACGACTGGATGTGGCAGGACTGCAGAGCTTTGATCTGATCCGTTGATTGTGGGATCGCTTAGCCCTGTCTATAGCATGCTGCTTCCGCTTTTTAGCATGCATGCAGTCCTGTGTTGCAGCTTCCCCAGGTTTGCACCTCATTTTTAGATACACCTGGTGCTGCTCCTGGCATGCTCTTCGACACTCGTTATTGAACCAGGGTTGGTCCCCTGGCTTGGTGGTAATGGTAGAGTGAGGGATATGCCGGGCCATGAGGTTACAGATTGTGGTGGAATACAATTCTGCTGCTGCTGATGGCCCACAGCGCCTCATGGATGCCCAGTTTTGAGCTGCTAGATCTGTTCTGAATCTATCCCATTTAGCACGGTGGTAGTGCCACACAACACGATGGAGGGTGTCCTCAGTGTGAAGATGGGACTTCGTCTCCACAAGGACTGTGCGGTGGTCACTGCTACCAATACTGTCATGGACAGATGTATCTGCAACAGGTAGATTGGTGAGGACGAGGTCAAGTAGGTTTTTCCCTCATGTTGATTCTCTCACCACTTGTCGCAGGCCCAGACTGGCAGTTATGTCCTTCAGGACTCGGCCAGCTCAGTCAGTAGTGGTGCTACCGAGCCACTCTTGGTGATGGACATTGAAGTCCCCCACCCAGAGTACATTCTGTGCCCTTGCTACTCTCAGTGCTTCTTCCAAGTGGTGTTCAACACGGAGGAGTACTGATTCATCAGCTGAGGGAGGGCGGTAGGTGGTAATCAGCAGGAGGTTTCCTTGCCCATGCTTGACCTGAAGCCATGAGTCTTCATGGGGTCCATAGTCAATGTTGAGGACTCCCAGGGCCACTCCTTCCCGACTGTATGTCACTGTGCCGCCACCCCTGGTGGGTCTGTCCTGCCGGTGGGACAGGACATACCCAGGGATTGGCTGAAAGGTATGATTCCGTGAGTATGACTATGTCAGGCTGTTGCTTGACTAGTCTGTGGGACAGCTCTCCCAATTTTGGCACAAGTCCCCAGATGTTGGTGAGGAGGACTTTGCAGGGTTGACTGGGCTGGTTGTGCCGTTGCCGTGTCCGTAGCCGGTGCCGAGGTTGATGCCGGGTGGTCCGTCCAGTTTCATTCTTATTATGTTTCGTAGCGGTTAGTTATAACTGAGTGACTTGCTAGGCCATTTCAGAGGGCAGTTAAGAGTCAACCACATTGCTGTGGGTCTGGAGTCACATATAGGCCAGACCGGGTAAGGGCGGCAGATTTCCTTCCCTGAAGGACATTAGTGAACCAGATGGGTTTTTACGACAATCCGATAATTTCATGGTCACCATTACTGATACTAGCTTTTTATTCCAGATTTATTTAATTTCGAAGAAGAGCAGGGGAGTTCTCCCCGGTGTCCTGGCCAATATTTATCCCTCAACCAACAAAAAATAAACAGATGATCTGGTCATTATCACATTGGTGTTTGTGAGAGCTTGCTGTGCGCAAATTGGCTGCCGCGTTTCCCACATTACAACAGTGACCACACTTCAAAAGTACTTCATTGGCTGTAAAGCGCTTTGAGACGTCTGGTGGTCGTGAAAGGCGCTATAGAAATGCAAGTCTTTCTTTCTTTTTCCTCTCACAGTTAGGCGCTGAGGAGCTTGGACTCTGTGCTCGGGTTATGAATGCAGCACTTCTGCTTTTCCTGCGAGTCAGTTGCATCTTTCTTACTAATTCATTAAGGAGCAATTCTCTCTCCCAGTGAATTGCTTCCCCTGGGTGCACAGAGAGATTGGCAAATTGTGCACACTGAGGGGGAGAAATTCAGTATCGCCCCATTTGGGGCGCAATTATCGGCCGGGCGCAAAGATTAGCGCCTGGCGCTAATTATCGCCACCGACTGCAAACTTGACTTTTATCGCCCCTGGAGGTGATTGGAGCGCTATATCAGGCGCTTCACACCTGTCTTAAGGCGCAAAGGCCGAGGAACGAGGCGCTACCTCAGAGCGCTGGCGAAGCTCATGTAATGTCAGTCAGCAATGGAACACACACACAATGGCACGGGCCAGTTCTTAAAGGGGATGGTTAATCTTGCTTTCCATCCACATCCTGCTCATTGCAGCCTTGAATCTCGGCCTGGAGAGACCTGCACATCAAATGTGCTGGAAAGAACAATGGAGAGTACCAGGCAAAGAGCTCAGAGTGCAGACCCCACAGTCTCTGCTAAATCGATACAAGGAATGGCAAATCAAAATGAACCTGCAAAGTGCTGCTCAGTACCCAAAACTCCTTCACACAACGTTGAATCTCTCCAGAAGTCTCTCCCTCTCTCTCTCAGAATGCGTAGTTCAAAAATGGCACCAACAATAAAAGGCAGGAAGCGGTCACCTTTAAATAGCGCTCCCCCTTTCCCTTCATGACTGCAGAACGCTCCCCTCAACCTGTCGTTGCTAGCGTCAGGCGGTAAGGCAGGGGGCGCCACTCAATATCCGCTCCAGGGCGATACCGGGGCGTTGCGCACTCGAGTGACGTCACGATCCGCCGGCGCAGGAGATCGTGGCGGTAGTGTTTAGCGCCGCCGCAAAATGTCTAGTTAATTTCGCGAGCGGCGCAAACTTCGCCGCGCCTGGGCGCTAGATGCTTTGCGCCCCATTAGCGCCCTCTTAAGGCGCTAACGGGAGGCGCAACCAACTGAATTTTTCCCCCTGAGTCTTTGATTGCAGAAGGTAGAAAACCTCATACTGGCCTTGTGAGAGCAACCTGGCCCCATTATCCAGCAATCAGGGCAGAATGATTCAATTCAAAAGGTGGGAGGATAGTGGAATCCAAATTTATACGGTCCTATCAGTTAATCGTCACTGAACTCTGAGGTCAAAGGTTGTCATAGTCTCTTGCTCCCTGGATTCAGTTTTGCCTCAGCATTAAATCCCTCGGCCTGATTCCCTCACTGGATTGCATAAGAACCTAAGAAATAGGAGCAGGAGTAGGCCATTCGGCCCCTCGAGCCTGCTCCGCCATTCAATAAGATCATGGCTGATCTTCAACCTCAACTCCACTTTCCTGCACTATCCCCAAATCCCTTGATTCCCTTAATATCCAAAAATCTATCGATCTCTGTCTTGAATATACTCAACGACTGAGCCTCCACAGCCCTCTGGGGTAGAGAATTCCAAAGATTCACCACCCTCTGAGTGAAGAAATTCCTCCTCATCTCAGTCCTAAATGGCCGACCGCCATTCTGAGACTGTGACCCCTGGTTCTAGACTCCCCAGCCAGGAGAAACATCCTCCCTGCATCTACCCTGTCAAGCCCCTTAAGAATTTTATACGTTTCAATGAGATCACCTCTCATTCTTCAAAACTCTAGGGAACATAGGCCTAGTCTACTCAGTCTCTCCTTATAGGACTATCCCCCTATCCCTGGAATCAATCTAGTGAACCTCCGTTGCACTTCCTCTAAGGCAAGTATATCCTTCCATAGGTAAGGAATAAATTTTACACTGTAAAATCCCCACTTCTATAAATTTATGCATTGTATATAGAAGAAAATATGGAGAAGTGCGATACAAGATTGGAACACATGAAAGACGTCAAGTGGGATCTAAAGGCACTAGTAGGAAGCTACAAGTGGTTTATGAGTAGCACTTGAACGGCAAAGGCTCCTCAGTGTCTATTATTCGACAATCAAGCAAAAGATTCTTCTTGTAAAACAATTTGTCTCGAACTATGAGCATCATGTTGAGAAGTCACTCGTATTACAATGGAAATGACCAAGAAAGCTCGGCCTCAGTCCTTACTATTGACTACTTGAGTGTTCTACAAAGCCTATATCTGCCCAATGATGGACTATTGTAGGTCTGTTTGGCAAGCAGCTCTTGCTCCTGAATTAAGTAGTGTAAAGCCACGTAGAGCAGTAGACCTGAAGTAGATGGCCTGCTGTAAGAAAGTGCCCACTCACTGCCGAGATATGGCTGGCCTGTCTCTTCTTAGAAGATGATGAATCAAGCAGCGCCACCAGAGTCACCAGCATTTAAACCAATGTCAGGAACACACAAACTGCCCAACATTCAGTATCAATCCAAAAGGTCTACACAGAACACCAGCAACAGGGATCTGTTTCCCCTAAGCTCTGGAATTCCCTCCCTAAACCTCTCTCTCTCTCTCCTCCTTTAAGATGCTCCTTAAAACCTACCTCTTTGACCAAGCTTTTGGTCACCTGGCCTCTTGTTCGGCTACCAGAAGGCTTGGCTTCGATGGGCTGAATGGCCCTTTCCCATCCCTGACTTTCCTTGGGTCCCAACTCAGTTGGACTGCCCGTTGCACGAGCTGATCAGTATTAATGAATGGGGAGAAATTGGAGTGTTCATTAACTTCCTGGCTGACTGTGCATAATTAGGATGTATTAATCAAACTGCTTTCCATTAATACTACAATGTATTAAATCTTCATATTTGAGACCAATCGATATTTTGTGCAGAGAAAATAGATTAAAGCAAATATAATGAACTCATCCACACTAATCCACTTGTTTGGTAGCATTCTCCTGCCCAGACCAAGATCCATTGGTACAGTATAACAGGGTTGCAAAAGAAGCTATACGTAGCAAGATGTTGGATACAGTGTCACCATACACAATGCCATTTATACAAACACATTTCTCCCTATGAACAGGCATTGAAACTGTTACGGAAGCTATCGGAAAACTAGGCATTCTGGGCACACTAGAGGCATTCTGGGAAACTAAAAGCGTTACTCCTGAGAAAGCCAAGCCTCAGGTGAAGGACTCATACATCTGAGTATTACCAAGTGTTTCCCATTAAGGCTCGTGCCAGCTTCAGCTAGGGCTTAAGCAAAACTGTAGAGCAATGGACCGATTAATGTGTCATAGTCTTCAAACAGATAAGACTAACAAGCGAGGAAGAACCTTGAGATGCCCTGATAATGATAAGAGGCATTGTTCTTATCATGATTTAAGTAGAGAACAACAGACTGGGAGGAAAAAGTGTGGAAGAGCTATAGTGATAGGGGATTCAATTGTAAGGGGAATAGATAGGCGTTTCTGCGGCTGCAAACGAGACTCCAGGATGGTGTGTTGCCTCCCTGGTGCAAGGGTCAAGGACGTCTCGGAGCGGCTACAGAACATTTTGGAGGGGGAGGGCGAACAGCCAGTTGTCGTGGTGCACATAGGCATCAACGATATAGGTAAAAAACGGGATGAGGTCCTAAAAGCAGAATATAGGGAGTTAGGAGGTAAATTAAAAAATAGGACCTCAAAGGTAGTAATCTCAGGATTGCTACCAGTGCCACGTGCTAGTCAGAGTAGAAATAGGAGGATATTTCAAATGAATACGTGGCTAGAGGAATGGTGCAAGGGGGAGGGATTCAAATTCCTTGGACATTGGAACCGGTTCTGGGGGAGGTGGGACCAGTACAAACAGGACGGTCTGCACCTGGGCAGGGCTGGGACCGATGTCCTAGGGGGAGTGTTTGCTAGTGCTGTTGGGGAGGGTTTAAACTGAAGTGGCAGGGAGTTGGGAACCTGAGCAAGGAGACAGAGGAAAGGGAAACAAGGATAAAAGCAAAAGACAGGAAGGAGAAAAACAAAAGTAGAAGGCAAAGAACTCAACGGTTTAAATCAAACATGGTCACAGTAAATAATAATTCATATAGGTCTGAGAGCATTAAAAAAACAAGCCTGAAGGCTTTAGGGGGAAAAATTCAGCTGCTTGCGCCTCCCGTTAGCGCCTTAAGAGGGCGCTAATGGGGCGTAAAGCAGCTAACGCCCGGGCGCAGCGCCGCCCACGCCTCCCGAAAAATTCAGCGGGAGGTTAGCGGCGGCGGCAGCCGGTAGCGCCCTGTGGCGCTGCGCCGCCGGCGATGACGTCATCGCCGTGCGCAGCACCCCGCTCGCGCCCCGGCCGTGATCTTCAGTCGCGCCCCCTGATTTACCGCCAGACGCTATGTCCGACGGGTTCAGGGAGGCGTACGTGTGGCCGGGGCGGCGATATTTAAAGGGGAGGTGGCAGGCGGCCATTTTTGTTGCTGGCCGCCTGCCAGCACCTGCCCCCGTTGCTGTCCCCGGCCCCCGTGAAGCCCCCCCACCGTGAAGTGCCGGCTGCGCTCCAAGAGCCCGGCACTTCTCTTGAGTGCCGGGCTCTTTTGCCGGCACTCCCGATCCCTGGGGGCCCAGCTGGGCCCCGGTTCGCGCTGCGCAGGGTCCCTCCCCTTTAAGAAGGGGAGGAAGGCCTGCAATACCGCGGCGCGACGTGCCGCAGCGCGTGGCGCTGCGGCACGTAGCGCCAGGATATTCCCTCGCAGCGCCCCAAGAGGGATGCGGGGTGCTTCCAGTGGCGCCCCGCTTCCCTCTTGGGGCGCAACCACTGAAGTTCCGGCGCGGGGCCGCTAATTTTTTCGGGGCGCTAAAAGTCGCGCCCCGGCGAGGTTAGCGCCCCAAATGGGGCGCGACTCAATTTTTACCCTTTGTGTCTTAATGCAAGGAGCATTCGGAACAAGGTGGATGAATTAGCTGCGCAAATAGAGGTAAATGAATACGATTTGATTGGGATTACAGAAACATGGCTCCAGGGTGGCCAAGGCTGGGAACTCAACATCCAGGGTTATTCAATATTTAGGAAAGATAGGCAAAAAAGAAAGGGAGGTGGGGTAGCATTGCTGGTTAAAGAGGGGATTAACACAATTGAAAGGAAGGATATTAGCTCTGATGATGCAGAATCTGTATGGGTAGAACTGAGAAATAACAAGGGGCAGAAAATGTTAGTGGGAGTGGTATATAGACCTCCAAACAGTAATACGGAGGTTGGGGACGGCATTAAAAGGGAAATTAGAGAAGCATGCAGTAAGGGCACAGCAGTCATCATGGGTGACTTTAATTTACATATAGATTGGGCTAACCAAATTAGTAAAAATACTGTGGAGGAGGAATTCCTAGAATGTTTACGGGATGGTTTTCTGGAACAATGTGTCGAGGAACCAACCAGAGATCAGGCCATCTTAGACTGGGTATTACGTAACGAGAAAGGATTAATTAGCAATCTTGTACGAGGCCCCTTGGGTCAGAGTGATCATAATATGATAGAATTCTTCATTAGGATGGAGAGTGAAGTATTGAATCAGAGACTAGGGTCCTGAATTTAAATAAAGGAAACTACGATGGTATGAGGCGCGAATTGGGTAGGATTGATTGGGGAATGTCACTCAAGGGGTTGACGGTGGATAGGCAATGGCAAACATTCAAAGGCTGCATGGATGAACTACAGAATTTGTTCATCCCAGTGTGGCATAAGAATAAAACAAAAAGGGTGACTCAACCGTGGCTAACAAGGGAAATTAGGGATAGCATAAGATCCAAGGAGAGGGCATATAAATTGGCCAGAAAAAGCGGTAACCCTGAGGATTGGGAGCAGTTTAGGATTCAACAAAGGAGGACAAAGGGATTAATTAAGAAGGGGAAAATAGAATATGAAAGTAAGCTTGCAGGGAACATAAAAACTGACTGTAAGAGCTTTTATAGATATGTGAAGAGAAAAAGATTAGTGAAATCAAGTGTAGGTCCCTTGCAGTCAGAAGCGGGGGAAGTTATAATGGGGAACAAAGAAATGGCAGACCAATTAAATGCATATTTTGGTTCTGTCTTCACAAAGGAGGACACAAATAACCTCCCAGAGATGTTGGAGAACATACGGTCTGATGAAAGGGAGGAACTGAAAGAAATCAGTATTTGCAGGGAAATGGTGTTAGGGAAATTGACGGGATTGAAGGCCGATAAATCCCCAGGGCCTGATAATCTACATCCTAGGGTACTTAAGGAAGTGGCCCTAGAAATAGTAGATGCATTGCTGATCATCTTCCAACATTCGATGGAATCTGGAACTGTACCCATGGATTGGAGGGTAGCTAATGTTACCCCACTATTCAAAAAGGGTGGTAGAGAGAAAGCGGGGAATTACAGACCGGTAAGCCTGACATTGGTAGTGGGGAAAATGCTAGAGTCCATTATAAAGGATGTAATAGCTGAGCACTTGAAAAACAGTGACAGGATCGGACAAAGTCAACATGGATTTACAAAAGGTAAATCGTGCTTGACTAATCTACTGGAATTTTTTGAGGATGTAACTGGGAAAATAGATAAGGGAGAACCAGTAGATGTGGTGTATTTGGACTTTCAAAAGGCTTTCGATAAGGTCCCGCATAAGAGATTAGCGTGTAAAGTTAAGGCACATGGGATTGGGGGCAAGGTATTGACTTGGATAGAAAACTGGTTGGCGGACAGAAAGCAGAGAGTAGGAATTAATGGGTCTTTTTCCGAGTGGCAAGCAGTGACTAGTGCGGTACCGCAGGGATCGGTCCTTGGACCCCAGCTATTCACAATATACATTAATGATCTAGATAAGGGAACTAAATGTAATATCTCCAAGTTTGCAGATGACACAAAGCTGGGTGGGAGTGTGTGCTGCGAGGAGGATACCGAGAAACTCCAGGATGATTTGGACAGGTTGGGTGAGTGGGCAGAAGCGTGGCAGATGCAATATAACGTGGATAAATGCGAGGTTATCCACTTTGGTGTCAAAAACAGAAAGGCAGACTATTATCTGAATGGCAATAGATTGGGAGAAGGGGAAGTGCAACGAGACCTGGGTGTCCTTGTGCACCAGTCGCTGAAGGTAAGCATGCAGGTGCAGCAGGCGGTGAAGAAGGCAAATGGTATGTTGGCCTTCATAGCGAAAGGGTTTGAGTATAGGAACAGGGATGTCCTGCTGCAGTTGTACAGGGCCTTGGTGAGACCACACCTTGAGTACTGTGTGCAGTTTTGGTCGCCTTATCTGAGGAAGGATGTTTTTGCCATGGAAGGAGTTCAGCGAAGATTCACAGGGCTGATACCTGGGATGGCAGGAATGACATATGAGGAGAGATTGGGTCGATTGGGCTTATACTCGCTGGAGTATAGAAGAATGAGAGGGGATCTCATCGAAACATATAAAATTCTGACAGGTCTGGACAAACTAGATGCAGGAAGAATGTTCCCGATGGTCGGAGAGTCCAGAACCAGGGGTCATAATCTAAGGATAAGGGGTAAGCCATTTAGGACAGAAATGAGGAAGAATTTCTTCACCCAGAGAGTGGTGAACCTGTGGAATTCTCTGCCACAGAAGGTAGTTGAGGCCAAGTCATTAAATATATTCAAGAATGAGTTAGATATATTTCTTAAGGCTAAAGGGACCAAGGGATATGGGGAGAAAGCAGGGACAGGGTACTGAGTTTGGATGATCAGCCATGATCTCATCGAATGGCGGAGCAGGCTCGAGGGGCCGAATGGCCTACTCCTGCTCCTATCTTCTATGTTTCTATGTTTTAGAAAGGAATACAATACTTAATTGGAACCCTATTCCTTGTCAAGCTAATTCAAATCGAGCATTTATAGCTACTGTTACGTGCCTGTCCGGTTGAATGACGCCTTGGAAAGGATCCATGAGATAGAATTGTTCATTTTGGTTGGTCACTAATGGTTATGTCCCTTCAATGGGATTTACTTCGTAAAAATAATGGTACATTAGCTCGTGTATTGCCCTTCCAAATCAGAAGGTTTTTAATGAAGGTTTTGAGACAGTTTTTAGAAGGGATAAAAGATTAAAGGAAGCAGATCGTCAAAAGCAGAGAAAGTGGTAAGCTGAAAGTTGGAAGGTTAGGAAAGGTTAACGCCCCGATTTTAACCGAACCTGCCCAGCTGGAACGGGGCGGTGTCGAGCAAGATGCCTGTTTGACACCCTGTCCGATTTTAGTCTCCATTTTACTCAACGTAAAATGTAAAATGGAGCTTGAGGTCATTCCACAGTAAAACTCTGCTGACTGCCCTGGTCTTATAATCAACAGATTTCTAGGATCTTGGTGAAGCAGCAATTTCTAACAGAAAAATGTCTTTGTTCAATTCAATTTTGTATGTACAAAAAAACCTCAATCCCTGGAGATGGAGAGTATGAGTGATGGGGGTTATGCATCTTATCTCTGGTAGCACTGGGAGTGAAGTGCCCCTCCCCACTGACAGTCAAGGGATGAGGATGTGTTTGTATTAATGCATTTGGTGGTCTGCTGCTATGTCCTCGTCTTTAGGTTGGCAACCACTCATAATTTGGGCCTATACAACATTGAGGTCCATGGCTGAAGGAATTTCAAACATTCAACCGAAGCTGGCTTTACACCTTCAATGGGACCACCCAGAGGGACTGCAGTAGTTTTTCTTCTGGTCCTGTGCATGCACACTCTGTCAGGTGTCAGCTGTGGCTCAGTGGGTAGCACTCCTAATTTAAAGATAGTATTTTATGGTCAATTTTTAAAGTACAATAGATTAGTATATGTTATGGGAGACAAATTAAACTTCAGGTTTTGATGTTAATATGTGGTGGAGGAATGGCTGTGCAGAGCAGCGGAATGGATTTGAATGATACAATGGAATGATCACAATGTTGTAAATGTTCTTAATGTTCAATAAATTATATTAAAAAAAAGTGGGTCGCACTCCTGCCTCTGAGTCAGAAGGTCATGGGTTCAAGTCCCACTCCAGAGACTTGAGCACATAATCTGGGCTGACAC
This sequence comes from Squalus acanthias, assembly GCA_030390025.1. Taxonomy (NCBI): domain Eukaryota; kingdom Metazoa; phylum Chordata; class Chondrichthyes; order Squaliformes; family Squalidae; genus Squalus; species Squalus acanthias. Next base: position 1,724,796 of record JASTWF010000036.1, on the reverse strand, counting down.
TCCCAGTGCAGTGCTGAGGGAGTGCTGCACTGTCGGAGGTGCCGTCTTTCGAATGAGACGTTAAAGCCTGCTCTCTCAGATGGATGTAAAAGATCCTATTCAAAGAAGTGCAGGGGAGTTCTCCCTGGTGTCCTGGCCGATATTTATCCCTCAACCAACATCACTAAAACAGATTGTCTGGTCATTTACCTCATTGGTGTTTGTGGGACCTTACTGTGTGCAAATTGGCTGCCGTGTTTCCTACATTACAACAGTGACTACACTTCAAAAGTAATTAATTGGCTGTAAAGTGCTTTGGGACGTCCTGAGGTGATGAAAAGTGCTATAGAAATGCAAGTCTGTCTTTCTTTCTCTTACTATGTTCCTATAGCGCTTCCCTAATTGACTAAACACAGAATAGGAATTTAAGGAAGCCTCCCAATTTGAAAAGAACATTTCAGACAAATAATTACTCTCTCCCCCTCCCAAGTATGTATCAATTTATTAATGACACTACTGTACATTGACTGGACTGAGAAACCTTGTTTGGAGAGAAAATAAGACGTCACATCCCTGGCAGTTTACATCTAAATATCTGAATGGCAATGACAGAATGAATTAATTCTACTGACATGTATTTTTTACAATCGACATTTCTGCTTTGGGTTAGTCTTCAGTGTCCGACATCTGAGAGGTTGAGAGTCTGTACAAAACATGATCGGAATAAAGAATGGAGAATTTCTAACAGTACAATATGATAAGAACAAAATGTGACATGTGAAGTATTAACAGAAATGTCTGAGCTGTCTTGTTTGAGTTATTCCCGTTTTCAACTAATTTTTTATGGTTGACAGGACTGAATTGATCTCATTATTTTTTGCAATTATTGTGTTGAAGAAAGAAAAAAGAAAGAACTTGCATTTATATACGACCTCAGGACGTCCCAAAGCGCTTCACAGCCAATTAAGTACTTTTGAAGTGTCGTCACTGTTGTAAGGTAGGAAACGCGGCTGCCAAATTGCACACAGCAAGATCCCACAAACAGCAATAATGACCAGATCATCGGTTTTAGTGGTGCTGATTGAGGGATGAAGAGGCAAGATGCTAGTATGTTGGTCCCTTCTGCCTTGTGGCCTAAACCGAAGGCCTCATCCGATGCCACTACATGGCCAGCTTTAAGAGGTCTGCACGGTGGCCCAGGTTAACTGGCCCATCAACTTTGATTAGGTGCATGTCAGGAAATACCTGTTCTCTGCTCATCACCTCTCTCTGACAGGAGCACTTAGATCAGGAGCGCATTGGAAAAGGAATTGGAAATACAAACCTATGTCCGAATTATTTCATTACACATTGGTATCAATGTCTCTAATAATGAACCTAATTTGCCCAAGAATCTGACACATACCTAGCACCCCCGCCCCTCAGCACAAAGTCAAATCAACAAATCTCCAAAAAGAAAGACTTACATTTATATAGCGCCTTTCACGACCACCAGACATCCCAAAGTGCTTTACTGCCAAGCTCCCACAAACAGCAATGTGATAATGACCAGTTAACCTGCTTTAGATGTTGATTGAGGGATAAATATTGGCCAGGATACTGGGGAGAACTCCTCTGCTCTTCTTCAAAATAGTGCCATGGGATCTTTTACATTCACCTGAGAGAGCAGACGGGGCCTCGGTTTAGCATCTCATCCGAAAGACGGCACCTCCGACAGTGCAGCACTCCCTCAGCACTGCACTGGAGTGTCAGCCTAGATTTTTGCGCTCAAGTCTCTGGAGTGGAACTTGAACCCACAACCTTCTGACTCAGAGGTGAGAGTGCTACCCACTGAACCACAGCTCACAACTTTCACGACTATCAAACTATATGGAGGCAAGACACCAAAAAAATGTTTGAAAGACCCAGGTCCAGTGAGGCTAAATTCCTGGGATAGATAGAAGATCTACATCTTGTCCACCCAGCTGTTAGGGGGCAAATTTTCCTGTTCCTGATTGGATCGTCAGCAGATATGGGCAAATGAAGCGGGGTAGACTGCATCCCTCGAAGGGAGCCTGGGCAACTACCCAACCATTAATTTAAATGGTCAGAAAATCGTGCGGGCTCTGTGTGGGGCACGTGCTCTCCCCACCCAGGTTTCCTGTATCCAGCCAGACGATCCTAAAGCCCTCACGTGCAGGAACAGGAAAATCTGTCCCATAACCTGCTGCCGTGAAGGTTTTGCAGTATTGTTTTTTTTTAAATTTAAAACAAAGGAATGGGGCTCACTCCCAGGGTGCCCAGGTTAATTTTCGGAAAGGTGTTACCAAAAAGGTTGGGACGTGGGTTGGCTCCAACCCAGGTGCCACAAGATGTTCATGTCGGAGGCACACCTCCAACACCTTTCCATGCTGTGTATCCCCCTACCTTCAAGGAGTAGCGAATGCTGGACGTGACTTGAACCAGGGTCAGATTTAGGAATTCAGCCCAGGTGATCAGTTTGACATCTGCAGGCGTCAGTTCACCCAGTCATCTGTAATTTGAGAAGCGGAGTAATCTGGCACAGTGCGAGTTTAGATGAAAGAAATACAGGTCTTCACAATTACGCAAGCGAGGGCACTTTTAATGTAGTTTGCTATTGTTGTAGTCTGAAAGTAACACTGTGCGATACCAACACTTGGCATGTTCATATCAAATTTCTTTGTTTGCTATTTGAACGTGTTTAAAACAAGTGAGTTAATGTTGGTATTAAGAAAGAAAGACTTGCATTTATATAGCACCTTTTACGACCACCGGACGTCTCAAAGCGCTTTACAGCCAATTAAGTACTTTTTGAAGTGGAGTCACTGTCGCAATGTAGGAAAATTAAAATAAAAACAAGTGGGTTAATGTTGGCATTAAAATGGTGGATCCAGGTTCACTTACGCCAACAGCAGTGAGAGTCAGTGGAATATTCAATAGACAAGCTCATTCCTGCCATCACCCACATGTGCTCTTCCCAGTAAGTGTCACTGGATGACTATCAGGAGCTGGAACCTTGGGTGATATATTTTCTTACCCTCGCCCAGGGGTGCTGAGGCCAATTGTAACACCTCTATTGCCACCCTGGGCTGGGATCATGCCAACTCAGCAAAGGCCGAACCTGGGACCTTCCTTACCCGGTCTGTACGGCCCACAGTTCCATACCGGGCAGCTAATTTGCCAATTAAGTCATCATGGGGGGGGGGCGGGGGGGTGGGCACAGACCTGTAACGGTTAATTATGTTGTATGTTGTGCAGTGAGGATCAGAAGTGCACCTCCAATACTGAGAGAACAATTGAAATATTTCTGTGATCATCAGACAGCACCGTGTAATTAGACGTTCTTTTATAGTAAATACTTTGCAGCCTTGCTCGGTTATATGAGAAGAAGCTCATTAAATGGTCATAAATTTTTAATTAAACTGCAGGCGTCAGCGAGTCTCCGAATTCCCCAGTGAAACGCTTTTAACTTATGACTTTTAATTAAAAGCTTGGGACTTGGCTGTGCCATGCGGCGTCACTGATGCACCCATCTCCCTATGGTCCTCAAGGACAAGAAGCCTTGGTTTAAGGTTTGTGGCTTTGTCTGTCGAATGCATCAAATGCTTTGAAGCCTCAACATTCTCCCATCTCCTGTGGTCAGAAAATCAGAGAACAAAACACCAAGCTCCCCTCAGTTCCAATTATCTATTAGCTGTGCCAAAGCTTTCTCTCAATGCCTCACACGCCGTTCTCTAAATTTATGTTGGTCTGATGTGATCGACACAATGTTGCGGCCAGAGAATTGGGAAAAGCAAATAAATAAATGGACTCGGAGCAATTCTCTAAAGGACACAGCTTGTCAAGGATGAAAGGTTGTTAAAACAAAATAATGGTTGCAATTTTAACGATGGAAGAACAGAACAGGACACATTCCTTATATGGCAGTGAGTTCTGGAGTGACTACTGAGGCCGCAGAATCAAGTTCCTGCTACAGCAAATGCTTTTGAAGGCCGCTGTGCCTGGGATATAGACTGGAGAAGATATACATCTTGGCCACCCAGTCTTATATAGCGCCTTTCACGACCACCGGATGTCTCAAAGCGCTTTACAGCCAATTAAGTACTTTTAAAGTGTAGTCACTGTTGTAATATAGGAAACGCGGCAGCCAATTTGCACACAGCAAGCTCCCACAAACAGCACTGTGATAATGAGCAGATAATCTGCTTTTGTTATATTGGTTGAGGGATAAATATTGGCCAGGACACCGGGGATAACTCCCCTGCTCTTCTTCGAAATAGTGCCATGGGATCTTTTACGTCCACCTGAGAGAGCAGACAGGGCCTCGGTTTAATGTCTCATCCGAAAGACGGCACCTCCGACAGTGCAGCACTCCCTCAGCACTGCACTGGAGTGTCAGCCTAGCTTTATGTGCTCAAGTCTCTGGAGTGGGACTTGAACCCACAACCTTCTGACTCAGAGGCGAGGCTGCTACCCACTGAGCCACAGCTGACACACTTAGGTATTACGGGGCAAATTCTCCTCCCTCTGTAAAAGGAGCAGTTATAGTGAACCTTCCTCTGTAAGATGATGGTGAGGCTCCCTCTAATACATAATCCCTTCTCACCAAAAATTGTCAATGATTTCCCTGATTTCCTGGTGAAATTGAGCAGTACGTTCAAAGCAGAGCAAAGGTGTAACACTAAACCCCATTTATCGTGTAATGAAGGTTTTAACAGACCCCTCCCCCAGCATGAAATGCAATCTCTGATAGTGAGCTGGAGAGCGGTCATGCTTGGACACAAGAGACACTCTGATCAATGTACCAAAAGTCAGCCTAGATAAGGAAGAGGCTGCGACTATTTTTACCTGCCTATGCCCACAGATTTGCAAAGCATCCACGAGTCGACAGGGACGTAGGTTAAAAGGATCGCATTACCAGCGCTTGCATTGTTCAGTGCAGCTCCACAAATCCACTGATGGTGCTGCACGCTTAACACTTCATGTGTCAAAATTAGCATGCCCCTGTGCCCATCTGTTCATTTGGCGCTGCCACCAATCCCTCAACAGAACGTCGTCCGTCATCCTCAGTTCTGAGCACCAGCAAGCTGCCAAGGCTTGTTTTTATTGGCTGCTTTTCAGTTCCCTCTCCGCCCCTCCTGAAAGTCCTGTGCCGGGGGCACCAGGCCGACCCTCGCCCCCAACCCCCGCCCCCCCCCTCCACTCCGCCATGGTACCTCACTCATTTGGCCAGTCTTTGACAGCGTCAACTGGCTGTGCGACTGTGTAGGGCATCGCAGTCGAGCCGAGCGTCCACGCACACACTTGCCGTGGCGGTGGGAACACCTGGCTGAATACCACCCCCTCCATCGCCCAGATGTGCTGTGCCCTGGTGGAGATAATGCAACTTGCCTAAATATTGCGCCTTTAACGTTGTAAAACGTCCCAAGGTGCTTCACAGGAGCGTAATCAGACAAAATTTGACAGCGAGCCACATCAGGAGATATTAGGACAGATGACCAAAAGCTTGGTCAAAGAGGCAGGTTTTAAGGACAGGTTTAGGGGGGGGGGGGGGAATTCCAGAGCTTAGGGCCTAGGCAACAGAAGTCACGGCCACCAATGGTTGAGCGATTAAAATTGGGGATGCTCAAGAGAGCAGAATCACACAGGATTACACAGGATATTCAGCACAGAAACAGGCCATTCGGCCCAACCGGTCCATGCCGATGTTTATGTTCCACTCGAGCCTCCTCCCGTCTTTCCTCATCTAAATCTATCAGCGTAACCCTCGATTCCCTTCGCCCTCATATGCTTATATAGCCTCCCCTTAAATGCATCTATACCATTCACTTCAACCACTCCCTGTGGTAGCGAGTTCCACATTCTCACCACTCTTTGGGTAAAGAAGTTTCTTCTGAATTCCCTATTGGATTTCTTGGTGACTATCTTATATTGATGGCCTCTAGTTTTGCTCTTCCCCACAAGTGGAAACATTCTCTCTGTATCCACTTTATCAAAATTTGTCATAATTTTAAAGACCTCTATTAGGTCACCCCTCAGCCGCCCTTTTTTCCAGAGAAAAGGGACCCAGCCTGTTCATCCTTTCCTGATATGTATACCCTCGCATTTCTGGTATCATCCTTGTAAATCTTCTCTGCACCCTCTCCAGTGCCTCTATATCCTTTTTATAATATGGCGACCAGAACTGTACACAGTACTCCAAGTGTGGTCCAACCAAGGTTCGATACAAGTTTAGCATAACTTCCCTACTTTTCAATTCTATCCCTCTAGAAATAAACCCCAGTGCTTGGTTTGCTTTTTTATGGCCTTGTTAACCTGTGTCGCAACTTTTAGTGATTTGTGTATTTGTACTCTGAGATCCCTTTGTTCCTCTACCCCACCCAGACTCGCACCCTCCAAGTGATAAGTGACCTCCCTATTCTTCCTACCAAAATGTAATACCTCACATTTATCTGTGTTGAACTTCATTTGCCAATTATATGCTCATTCTGCAAGTTTATTAATGTCCTCCTGTAATTTGTTGCAGTCCTCCTCAGTATTGACAAAATCCCCCAATTTGGTGTCATCCGCAAATTTTGAAATTGTGTTTTTGATTCCTAAGTCTAAATCGTTAATGTAAATTGTGAACAGCAGTGGTCCCAGCACTGATCCTTGTGGAACACCACTACCCACCTTCTGCCACTGTGAATAGCTACCCTTTAGTCCCACTCTGTGCTTTCTGTCCTGAAGCCAGCCAGCAATCCATTCTGCTACTTGTCCCCTGACTCCACATTCTCTGACCTTGTTCATCAGTCTATTATGGGGTACTTTATCGAAGGCCTTTTGAAAATCCAGATAAACTCCATCTACTGCATTACCATTGTCTACTCTCTCTATTACCTCTTCAAAAAATTCAATAATTTCCCTTTTGAACTCCATGTTGACTATTCATTATTATATTTTTGCTTTCTAGATGTTCTTCTATTTTCTCCTTTAGTAGGGATTCCATTATTTTCCTACCACCGATGTTAAACAGATATAATTCCCTGGACATGTTCTATCCCCCCTTCTTAAATATCGGTATTACGTTAGCTATCTGCCAGTCCTCTGGCACTATACCTTTTTCTAATGAATTATTAAATATGTGTAGTAATGCCTCTGCTATCTCTTCCCTAGATTCTTTTAAAATGTGTGTATGCAATCCATCCAGACCAGGGGTTTTATCCTCTTTGAGTTTGATTAGTTTATTTAATATATCCCCTGTTTTTATTTTAAATGCACTTATCTCATTACTAATCTCATCATCCAATGTCATGTCCACCTGTTCTATCTCCCTGGTAAATACTGAAGCAAAATAATTATTTAATATTTCTGCCATCTCTCTATCGTTACCTGTGGTATTATCCTGTCTATCCCTTAATGGCCCTATTCCCATCCCAACCTTCCTTTTTTTATTGATGTGCCTATAAAATATTTTACTATTTTGTTTTATGTTCCTTGATAATTTAATTTCATAGTTCCTCTTTGCCTCCCTAATTGTTTTTTTGACTTCTCTCCTAATCTTTTCGTATTCTCCCTTATCATGCACTCCCCTGCTGTCTATGTACTTAATGTATGCCTCTTTCCTTACCCTCAATTGTTCCCTTATGGCTTTATTCATCCATGGAGTCTCATTATTGTTTAGTTTGTTCTTTCCTTTTAGAGGAATATATTTTTCCTGCACCTTGTTGAACACTGTTTTAAATGTTTCCATTGCTGTTCTACATCGTTGTTTGCCAATATTGTTGCCCATTTTTTTCCCTAAGTTCTATTCTCAGCCCCTCAAAATCAGCTTTTCTCCAATCTAGTAACCTGTTTTTTGTCATACTTATGTCCTTCTCAATTATCATCTTAAAGCGTATTATATTATGGTCACTATTGCCTAGATGTTGCCCTACTTTTACTTCTCTTATCTACTCTGGTTCATTCCCCATTCCTAGATCCAATAGCGAATCCTCCCTTGTTGGGCTTTTTACATATTGGGTTAGAAAGGAGTCCTGTACACATTGTAGGAACTCCATTCCCTTATCCCCTTTACCTACCTCTTCTGTCCGATTAATATCGGGGTAGTTGAAATCACCCATGATTATTATTCTATGTTTTTTACTAATTTCCCTAATTTGTCTGCATATTTCTTCCTCCACCTCCCTTCCACTATTAGGTGGTCTGTAGACTACGCCTATCAGTGTGATTGATCCTTTATTATCTTTAATCTCCATCCACATGGATTCTATTTTTGTCTTGCTGATATCTGCGTCACTTTTTTCTACTGCCATTATGTTATCCGTAATAAGTACAACTACTCCACCTCCCCTTTTTCCCTCCCTATCTTTTCTAAATATGTTATACCCTGCAATGTTTAATTCCCAGTCCTGATTTTTCTGTAGCCATATCCCAGTAATCCTTACTAGAGGAGCGCAGATATCTCAGGGGGTTATGGGGCTGGAGGAGGTTACAGAGATAGGGAGGGGCGAGGCCATGGAGGGATTTGAAAACAAGGATTAGAATTTTGAAATCGAGGCGTTGCTTAACCGGGAGCCAATGTAGGTCAGCGAGCACAGGGGTGATGGGTGAACAGGACTTGGTGAGAGTTAGGACACAGGCAGCAGAGTTTTGGATGATCTCAAGTTTACGTAGGGTGGAATGTGGGAGGCCGGCCAGGAGTGCATTGGAGTAGTGAAGTCTAGAGGTAACAAAGGCAGGGAGGAGGGTTTCAGCAGCGGATGAGCTGAGGCAGGGGCGGAGACGGGCGATGTTACGGAGGTGGAAATAGGCGGTCTTAGTTATGCTGCGGATATGTGGTCGGAAGCTCATTTCAGGGTCAAATATGACACCAAGGTTGCGAACAGTGTGGTTCAGCCTCAGACGGATGTTAGGGAGAGGGATGGAGTCAGTGGCGAGGGAACGGAGTTCGTGGCGGGGACCGAAAACAATGGCTTCGGTCTTCCCAATGTTTAACTGGAGAAAATTTCTGCTCATCCAGAACTGGATGTCGGACAAGCAGTCTGAGAATTTAGAGACCGTGGAGGGGTCGAGATAAGTGGTAGTTAGAACTGCACAGTTGAGTAAATATTTTATTTATATCATACGCTTGGACTGGAGATTGATGGTAAAGGAGTCTTTTTACATTCTTTGTTGGTGACTCACATAGACCCACTGTGCAACAGTTATTAAGAACAATGAAATGTTTAAGGCACAGTTCCAAATGACTGAGCAAAGCCCCATCTTACAGAAACCTAATTATCTTCCTTTTTTTAGTCATTTTGTGCCAATTTCTGCTCTCCATATTACAAAAAGGATATAGAGGCACTGGAGAAGGTGCAAAAAAGATTTACAAGGTTGATACCAGAACAGAGAGATTCTAGCTATCAGGAAAGATTGAACAGGCTGGGGCTCTTTTCTATAGAAAAGAGAAGGCTGAGTGGTGACCTGATAGAGGTCTTTAAGATTATGAAGGGGTTCGATAGGGTAGACGTAGAGAAGATGTTTCCACTTGTGGGGTAATCCAAAACTAGGGGGGCCATCAATATAAGGTAGTCACTAATAAATCCAATAGGGAATTCAACAACAACTTATATTTCTATAGTGCCTTTAATGTAATAAAACCCCCCCAAGGTGCTTCACAGGAGTGTTATCAAAAAAAGAAATTTGACACCGAGCCATATAAGGAGATGTTAGGTCAGGTGACCAAAAGCTTGGTCAAAGAGGTAGGTTTTAAGGAGCGTCTTAAAGGAGGAAAGAGAGGTAGCGAGGCGGAGAGGTTTAGGGAGGGAATTCCAGAGCTAAGGACCTAGGCAGCTGAAGGCACGGCCGCCAATGGTGGAGCGATTATAATCAGGAATGTTCAAAAGGCCAGAATAGGCGGAGCGCAGATATCTAGGGTGATTATAGGGCTGGAGGGGATTACAGAGATAAGGAGGGGCTCGGCCACGAAAACAAGGATGAGAATTTTAAAATAGAGGCGTTGCTTAACCGGGAGCCAATGTAGGTCAGTGAGCACAGGGGAGATGGGTGAAAGGGACTTGGTGCAAGTTAGGACACAGGCAGCAGAGTTTTGGATGACCTCAAGTTTATGAAGTGTAGAACTAGGGAGGCCAGCCAGGAGTGCATTGGAATAGTCAAGTCTAGATTTAATGTTTAAAATTTAAAAGATGGCAGCTGTGATAATAAATTCAGGAGAAACTTGTTTACCCAGAGAGTGGTTAGAATGTGGAACTCGCTACCACAAGGATTAGTTGAGGCGAATAGCACAGATCCATTCAAGGGGAAGCTTGATAAATACATGAGGGAGAAAGGAATAGAAGGATATGGTGATGGGGTGAGATGTTGTGGGGTGGGAGGAGGCTCGAGTGGAGCATAAACATCAGCATGGACCAGTTGGGCCGAATGGCCTGTTTCAGTGCTGTACATTCTATGTACTTCTATGTAAGAAAGATGTCAGTGTTAGAACATAAGAACATAAGAATTAGGAGCAGGAGTAGGCCATACAACCCTTCGAGCCTGCTCCGCCATTCAATAAGATCATGGCTGATCTTCAACCTCAACTCCACTTTCCCCCACCCGATGAGGGAAGAGGACACTGTCTACTTTTGGCACCCAGTATCAAGATGAAGCACCCCCAAGGTAGCTACAACACAGCTAGTTGCAATTTAAAGGGCTCTCTACATTGTCCAACAATGTGCACCATCAACAATCGCCTTGATTGCATCAGTATGATGTTCATTTCTCACAACAGCTGTCCCTGAGGCCTGTCTGAGTGTCATTACCAATTTAAGGCTGGGTAATGCTAAATTGGAACTGGACTGTGGCTGCCTTTAATGTGTGTTGTGTAAAACTCTTGTAACCAGGAGAGGCAATGAGAGAGAAAAGTAGACAGGCAGTTTCTTTCCTCATTCTAATTTGACTTCTTTTTAAAAGAAAATACAAGCTGAATTTTGAAAACAAGCAAAGCCCTTGGAGGTAAACAGCGTGGAAAATAAAGGACAACGTGCTGACCCATTGCGCCAAGCAGTCCCCAGTAATCTAATTCATCCTTGCTCTTACAGATCAGACTTTCTCCCATCACACTTTACTCAACATTTGCAGCAAAAAGGCAGTTTTCGAAGCACATCACATCTTCTATTAACTGAACTTTTCTCTCTTATGTGTGATGTGAATGGAGAGCGTGCCACAGGATTCACAATTACTTTTTTAACTACAATATGCTGCATCAGAGATTCTGTGGGCTGTATACCAAACTCGCCTGTCCACTTTGAAAGGCACAAAATACCAAAGTATCAGCAATCAGGATAAAACTAATAGACACATTTATTTACAAGCAAGTAATTACACAGGGGCAGAAGCTAGAGTAATACTTACTAAACTACACAATCTGTTCCTAAACAATAAAGTCTCTAATGAAATGCTATATGGACAACTGACTCCACAGAACCCTTTGCATTATCAATGGTAATAGAGCTTATGGTGGGGGCTGAAAATGATGATATTCAGTTGGAGGAAGTTTGGGCACATGCATGACTTGTTAGATGGACAGTTTGATGGCATGGATGTGGCCAAGAAAGATGGTGAAGTAGTAGAGCCGGATGTTCTCAGCATACATTCAGCTTGTATTTTCATTTAAAAAGAAGTCAAATTAGAATGAGGAAAGAAACTGCCCGTCTACTTTTCTCTCTCATTGCCTCTCCTGGTTACAAGAGTTTTACACAACACACATTAAAGGCAGACACAGTCCAGTTCCAATTTAGCATTATCCAGCCTGTGGATGATGTTGCTGAGGGGAAGCATGTGGATGCGGAAGAGGGGGGGGGGAGTCAAGGATGGAACTTTGGGGGACTCCAGAGACGCCAGCTTGGGGTAGGAAGAGAAACCATTGATGGGCATGCACTGGCTGTGTTTGAGCACATAGGAGTGGCACCACGCAAGGGCACTCTCGTGGAGCTGGACAATGGAGAGGCGATGGAAGAGCATGGCATGGTCCAGCATATGATTTGCTACAGAGAGGTCGAGGAGGACAAGGGGTGGGGATGACGTACCATGGTCACAGTCACAGAGAATGTCGTTTGCAACTTTGCCATCTTGGTGCTATGAGCTGGGCAGAAAGTGTACTGGAGGAATTCAAATAGGGGTTTTGAGAGAGATGGAGCATAGCGCTGTGAGGCAACAACTTATTCAAGAACCTTACAGATGAAAGAGAGGTTAGAAATAGGGTGGTGGTTGGAGAGAATGGATGGATCAAGGATGGGTCTTTTGAGGAGGGGGGAGATGATCATGGTTTTAAAAAAGAGTGGGACAGTGCCAGAGGAAAGAGAACTATTTTCAATGGCAATTAGCACGGCAGCCAGGAGGGGAAGTTGAGTGGGCAGAAGTTGAGTGGGCAGAAGTTGAGTGGGCAGAAGTTGAGTGGGCAGAAGTTGAGTGGGCAGAAGTTGAGTGGGCAGAGCATGAAGGTAATAGGAGTTGGATCTCATGGAGGAAATGAATGAGGAGACGGAATGAGGGGAGCGGGGGGAGAAACTTCAATGACAGGGAAGCAGAGCTAGAGTGGGTGGGGCTGGAGGTTGTGAGTGAGTGCAGAGGAAGGAGAGGTTACAGCAGAGCCAGGATGGATGGTTTTAATCTTGGTGACAAGGACATTCATGTGCCCTTTTCATTTGGTATTGGAGGTGAGAGAAAAGGGTTTATGAAAGCAGTTAGCTGTGGAGAAAAGGAGCGTTGGATTAGCCCGGCCCTCCAGCTTGACCCTGGGGTAGCAGGCAATTTTGGCTGAAGACAACAAGGTATTGTAATACTTTATGTGGTTGAGCCGACCTACAAATGGCTGACCAGACTGATTTGTGCCATGTACACTCAGGTTTAAGACCCTCTGACTTGATGGAATGAAGGTGGGGACTATATCAGGGGAAGGGCAGGGTGGGTGATTTGAAGGGAACAAGGGCAGAGGTGAAGGAACACTGAGACAGGTCCGCAGTAGCAGAGATATGGTGAGAGGAGAACCAGACAAGAGTGAGTCGGGAGTTTGAGAGTGAATTAGTGAGGGAGTTGGGGAAGAATTTTTTCCACAGCTGGGATGGGAGGGAGAGGGAGAGAAGGAACTGGTCTGTCAGCATCCCATTACAAAGGAAGGCAGAGAACTGGCATGGCCTCGTTTTCTGGGACTGGCATGAGTGGGGGGGGTGAAGAAAACGAACAGCGGAGAAAGCAGAAGTGAAGGGAAGGTGGGTCAGTGGGCAAGTGCACTGTGTGGTGCAGGTCTCGGGAGCTATAGATTAGATCCTAGCTGGAAAGCGCACATCTGGTCATTGGGTGAGGACGGAATCAGGCTTGGAGATGATGCTCCCTGCGGTCAAATAGACGCCCAACACTGTTGAGGCTCACGCATGAAGACTGGCCCCTGGAGGGAGCCAGCGGAGCCCACAGAACAATATCCCAGCATAAGTCAGAGCTTTCAGGAGAGAAGTGGGTAAAAGAGAGACAAATGGCCCCATCGCGACGTTAACAGTAATTCAATCATTGTCAGACCCAAATACATACTGTATTGAGCCTTCACGACTGGGTAAGTTTGGAGATGGCAATGTTTACAGTTCAGTGACCGCATGTGATGTTTTAATTATCCGTTAGGTCTGAAGGATTCTGACGAAGATGGTTTCAATTCCTTTCTTTAAACGGAGATTAAATATTCATTAAACATCAAAAGGAGGATGGCTGATAGTCATTACATGCCTCTGAGGCCAGCCCAGGCAGAAATGCAAATCTACCATCTGGAATGAAGAAATCAAGAGCCAGGGGTTTATATCTCCACAGAGCCGGGAGGCCAGTGAAGTGGGGCCCCACTGTTCTTCGTGGCACTTTCTCCAGAGTCACATTTCTACTCCTCGCCCTCTGTGGAAGATAATGGCACTGTATTTATTTAATTTCATCCCCTGTTCTCTCAAAGGTGCCGAGTCTTGCTAGGGCACGGTCTGTCGGGCGCTGCCAGTCTTCCGGTATCTCGCCCAAGTTCCCGTTCAAGTGTCAACAGCCTATTCGACTGGGGGAGGTATCACAGCTTACTCCATTCCTATCCTCACCCACTGCACGCACTTTCCAGCAAGGGGCACAAGGTCGCGATCAGTCACACAAACGTTGGCTAATTTAATATTTGCACTCTCTAACTAACGCATATGGAGGCCAATTGTAAAGCTCTCATCATTCCCAGAACTGAGATGAGTTGATCCAGCATAGACCTGGATCAAACCTGGAAACCTCAACCATGGCCATGTTCCACCTAGCGGGTGGCACTCTTGCCTCTGAGTCAGAAGGTTGAGGGTTCAAGCCACACTCCAGAGACTTGAGCGAGTAATCTAGGCCGACACTCTTAGTGCAGCACTGAGGGAGTGCTACACTGTCAGAGGTGCCGTCTTTCAGATGAGGTGCCGTCTTTCACCTGCTCTCTCAGGTGGACATAAAAGATCCCATGGCACTATTTAGACAAAGTGTAGGGGAGTTCTCCCCGGTGCCTTGGCCAATATTTGTTCCTCAACCAACAACACTAAAAACAGATTATCTGGTCATTATCACATTGCTCTTTGTGGGAGCTTGCTGTGCGTAAATTGGCTGCCATGTTTCCTACATTACAACAGTGACTATACTTCAAAGAGTACTTCATTGGCTATGAAGTGCTTTGGGACGTCTTGAGGTTGTGAAATAAATGCAAGTTCTTTCTTTTCTACGGTTCCTTTGCATTATAGTTTGGTACTTAAATTTGGAGTAAAGTTGTCCGGTATCAGGTGCTGCAGGCAAGTCACCTCAGTCTACCTATCAGAGAGTCAACCTCAGGAAGATTTACATCACTTCCTGTTCTGGGAGCACCCAAGCAACAAAAGTTGCAGATTTTCAGAAACAATGTGAGAATATTAAATTGTTTGTCACAACCTGCAGGTTTGTGGTGAAAGGGCGCTTTCTGGGTGTGGCTTTTCTGCTTTTTCCCTCTTGACAACAACAACAACTTGTATTTATAGAGCACCTTCAACGTAGTAAAACGTCCCAAGGCGCTTCACAGGAGCGTTATAAGACAAAAATTTGACACCGAGCCACCGAAGGAGAAATTAGGGCAGAGCTTGGTCAAAGAGGTAGGTTTTAAGGAGCGTCTTAAAGGAGGAAAGAGAAGTAGAGAGGTGGAGAGGTTTAGGCAGGGAATTCCAGAGCTTAGGGCCCAGGCAACAGAAAGCACGGCCGCCAATGGTGGAGCGATTATAATCAGGGATGCTCAAGAGGGCAGAATTAGAGGAGCGCAGATATCTCGGGGGGGTTGTGGGGCTGGAGGAGATTACAGAGATAGGGAGGGGCGAGGCCATGGAGGGATTTAAAAACAAGGATGAGAATTTTGAAATCGAGGCGTTGCTTAACTGGGAGCCAATGTAGGTCAGCGAGTACAGGGGTGATGGGTGAAGGGGACTCGGTGCGAGTTAGGACACGGGCAGCCGAGTTTTGGATGACTTTAAGTTTACGTAGGGTGGAATGTGGGAGGCCAGCCAGTAGTGCAATAGAATAGTCAAGTCTAGAGGTAACAAAGGCACGGATGAGGGTTTCAGCAGCGGATGAGCTGAGGCAAGGGCGGAGACGGGCGATGTTACGGAGGTGAAAATAGGAGTTCTTAGTTATGCCGCGGATATGCGGTCGGTTGAAGGGACAAACAAAATGGAGGGGCGTGCAACGCACAAAGCTGAAGCCTCTCAAGCGCAAAAATTCTCAAAGAAGGTAAACGGTAGCCTCGGAGTAATATCAGAGCACAGCTTGTTAAGGAACGAGGGTACAGCTGTAAGTTTTAGTCAGTGATTATAATAATTTAATTTGCAACACCTGTAGTTAATTAGTTGTTAATTAATTCATGTGCTAATTATTCCAGGAGGAGGAGAAGGGAATTAGCTAAGCAGCAGTTTGCCCGTGTCACTCACCCCAATCTATCGCCATGGGTACTAATGAGCAGAATTCAAAATAATCCGATAGTGCGGATGCTGACTTCAGCACATTAACTATGCAAACGCATTCACTCTCGTTAGTGACGTCACATGCAGAGGAAGTGGCAGCCTCACCAATCACGGGCCTCGCTCGTGCCGTCCCTGCTTGCCTCATTAATACAAGGCGAAGCAAAAGTTGCAGGGATGAATTGTAAATGCTCTTTGCCAGCTGAGGGCAGGGATTACTTGGCGCTGTTTAGGGTTTCATGCTGTGCCCCCACGCAGTCCTGCTCCCACGGTGCACATTATGCCATCCGACCGACTCCACAGAGTTCAGGCTGTGGGCTTTCATTACACCACTTTATTGATTTTATATATTTAAAGTACCTCTTTCGTACGACGCAAGCTTGATGTTCTGCTGCCTCAGCAGAAGTGGCCTCTCTTAAAAGCTCCCATGCCTTTTCATTTTACACCATGTTGCATTTTTTATGCCTTGCTGTGCAGAAGGCCCTAATTTGGTCTCCGGAACTTTCTAAATTGGAGTTTCTCACACAAAGTTGGTGCGACTCCATGGACCCAGCCATCTTTGAAGTGGTTTCCAGTTTGAGTGTGGGTGTGAAGGGGGTTTGTAGGGGCTGGAAGTAGAACTTATTTTTGAGCACCAATCGGCTCCTCAGTCTCTGGTCTGATAAGCCTTTATTAATCCGCACATGAAAATTTATCCCAAAATGATGGCAGAGCAACCAGCCACTGCTCTCTGGAGTTCTCTTTCTTTAAATCTCTCTTAAACGGGCCAGATTGACAGCAGGCTCTTTCCCAGGCCTGTGCTTTCCTACATCGCACTTCCTCTCTCCCCAAACAAAGAACTAGCATCTTTCACCACCTCAGGACGTCCCAAAGCGCTTTACAGCCAATGAAGTACTATTTGAAGTGTGGTCACTGTTGTAGCGTAGGGAAACGTGGCAGCCAATTTGCGCACAGCAAGCTCCCGCAAACAGCAATGTGATAATGACCAGATAATCTGCCTCCAAAAGCTTCTTTGAAATTTAGCCTGCTTTTGGCTAAACTCCACTCCTACTCGCTTGTTCATACTCACCCCTCCCTTTCTTAATTTGGTTGATAAACTAACTGTCCAAAAATTAGCTGCTCTATAGAATTACATAGAAATTACAACACAAAAAGAGGCTGAGGCCTAAGTCAGTTCTGCAAGGTTGCTGCCCAAACCCATTTTACTCAGAACACCAGGGTTCCCAACCCTCCAGGATTGCCCTGGAGCCTCCAGGAATTAATGATTAATCTCCTGGACACTGCTGCGAGCAACCCAGGAGGAAAATCGCAGGGGCATTAAAAAGAATTGTTCTTCTTTCTTAATTTTCTTCATTTATTAGTTACAAAAATATTGGAGATGGGGTAAAAAAAAAAGGCTGTTTGACAGAGTGGGAGGTCATGTGATGAAACCTCCAGGAATTTGTCCAAATGAAGTTGGCAACCCTGGTGTGTGAGAGAGCAAATGAGCCAGGCTGAGGTGGCATGGACTGGCACATAGCTGGCTCCATAGCAAGACTGGCAGAAGCCAGGTGCTTGCCTGCCTTCCTGATTAGAGACGGTGCCTGCTGCAGAGCAAAAAATCCAAAGAGACAAGATTAACATTCTTTACTTTCGCATTTTAATTCCGCCCCCCCCGCCCTGTAATAACAGAACTTGCTGATGTTCTCCTTAGGGGAACTGGCATTGAGGAGTTGCTGAGCTTGACAGTCTGAGAGAGCTGAATTGGCATCAGCTGACAGTCATTAAAAGGATATTCCAGGACAAGGCTTTGCACTGGCCCAGACGTGAGCATTTCCCCAGAAACATAACCCTCGTATTTAACGAAACAAGAGAAAAATAATGATGCCATGATTCAGCTGTGCAGTTCCAATGAGGTTCAGTGGTTCAAGCAAAGGCTGCTGGGAGCCAAGGCTGGGCACCAAAATATCAGCTTTTCCTCAGCAACCCTGCAAAGTTGGCGGTTCTGATTAGAAAGCTGCCACTGCGTGAAAAGACTTGAATTTTTAAGAAGAAAGACTTGCATTTCTATAGCGCCTTTCACGACCACCGGAAGTCCCAAAGCGCTTTACACCCAATGAAGTACTTTTTGAAGTGTGGTCACTGTTGTAATGTAGGAAACGCGGCAGCCAATTTGCGCACAGCAAGCTCCCACAAACAGCAATGTGATAATGACCAGATAATCTGTTTTAGTGATATTGGTTGAGGATAAATATTGACCTGGACACCGGGGAGAACTCCCCTGCTCTTCTTCGAAATAGTGCCATGGGATCTTTTACGTCCACCTGAGAGGGCTGACGGGACCTCGCTTTAACATCTCATCCGAAACTTAGAGGTGTACACCATTTATTTCCGTGTGGGGTTCTCCCGATCGTCCTCCGTCGCTTCGGAAGAAGTTTGGCAGAAGATCGGCAGAAGTAGCCGTGTCTCCATGGTTTCCACCAAAGTTACAGCAGGAGGTCAGGAAATTCTCCCCCAGACTATTTTTTGGATTAAGTGTCGGAGAAAAGTAATTCAGGATAAGGCTTTTACTAGTGTTCCAGGCATGCCACAGGACACTGGACAGTCCACATGCTGCACCACAGCACCAGCCCGGCATGTCCTAAAGTGGTATATACTGATGATGAGATTTCCCTCTTTAAAGGACTGTGAGAATGGCAGTAAATATTTCATAGAATCATAGAATGATGCAGCACAGATTCAGCCCATCGTCCATTTGATGGCTCTTTGAAAGAGCTATCCAATTAGTCCCATGCCTTTCTTTCCCCATAGCCCTGCAATTTTTTCCTTTTCAAGTATATATCCAATTCCCTGTTGAAAGGTCCCTTATTGAAAGGTAGAGATTCAGAGTGATGAATGGTTTCTAACGCACACTGTGCATCTGCATTGTGCTTTGGAAAGCATAGGCACGATGGGCCGAACGGCCTTATTCTGCGCTGTATGATTCTATGACGTCTGTCTGACTGTGCCATGGGCTAAACGGTGCAGGAACTTTCCAGTTGGGGCAGCAATGTTCAGAACGTAAAATGCTCAACAGACGCAGTGATTCGATTTAGAGATAGAAGCAATCCATGATCTGTGCTTACACCTGAAATGTTACCCGGTCTTTTCCTTCGTCAGGATGGACCTGCCCTGCACTTCCAGCATTCTCTGCTTTTATCTCCATTATCTTAACTTGTTGCTGACAGGCACATCTTCTGGGCTCTTTGTAGTGCCATAAGGAAAGGCCCAAGTAAAAAGCAGTCAAGCCTTAGAGATACCTCACTCTTGCATTTTGGTTGACCCGGGATCACTTTAAAGGTAGGGTTGCCAACTCTGGTTGGACGTGTTGCTGGAGGTGTCATCACATGACCTCCTGACTCCAATCGCCCCACACACCCGCCATTGGTCGCCCGACACGCCCATCATCACGGAGCCCCGCCTTCCCCGTGCAAATTCGAAAGCGAACAGACTCTTCTTCACCCGATTGGATGATTCTTGACTGTCAGTCAAACAGCCTTTTTCTTCCCCATCTCTAATCTTTGTTATAACTAATAAAGAGAAGTATATATATTTTTAAAAACACAATTGTTTTTAAAGAAAAAAGACCTGCATTTCTACATCGTCTTTCACGACCACCGGACGTCTCAAAGCGCTTTACAGTCAATGAGGTACTTTTGAAGTGTGGTCACTGTTGTAATGTAGGAAACGCGGCAGCCAATTTGCACACAGCAAGCTCCCACAAACAGCAATGTGATAAATGACCAGATAATCTGTTTTAGTGATGTTGGTTGAGGGATAAATATTGGCCCCAGGACACCAGGGGATAACTCCCCTGATCTTCTTCAAAATAGTGCCATGGGATCTTTTACATCCTGAGAGGGCAGACGGGGCCTCGGTTTAACGTCTCATCCCAAAGACAGCACCTCCGACAGTGCGGCACTCCCTCAGTACTGTACTGGAGTGTCAGCCTAGATTTTTGTGTTAAAGTCTCTGAAGTGGGACTTGAACCCACAACCTTCGGACTCAGAGGCGAGGCTGCTACCCACTGAGCCACCGCTTTTGCTCCCGGGTTGTTTGCAGCAGTGCCCTGGAGATTGACCTTCAATTCCTGGAGACTCCAGGGCAATCCTGGAGGGTTGGCAACCCTATTTAAAGGGAAAGGTTTACTCTACTGTACTGTCCTACGATCCAAAATGTTACAAAGGGACAGCATCACTGAAGAGAGGGTTTCACACAAAATGTACGCTCCCAGGGTATCCCTGACCATCAACTTAAAGCATAAAACACAGGGACAAGGGAGGGCTGAGACACATCAGGGCAACACGGTGGCATAGTGGTTAGCACTGGTACCTCACAGCGCCAGGGACCCGGGTTCGAATCTGGCCTCGGGTGACTGTCTGTGTGGAGTTTGCACGTTCTCCCTGTGTCTGCGTGGGTTTCCTCCGGGTGCTCCGGTTTCCTCCCACAGTCCAAAAATGTGCGGGTTAGGTTGATTTGGCTATGATAAATTGACCCTTAGTGTTAGGGGGGGATTAAATATGTGGGGTTACGGGGATAGAATAGGAAGGGATATGTTAGGGGGAATTAAATACGTGGGGTTACGGGGATAGGGTGGGATATGTGTCGGTGCAGGCTCGATGGGGATTCTGTGTGAGAAAGCAGGGACAGGGTACTGGATTTGGATGATCAGCCATGATCGTATTGAATGGTGGAGCAGGCTCGACGGGCCGAATGGCCTACTCCTGCTCCTAGTTTCTATGTTTCTATATACAGGCAGCTCCCCTTTTGATAATATTTTGGGGAAAATTTGGCAATTTAACAGAATACAATTGCCCTTTAGGATACACTGCTGCCAAGAAAATCTCCCCTCAAGGCCACTGCTAGTCTAGTTCCAGTTATTGCACTGCTTCCTCTCGAGTTTTGTGCAGTTTCTTTATTGCTGTTGCTGATATACGACGCACACTCACTCAACTCGTGAGCCTTAAATTAGGAGGCGGTTCGAATACATTATTCATTGCTCTATAAATTACTATAGACAGGGAGGGTAAAGAGTGAGATATTGTTCATTGGCCAAACACAGGTTTGAAAGGGGGCACAGTCACCAGCAGGAAACAATATCTCTGAAACAGAAAGATGCGGGATTGGACAGCAGTTTAAACTGCATTAGAAAGAGAACGACAGGTTAATGTTTTGGGTGGGTCCCTTCATCAGAATTCTTTTTCTGCTTTGGTTTCAAATTTACATTCATAGAATCATACAGCACAGAAGGAGGCCATTCGGCCCATCGTGCCTGTGCTGGCTCTTTGAAAGAGCTCTCCAATTAGTCCCACTCCCCCGCTCTTTCCCCATAGCCCTGCAAATTTTTTCCCTTCAAGCATTTACCCAATTCTCTTTTGAAAGTTACTATTGAATCTGCTTCCACCGCCCTTTCAGGCAGCGCGTTCCAGATCACAACAACTCACTGTGTAAAAAACCTCTCCTCATCTCCCCTCTGGTTCTTTTGCCAATCATCTTAAATCTGTGTTCTCTGGTTACCGACCCTCCTGCCACTGGAAACAGTTTCTCCTTATTTACTCTATCAAAACCCCTCATTATCAATATTCACATGTTTTCCCTCTCATTGCCATCACGAGAAAGAGCTGCTTCTGGCTTGGCAACATCAATTGGAAAGATTAGAGAGCAGAAAGGCAACAAGCCACTTTCAGCATGCCATCCAATCCAAGCATCTCACCTTCATCCTCGTTTGACTGCAAACCTTCACGTTCCAGAGTGACCACCTGCGAACAGCAGAACTTGATATTCCATTTATGTGGGATATGTGTCAGCTGTGGCTCAGTGGGTGGCACTCTCGCCTCGGAGTCAGAAGGTTGTGGGTTCAAGTCCCACTCCAGAGACTTGAGCACATAATCCAGGCCGACACTCCAGTGCAGTGCTGAGGGGACGCTGTCTTTCAGGTGAGATGTTAAACCGAGGCCCCGTCTGCTCTCTCAGGGGGACGTAAAAGATCCCACGGCACTATTTCGAAGAAGAGCAGGGGAGTTATCCCCGGTGTCCTGGCCAATATTTATCCCTCAACCAACATAACAAAAACAGATTATCTGGTCATTATCATGTTGATGTTTGTGGGAGCTTGCTGTGCGCAAATTGGCTGCCGCGTTTCCCACATTACAACAGTGACTACACTTCAAAAGTACTTCATTGGCTGTAAAGCGCTTTGAGACGTCCGGTGGTCGTGAAAGGCGTTATAGAAATGTAAGTCTTTCTTTTCCACACTGTAGGAAGGATGTTGAAGCAATAGAGAGGATGCAGCACAGATTCACTCGGATGCTCCTGAGAATGAGGAAATACAAATACAAAGGAAGACTTGAGGCTAGATAGAAACAGACTGTTTCCAGTGGTTGAGGGAACTTGAATACTGGAGGACTTGGATAAAAATTCTGAGTTGACATCCAGTGAGATACTTGTGTCCAGAGGGTGTGGGTGGCCCCTCTCTCATCGTATGGGTTGTGGGAGCCCATTAAACCCTCCCGCCATACAGGGTAACCTATTGGCTGCTATAAAGATGGTTACGGCCATGGAAGGAGTGTTCACATTGCGGCCTGTCAGACTGTTAATCAGCCTGCAAATCCTTCCACTACTTCACACCGTTCTCGAAGGGAAGAGTGCGAAGATACAAAAACAACGATAACGCCACCCTGTCAGACTGTTAGTCAACCCACGCGAATCCTTCCACTGCTTCACACTGTTCTCCAAGGGCAAGAATGTGAAAGTACAAAAACAACAACACACATCTTGCCTTTACACACTCTGCTGTAGGACCTCAAGATGCCAAAGAATTTACCCAAAGTACTGGAGTTCTGGTCAGGTCTACACTGGCCTCACTTTAAACTTATATGGGACCACTGGACTCATCTCTACAATATTGTCTGTGGAACGGCCGTCTCTGTGCGGTGGGGGAGATGTTGTACTGAGACGGTCAACCGAGAGCCATGGAACCAATTTTGGCTCCAAATGGAATTTAATTGGCTCTGGGAGTCAAAGAATTGCTGGAGTTAGCTCCAGGTTAGCAAGATATGAGCCAAGCTTCTCACCAATTCAATTCAAGCCACTTTGCTGCCACATGCTAACATCGCACTCCTTGCTTGTGAGGCAGGAGCATTGTGAGTGATTGCACAAACAACTCATCATGCGTAATGTAGAGACATTAATTCAATGCTTTACCCCAATCACTATGGTAAAAGGATGAGCTAGTGACAGGAAGGTACTATGAAGCCAACCTACAAAGGTGGCTGGTTCTAGACAATTACCATCTGGTGGTGTTGGCAATGAAACTCATATCAGTTCTCCAGATATCACAATGGAGATAAACCATTAGTCTATTCAGCTCAAAGCAAACCTCTATGATCTACATCCATGTGCCCATTAGCAACTGAAATCTGTGAACCATTCTGATCGAGGATCACAGGACCCTTATTGATCTCTGGGTTATCAGCCACCATCTGAACTCCAAAAATGAAATGGAGAATGAACGTACTGGTAAAAAGATAGGCCCGGGTTGCAGTGCCAGACTCCAATGTTGAGAGGCCATTATCAGTTTACTCAGACCTGCGGCGTGGCCTACACCAGCCTCTAACCAAGGACAAGATGAGGCTGCTACTGATGCTGAAGTTCAAACCTGCAATGAAGCATCAGTGGGTTTCATTCCCCCCACCCCTGTTTCATGTATTCTTTTTAGCACAGTAGCACTGTATTTGCCTAAATTCCTGTCTGGCCTATTTTAACCCATTTTAAAATAGTGCAGACAGGAATTTACATGAACGCATTAACTAAAAAATAGGAAGAATGAGGAGAGACCATACACACTAAATGGTACAATTTTAAAGGGAGTGCAGGAACAGAGAGACCTGAGGGTGCTTGTGCACAAATCTTTGAAGGTGGCAGGGCCAGGTTAACAAAGCAGTTAATAAAGCATATGGGATCCTGGGCTTTATAAATAGAGGTATAGAGCACAAAAGCCAGGAAGTTATGCTAAACCTCTGTAACACACTGGTTCGGCCCCAGCTGGAGTATTGTGTCCAATTCTGGGCCCCGCACTTTAGGAAGGACGTGAAGGCTTTGGAGAGGGTGCAGAAGAGATTTACTAGAATGGTTCCAGGGGATGAGGGATTACAGTTACGTGGATAGACTGGAGAAGCTGGGGTTGTTCTCCTTAGAGCAGAAAAGGCTAAGAGATTTGATAGAGATGTTTAAAATCATGAAGGGTTTAGACAGAGTAAATAAAGAGAAACTGTTTCCAATGGCTGAAGGGTCGATAACCAGAGGGCACAGATTTAAGGTGATTGGCAAAAGAACCAGAGGCGACATGAGGGAAAACTTTTTTACGCAACGAGTGGTTAGGATTTGGAACGCGCTGCCTGATAGGGCGGTGGATACAGATTCAATAGTAGCCTTCAAAAGGGGATTGGATAAATACTTGAAGGAGAAAAAATTGCAGTGATATGGGGAAAGAGCGGGGGAGTGGGACTAACTGGATTGCTCTTCGAAAGAGCTGGCAGAGACTCGATGGGCCAAATGGCCTCCTTCTGTGCTGTACTATTCTATGATTCTAGGACAAATACAACAAAAAAAACAATGTGCAATTCAGTCCCCTCCCCCAACCCCCGGCATCTCCGTAGTCCTGCGGACATCCACAGATTTTGACTCAAGAATCCATGACTTTCTGCTGGCCCTGCTAATAACCTTACCAGTGACAGCTCCAATTCCCCACCAGTCGCATAACTACCTCCCTCCCCCCAGTATAACCTTGCTCGTTACTGGGCCATGGCTAGAAACCCAGTGGTGACACGACTCCCTGCCTTACCAAGTCAGTGCTTTTTACAGCAAACCAAACAAATCTGACAAGCTCATTCATGCAAATGATGGCACTCTGCATCGGTCCTCTGCTGTGCCTCAGGTCTGTCACCACAGAGGTGTGATGCGGAACGTAGAGATCGCAGATCGGAGCGATTTTGATATTTGACTTTATTGACACAAGCACTTTGGCCTACTCTCCAGGAGCAGCACTCCAGAGGTAGTGGGTTTCATTTACCATCTGTAATGATACTCCGTTCACCTTTCTATCCTGTGAGAAGTCGCACAACACCAGGTTATAGTCCAACAGTTTTATTTGAAATCACAAGCTTTCGGAGCGCTGCTCCTTCATCAGGTGAAGTGAAGAGATGCATATAGGCACAGCATATATAGTCAGAGAACACTGCCAGGTGACTACAGTTAATCTTTCTAACTGCCCTTTATCACACCTCGGCAGAGACATAATCACGGCAATCAAAGGTGTGGATGGTGTCCAAACTGGTCAGTCAGGAAAACATTACATCAAAGACAATGAGGTGGGGTCACAAGGGGTCAAATGTGGCAGATGCTGGGGTCTGTATGGAAAACAGTTAGAAAGATTAACTGTAATAATCTGGCAGTGTTCTCTGACTATATATGCTGTGCCTATATACATTTCTTCACTTCACCTGACGAAGGAGCAGCGCTCCGAAAGCTTGTGATTTCAAATAAAGCTGTTGGACTATAACCTGGTGTTGTGCGACTTCTCACATTTGTCCACCCCAGTCCAACACCGGCATCTCCACATCATATTCTATCCCATGTTAGTTCGCCCTTAATACAAAAACACAATTGGACAAAAATGTAACAGTCCTCTGCAGTCTAAGTGAGGGCTTTGGAGATATTTTCTCACCGGGGGGCCACTGTGTAATAACAGAAAAGTAAGCTGGCTGAGAAATGAATCTTTAACTGAGAGTAATAGTTTAAAAAAAAAGAAGGAGCTAAAATCGCTGCAAGGTCCTGAGATGTTCTGGGGTTTTTTAAATTGAGAAACAACAGTGAAGGGCCAAGGTTGATAGGATCTGCCAGGATTGAAGAGGAGGAGACGAGATGGGATAAATCAAATATTAGTGATCCGATGATTCTAAATTTGGATTTTAAAAGCTTGGAGGTTGCAAGAGGAAGGGCAGACTGAGGGAGGTAAAGAGCTTTACACTTCTGGTAAGGATGAGTTTGTACAAGAGACAGTGTAATGGATCAATACAGTGCGGATGAAGAAAACCATTTGACATAGTGTACTTGGTCTTAGGAAGAGTAAGATGAGAGTTCAGATGCAGGATCAGGGACTAGAAAACACCTGATATAGCGGCGAGGTGGTGATAGACAGGAAGGTATAGCTTCAGTCTACTTGACGTACCCTTCTGTAAAATGGCCGTCTGCCAGGATAGCAAGAGTGCTGTTCTCATTTTAATTAACCGTACAAAACGTTAAAAAGTATTGATTTCTATTTGGCAATTTGAAATATTTACGCGTTCACTGCCAACACCACCAAAAACAGTTCCTCCAGCTCGCTTAAAGAGGCGATGTTCCTTTTTTTGCTAAATTATCATGTAATGGAAACCATCAGAAAAAGCACACCTACTTAACATATGGAGCAGTGCCTGTCATTTCTTCAGTGATTGAGTTTTAGTGCTGCAGAGTATTTTTATAGAGCCATAAATACTTAATGAGATTGACAAAATTACTTTTGACTTTATGGAATTCCTGAGAATGAGGGAACAACATTAGTTTACTTTTTTCTCGCCCTCCTCTTTAAGTTGTTTTGCACCACATGACCAGGTCGAGAACGTGGACAGCCAACCAAGAATCCCCCCCTCCGCAAACACGGCCTACTGTTGAACTGACTCGGGAACTGAGGGCGGCAACCTCCATAATGGAGAATAATGGAAACAGGCAGATAATCGAGAGTCCCCAAGTTTTGGTCTTACCCGCATGGTACAGATATACTTGGGCATGGCAATGAAGACGGGTGCAGCACAGATAACAAAAGGAACACAATGTAGGTTTGTTTACCAAGAAAATACAAAAGAAGCTGTGCACTGAGGCAATGTCTCACACAAGACTTTGGCCTGTGATAATTCTGGCAAGTGGGAACACCATCACCTCCACCCTCCCCTCCAAGGCACACACCAACCCGACTCGGTCACATATTGCTGTTCTGTCGTTGTCACCGGATCAATACCTTGGAAGTCCCCAGCTAACACCATTGTGGGAGCACCATCGTCACAACAACTACAGCAGCTCAAGAAGGCAACCCAGTGTCAGCTGTGGGTCGCACTCTCGCCTCTGAATCAGAAGGTTGTGGGTTCCAAGTCCCACTCCAGGGACTTGAGCACATAAAGCCAGGCTGACACTTCCAGTGCAGTGCTGAGGGAGTGCTGCACTGTCGGAGGTACCGTCTTTCGGGTGAGACGTTAAACCGAGGCCCCGTCTGCTCTCTCAGGTGGATGTAAAAGATCCCATGGCATTATTTCGTAGAAGAGCAGGGGAGTTCTCCCCGGTGTCCTGGTGTCCTGGTCAATATTTATCCCTCAACCAACATAACAAAAAAACCCAGATTATCTGGTCATTATCACATTGCTGTTTTTGGGACCTTGCAAATTGGCTGCCGTGTTTCCCACATTACAACAGTGACTACACTCCAAAAAATATTTCCTTGGTTGTAAAGTGCTTTGAGACGTCCGGTGGTCGTGAAAGGCGCTATAGAAATGCAAGTCTTTCTTTCTTTCTTACTGCCACCTTCTCACGGAATTCTAGGGATGGGCAATAAATAGGGCCTTGCCAGAGTTGCCCTCATCCCGAGAACAAATGGAAAAAACAAGGCAATCAGGACAGTGCAAATTAGATAATGGATAATGGAGACTCCATTGTAAGCTAATAAGAGCAGACTAGGGTGGTTCCCCTTTTCATTTTCACTCCTTCCAATGTGAAGGAGAATCAACTTCAGCCTGGCTTCTCCCTCGGATAGAATGGGTGAGATCAAGAAATCTCTGCATGGGGAACTTGGCGAGTGAAGCTGGATTTGGACCACTCCATGATAGCTGACAGCAGGTGATTCGACCTCAATACACACCTTATAAACACATCCAGGCATCACATGTTAACCACATGGGAGCTGTTCGGCAGCTTTACATGAGCCATGCACCATTTATATAGTGGAAAAGTACCATTTATATGTCTACCTGGAGCACTGTGAGCAGTTCTGGGCACCACACCTTAGGAAGGATATATTGGCCTTGGAGGGAGTGCAGCGTAGGTTTACCAAAATGATACCCGGACTTCAAGGGTTAAGTTACGAGGAGAGATTACACAAATTAGGGTTGTATTCCCTAGAATTTAGAAGGTTAAGGGGTGATCTGATCGAAGTTTTCAAGTCATTAAGGGGAACAGATAGGGTAGAGAGAGAGAAACTATTTCCGCTGGTTGGGGAGTCTGGGACTAGGGGGCATAGTCTAAAAATTAGAGCCAGACCTTTCAGGAGTGAAATTAGGAAACACTTCTGCACACAAAGGGCGGTAGAAGTTTGGAACTCTCTTCCGCAAACGGCAGTTGATGCTGGGGGTCAATTGTTAATTTTAAATCAGAGATTGATAGATTTTTGTTAACCAAAGGTATTAAGGGATATGGGCCAAAGGCAGGTATATGGAGTTAGGTCACAGATCAGCCGTGATCTCATTGAATGGTGGAACAGGCTCCAGGGGCTCAATGGCCGACTCCTGTTCCTATGTTCCTACCGCACCTGTTATCAGCTGAATGTTGCCACGCCCATTACTCTACTACTGGCTCCATGTCAGAAGAAGAAACCTGAATTGTATTTGTCCACTGAAGGTAATACAGCACCACAGGAACACCCGAGTTCCAACAGTCTTTAGTGCTTATGTAAACATGTCACATTGCACTTACACTCTCCCGCCACTGGTGGCGCTGTAGTGCTTCAGTTTGGCCTCCCCCAGCTCCTCGGCCTGTAAACAGATGAACTCCTATGCTCCAACCGACTCTACTTCTCTGCTTCCCAAATTGTCTTAAGTTTTGGTTTTTAACTATAAATAATAATATGAAATCAAAGTACTATATAAAAATAAGGACTGAATAGATGACATCCGAATTATTATATTATGAGGGGAACGTAAGCTCAAGGAACAGCACCTCATCTTTCGATTAGGCACTTTACAGCCTTCTGGACTCAACATTGAGTTCAACAATTTCAGGCCAATTTTTTCGGACGGCAGCTGTTGATGATGATTCTGCTATTCCCATTTACACCTCCTCTAGATCCATCTTTTGTTTCTTTACTTGTCCCATTATCATCTCCTTTTGCCTTGCACCATCATCACTTTTGTTATTTAATCTCTCCTGCCTTCCACCCTATCACAGACCTTCCCTTTTGTTCTTTCCTCCCCTCCCCCCTTTCCCGGCCCCCGCACTTGCTTAAAATCTGGTACATCTCTAACTTTTTCCAGTTCTGACAAAAGGCCATCAGACCTGAAACGTTAACTCTGTCTCTCTCTCCACAGATGCTGCCTGACCTGCTGAGTATTCCCAGCATTTTCTGTTTCTATTTGAAAAGAGAGATGTGTGCTTAGAATGGTTTAATAGAAGTAACTGCCGAGTATCACAGAGGATGAAACAAATGAAAACGCTTTTAATTGTTCACACACTTTCATGCCGGGCGAGGTTCTGTGGAATCAAAATAGGAGACATCACGTGAAATCGCGCAGCACAAGGCAAACCATGGTTGCACCTCGAGAGCCGTTCTCTGTCTCGTTCCCAACAGGAACAACACTGTGCCTGCTGGTTTGATGACACTATCCCTTTAGCTCTCCGTTTGCCTGCTGCAAACGTGCTTGCAGCAGCTATTAATCTTCATACGGAGGTTACCAAGGTAAATAACTGCTGTTTGTTACATATGCTGTACGCTATCGATCAGTGACGCCATTCTGCTTTTTGCAACAGTATCCAATTAGTGAGTAAACAATACTTCTCCTGCATCGGTGGAGCTGGTTTCAAAATGTACCAGATTAGACATACTGGTCGATATCAGCCCTTAATTCATTAATCGACCATATAACAAGGCACGCGAGTTGAGACTTTTCCACACAATTTGGCCCCACAAAACCTACCTCTGCAAATTCATTTGTGCCTCTCTCTCATTCCCCATTCTCTCTCTCATTATTTTATTTCCCGTTACAACAACAACTTGCATTTAGATAGCACCGTTAACGTAGCAAAACGTCCCAAGGCGCTTCACAGGAGCGATTATCAGACAAAATTTGACACCGAGCCACATAAGGAGATATTAGGACAAGTGACCAAAAGCTTGGTCAAAGAGGTAGGTTTTAAGGAGCGTCTTAAATGGGGAGAGAGAGGCTGAGAGGTTTAGACAGGGAATTCCAGAGCTTAGGGCCTTGGCAGCTGAAGGCACGGCCACCAATGGTGGAGCAATTCTAATCAGGGATAATCAAGAGGCCAGAATTGGAGGAGCGCAGATATCTCGAAGGGTTATCGTGTTGGAGGAGATTACAGAGATTAATCACTTGTTGTTGGTTGTTTTTTCCTCCCATATTCTCTTGAAGCCGCTGACACTGGCTGAATATGGTTTCCCAGGTGTTAGCTGCCCTCTGGTACCTCAGTGAGCATTCTCCACACATGAGCCTAGATTGTAAGTGTGGGCAGGCTGTTCAGCTTTGAGGTTCTTGCCCTTAATTGGCATGCGCACGCACAAACACGTATATTTCGGTTAGAGATAGGGTGAAATCGCTGCATCACAATTAGGATTAGGAACGCTGGCTTCAAAACCTGAGCACAAAAATCTAGGCCGACACTCCCAGTGAGGGAGTGCTGCATTGTCAGATGTGTCATCTTTCGGATGAGACGTTAAACCGAGGCCCAGTATGCCTGTTCGGATCGACATAAATGATGGCATACTATTCGAAAAGAAGCAGAAGGGTTTTCTGGTGCCCTGGCCAATATTTACCCTTCACCCAACACCAGATTAAATAGTCATTCATCTCAATGCCGTTTGTGGGACCTTGCTGTACACAAATTGGCTGCCACATCTGCCTAAGTATTAACAGTGATTAGACTTTAACTGTAATTCACTGGTTGTGAAGCACTTTGGGACATCTCAAGGACATGAACGACACTGTATTAATTCAAGTTCTTTTTTCCTTCTAGCTCCCTTGCCCAGGAGCAATAAGGTCTATTGTAGTGGTCCTTACACCTATTTACTGCACAGATTATGGTTGATCTCAGAGACACTTGTAGGAGCTCAACGGGCGAATATCACCTGGTGTGATGCCAAGCCATACTGACGAGAGGTCCCAAGTTCAGTCAGATGATCGATGTTGATTTAGCTCAGCTCAACTAAGACAGCAGTTGAGACACTAAAGTTGAGTCAGCCAGGGTTTCTGCCTCTGATAGTAATCCTAGTGTGTTTGTAAATTGAATGATGACAATCTCGGGCGTAGCTGTAATGCCCTGGATGGTCCAATAGGCTACCGCCATTCACTGCCCAGACGCGCACGTAAATGGCAACTTGAGTGAGCTAGTGGAAGGTTTCTGGTTGCGATTGGAACCATACAAGGGTAAGAGATGGCACAGGACAGGAGGAGAGTAAAAAGAGAGAAAACGGGGAGGCGAAAATGTCTCCACATTCGTGGCCCTTCACGCTTGGCAAGCAACTCTGCAATCAGCTGTCTCACCTAACAACTGCCATAATCAGGTGAAGTTATACTTGTACAGCTAAATATATCACTTAAATCTGATGCGAGCAGTTCTGTAGTGAAATTAGAAAAACGGTATTTTTATACAGTGTTTAATGACCTGTTCAAATGGTCGTAAAAACATGCAAATTTGCATCTGCGTGATAATTGTTGCAGCATTTCCAAATCCGCTGCTTTAACAGAAGACCAGGTCTTTAGTGAAAATGATGCAGAATCGGAATAATGAGATGGAATGTTATATATTGCTGCATGTAGATTGAGGGCAAAGCTCCAAATTCAGCTTTACTTTGCTTCCAACTCTTCAGTTCAGATCCTTTCAGAGAGGAACTAAATCCCAGTGGCTAAGTTACTCCCTTACATTTCATGAATGTGAACGTTCCTTGGCTGTTTCTTAATCCTCTGGTCAGAGCACTATGCGCTCACTCATTTAAGCCACCCGGATCGACATGGCATTTTTAAACTTGTTTTAAATCTGCTGAGAGATGTCAACGGCCTCGTTCGAGTAATGTTATTGAGGTTCTGGGAAGTGAACTTCACACAGGGAACGCAAGTCCTGTCCTGCCCCCCGCCCCCCCATAATTCCTAGCTTTAAAATGCCAACGAGATCCAGTCGGTCCAAAATAAGTGAGCACAGAATAATCTAACCAGAGGGATGAGAAACGGTCAATGTAATTGGAAAGGAAAAGGAATGCTGGGTAACATCTTATATGCATGCTCGTTTAATGGCCATTGGTTTGTTTAGGTAGCCATCTTGGGGGGTTCTGTGCCAGTGAATAGTATGAAGTCCACCACAGAGCAAATACTTGGAAACAATCAAATGGGGAGGGTGGGAGGTGGGATATGGAGAGGGGAACTGACGTTGATTCTTTTTGTGCTCGGGCTGACACTAACTTCCTCACTTAAGATGAACAAAGTTGAATCTTATCCTTCCAGTTTTGTGGTACTGGCCTTTTGGTCTTTTATACTGAAGGAAAGGTGCGGAGCCCAGTTCAAGGAGCGCTGAGCCTCCTTAATGCTAAACGGGCACACGGCAGGGACACTGGCTTCCCCATGGTTACCACTGGTATAGTGCCAAGACTCTCAGTTCACTCCAGTACCTGAAGTTACATCAGAACTGCCATCTAAATGTCATTTGCACAATAGCGAGGAAGGCATTTTTTTGACCCAACTGAAAGTCTCCTTGTCTGTAGCATTGACGAGTCGTGGGCAACCTTTCAGTGAGAAAGCCATTGAATCAAGGCCCAACACATACTGACTGTCCTCACCACCTTTCTGACACCGTTTATCTAATGATGTTCCTTTCTATTTAATCATTTCACGTAAAGGATTTCTGATAGTCAAGTTCATAAATACAAGATCAAAGACTGAAATGGTTCAGTATCTACAACCAATATAAATTACAGCCAAATTGCTTTTCTTTAAACAAATTACTTTTCAAATTAATTACTTAAAGCGATTAAGTGTCATTCTAATCAGCCTCAAAGTATTTGCTAATACTAGACATTAAATTCTTCATATTATGTTCAATAAATACTAATTTTAGAACCAATTTGCATTGAAAACAACTTTCCCTCCTCCCCATTGTGTTTTTAATGTGTCTGTTCTTTGCTGAGCCTTCAGCCATCACGCTTCTGCTCACCTGAACTCTCATCCTAAACCCTTCCCCCTTACCGCCTCTTTCCAAAGGCTTCCTATCCTCTTGACCAGGCCTTTGGTCACCTCCCTTCATTTCTCTCCAATGTCCTGCTCAATGTCTATTGCTACTCTTGCAAAGTGCTCTGGGACATGTTGGGACATGCCAAGTGCTATTTAATTGTACGCTGATTTCGGTTCCCCCTGTGCACTCACTCTGATCTGGAGTATAATCGGGCAATCTGAATACACGCCATTATTTCAATCTTCAACTGTGCTCACAAGACTACAGCATAAGAATACAAAGTTGGGAAACCGCAAGTGAGAGTATTCGAAACTTCCCCTTCCCACAAAACAATAAAGATATGGAATAGACACCTATTGAAGGCAATTTGTCCCGTCTCAATGAATAATTCCATTGTAAAGCTGTGGGTGGAATATCACATAGAATTAACAGGCCGTTCGGCCCAACCAGTCTGTGCTGGTGTTTATACTCCACACGAGTCTCCTCCCGTTCCGTCTACCTCATCTCAGCCTTTCAGCATATCTTTCTATTCCCTTTTCTCTCATGTACTCGTCTAGGTTCCTTTTGAAAGCATCGGATTAAGAATGGGATTGAAGCCATAAATATCGACATTCATGATGTAGATCGCTGTGGTTCCATTGCTGGTAGCACCACGGGAATCTCATTCATGAACTGCAGCCAGTCAGGGCTGTATGATGTATAAAAGCAAAATACTGTGGATGCTGGAAATCTGAACTAAAAACAGAAAATGCTGGGAATACTCAGCAGGTCAGGCAGCATCTGTGGAGAGAGAAACAGAGTTAACGTTTCAGGTCGATGGCCCTTCGTCCGACCTGTCTCCACAGATGCTGCCTGACCTGCTGAGTATTTCCAGCATTTTCTGTTTTTATTACTGTATAATGTATGCTATCTTGGCTTAGTTGGTTCATGCTCTTGCCTCTGGATCAAGGCTGACACTCCCTAAAATAGTGACAACATTCCAGACCCCTCCTTGTACTGCCGACATAGCATGAAATTAATTTGGACACAATTGTATACATTACATGTGACTTCCTGCATCTCTGGGTGTTTACATGTATCGTGCATGTATCGGAAGGAACAATTTCGATGGGCTGATTAAGCTTTTCTCATTTCACACTTTATGATCCCAGGCTAGGGTTCCCAACCCTCCAGGATTGCCCTGGAGTCTCCAAGAATGAAAGGTTAATCTCCAGGACACTACTGGGAGCGACCCAGGAGAAAAATCATAGGGTCATTAAAAAAGTTGTTTTTAAAAAAAAATTCTTTGAACATTTTCGTTTATTAGTTATAAAAATATCGGACATGGGGGGAAAAAAAGCTGTTTGACTGACAGTCAAGAATCATCCAATCAGGTACTGAAAAATCTTTCTGATTGGCCATGGGATGGCAGGGCACCGTGAGGATGGACATGTTGGGCGGCCAATGGCAGGGGGGGCGCAGTTGGAGACAGGAGGGTCATGTGATGACACCTCCAGGAATACGTCCCATCACAGTTGGCAACCCTATTCCCAGGCCCCTGCTGATATAACACTAGTTATAAAACACTAGTTAGGCCACAGCTAGAGTACTGCGTGCAGTTCTGGTCACCACATTACAGGAAGGATGTGAGTGCACTAGAGAGGGTGTAGAGGAGATTTACCAGGATGTTGCCAGGACTGGAGAATTTTCGCTACGAGGAAAGATTGGATAGGCTGGGGTTGTTTTCTTTGGAACAGAGGAGGCTGAGGGGAGACCCTATTGAGGTGTATAAAATTATGAGGGGCCTAGATAGAGTGGATAGGAAGGACCTATTTCCCTTAGCAGAGGGGTCAATAAACAAGGGGGCACAGATTTAAAGTAATTGGTAGAAGGCTTAGAGGGGATTTGAGGGGAAATTTCTTCACCCAGAGGGTGGTGGGGGTCTGGAACTCACTGCCTAAAAGGGTGGTCGAGGCAGACACCCTCAGCACATTTAAAAAGTGCTTGGATATGCACTTGAAGTACCGTAACCTACAGGGCTACGGACCAAGAGCTGGAAAGTGGGATTAGGCTGGAGAGCTCTTTGTCGACCGGCACAGACACGATGGGCCGAAATGGCCTCCTTCTGTGCTGTAAATTTCTATGATTCTATGATAACCCATAAGGTCAACTACTAGGGGTGCATGAATGTGGTGGGAGTTGAATCACACTCCTGTCTCCCTGTGGGGAAGTATTTGATCCACACAGTGGTGCTGGCAACTCACTCAGCCCTATTTATGTGAAGTCAATACTGTTGTTTTTTTTCTTGACTGGATTAAATCTATCAACCGATCTGAAAGTTGTCACTTTGACCTTTTAACATGTAGCTAATGTTTTGTCAAGAAGTTCTGGGAGTGATTTTCATCTCACTTTCCGTCCTGTTTATGCCTAAAGACAGGACGGCGTGAAGAACAGAACCGCCAACCTAGTGCTGGTTGTCCTCCCGCCCCGATTTATGGGCGGACCAGGATTTAGGCGGAGGGAGCTTCTGTCAGAAAAAAAATGCAGATATAATAAATGCGAATCGGCGTCAAATGACATAGTCAAGAACCCCAACATAATTTTCATCTCTGCCCACATAGCTACCGGCAGTTCCTCATCCCGCTCACAAGCAGTGGATGGTACAAGTCAGGAGGCAGCCATTTTAAGCGGTATTTAAAGGGTTCCTCAGCTGCTCTCAGCTAAAACACTGGCGAACTTTGGGAGCCAAATTCCTTGTATTATATTGTGGTTTTTGGTTACTTATACCATTTCAGAGTGCTTGTAGTGCCCGTAGAACCTTCTGAACTCTTAAAGGGCTTCTTTTTTGAACTTTTCTCTTTATGAGGGTCCTTCTGGCCATTCCACTCCGGAGGACAAGGAGGAGGAAGAGGAGGAAGGAGCAAACAGAACTGCAGCTGGACGGGGAGCAAATAGAAGGAGGTGAGCTCGGAGGAATCCTCACCCTCCCAACAGAGTCAATAGGCCCAGGGCAACATAGCTGCAGTTCTCGGAGGAGCAGTTCAAGAGGAGGCTGCTCTTCCTTAGAGAGGCTGTCTCAGAGTTGTCACCTCCTGCAACAAGACCTGCAACCAACTCCTACTGCGAACACCGCACTGCCGATTGCAGTTAAGGTCACTGCTGCTCTGAAGTCCCTTGTCTCCGGCTCCTTCCAGGCTGTCACAGGGGATATCAGTGACATCAGTCAGTCTACAGCCCATGCTTGTATTAAGCAGACGACTGATGCCAATGTTTTCTAGAGCAAACAGTTTCAGCACTGTCCCCATGGACAATCAGAAGCAGCAGGATAGGGCTCTGAGGTTTGCACAGATTGCAGGATTCCCCCATATCCAGGGCCTCATTGACTGCACCATATCGCCCTGAGGCTCCTTCACATGACCCCCTGCCTTCATGAATCACAAGGGCCTCCACTCCAGTAATGTGCAACTGAGGTGTGATCACCAGCAACGCATCATGCAGGTCTGTGCCCACTTTCCTGGCAGCTTCCATGACACTTTTATATTGTGGCAATCCTCCATCCCCCCACTCTTTGCCCCTGCACAGCAAGTGAGAGTGTGGCTGCTTGGGGACAAGGGTTATCACCTGCACACCTGGCTCGTGGCTCCTCTCAGGATCCCACACTCAGCTGCTGATCTGCACTACAATCAGATCCACAGCTCAACCAGAGCCTTCACTGAGCAGACCCTCATCCATGCCTTTGTTACCTCCAGACTCAATTATTCCAAAGCTCTCCTGGCTGGCCTCCCATTTTCCACCCACCATAAACTTGAGTTCATCCAAAACTCTGCTGCCCATGTCCTAACTCGCACCAAGTCCCATTCACCCATCACCCCTGTGTTCGCTGACCTACACTGGCTCCGGTCCGGCAATACCTCGATTTTAAAATTCTCATCCTTTGTCTTCAAATCCCTTCATGGCCTCGCCCCTCCCTATCTCAGTAACCTCCTCCAGCCTTACAACCCTCCAAGAACTCTGCGTTCCTCCAATTCTGGCCTCTAGCGCATCCTTGATTATAATCGCTCCACCATTGGCGGCCATGCCTTCATCTGCCTGGGCCCTCAGCTCTTATATTCCCTGCCTAAACCTCTCCGTCTCTCTAGCTTTCTCTCCCTTTTTAAGACGCTCCTTAAAACCTACCTCTTTGACCAAGTTTTTGGTCACCTGTCCTACTATCTCCTTATGTGGCTCGGTGTCAAATTCTGTCTGATTTACGCTCCTGTGAAGCGCCGTGGGACGTTTTACTACGTTAAAGACGCTGTATAAATACAAGTTGTTGGAGTTGGAGTCCTCAAGCAACAATCTCGCTACCTGGACAGGTCTGGTGACTTCCTGCAACATAGCCCAGAAAGAATGCCCTGTGCATAGTGGCAAGGGTAAGCAGTAGCAGATGTGTGGCAGCTCAATGCACCACCAGGTTGTCATGCTGAGTGTACGAGTGAGAGAGTTAAATATAAATAAAAGGAAGGGAAGATGCCCAAACGCCCTGTTGTGCCTGGCCTCCAGCCTGGCCATCTCAATGTTGCGTGCCATCTCTCTGCCAGTGACGTGGATGGCAGCCTCCGCCATTGGCATCAGGGTGTGTATCGAGGCAGGACCTCCTCCTGTTATGCGCCAGCTTCTCCTGCAAGAAGAGTGGGCGCGGGTGTGTGCCATAGAGTCTCAGACTCATACGGCACAGAAGGAGGCCATTCGGCCCATCGAGTCCGTGCCGGCTCTCTGTAGAGCAATCCAGTCAGTCCCGTTCCCCCTGCTCTATCCCCGTAGCCCTGCAAGTTTATTTCCCTCAAGTGCCTATCCAGTCTCCCCTTGAAAACATTGAGTGTCTCCGCTTCCACCACTTTCGTCGGCAGCGAGTTCCAGGTCCTCACCACTCGCTGCTTAAAAAAGATTTTCCTCACATCCCCCCCTGTATCTCTTGCCCAAATCCTTAAATCTGTGTCCCCCTAGTCCTTGTTCCATCAACTAGTGGGAACAGCCTTTCCCCGTCTAGCCTATCCAAACCCGTCATAGTCTTGTACACCTCTATCAAATCACCCCACAACCTCCTCTGCTCTAATGAAAACAAATCCAGCTTCTCCAACCTGTCCTTGTAGCTAAGATCCCCCATCCCCGGAACCATTCTGGTAAATCTCCTCTGCACCCTCTCACGTGCCTTCACATCCTTCCTAAAGTGTGGTGACCAGAACTGGACGCAATACTCCAGTTGTGGCCTAACCAGCGCTTTATAAAGGTTCAGCATAACTTCTCTACTTTTGTACTCAATACCTCTATTTATGCAGCCCAAGATCCCATATGCTTTGCTAACCACTCTCTCAATATGTCCCGCCACCTTCAGGGACCGATGCACATTAACTCCCAGGTCCCTCTGTCCCTGCACACTCTTTAAAACTGTGCCATTAAGTGTATATTGCCTCTCCCTGTTCCTTCTGCCAAAATGCATCACCTCACACTTCTCTGTATTAAATTCCATCTGCCACTTGTCTGCCCATTCTGCTAGCCTTTCTATGTCCTGTTGCAGTCGATTGGTATCATCCTCACTGTTTGCCACACCCCCAAGTTTGGTGTCATCGGCAAATTTAGAAATTCTACTCTGTATTCCAATATCCAGGTCATTTATATATATATCAAAAAAAGCAGTGGTCCCAGCACTGACCCTTGGGGAACACCACTGCCTACCATCC
The DNA here is from genome assembly GCA_030390025.1 of Squalus acanthias. Lineage (NCBI taxonomy): Eukaryota > Metazoa > Chordata > Chondrichthyes > Squaliformes > Squalidae > Squalus > Squalus acanthias. Next base: position 1,685,870 of record JASTWF010000036.1, on the reverse strand, counting down.
TCCAGTCTGAAAAACAGCAATTTACCACAACTCGCTCTTTTCTGTCCTTCAGCCAATTCCTTATCCAAGCTGCCACTGACCCACCTACTCCATGAGCCTCAATTTTGTTAACCAGCCTTCTATGTGGTACTTTGTCAAACGCTTTCCGAAAATCCATGTAAACAACATCCATTGCATTCCCTTCATCAATCCTCTCTGTTACTTCATCAAAAAATTCAATTAGATTAGTCAAACACGATCTGCCTTTTACAAATCCGTGTTGGCAACACGGTGGCATAGTGGTTAGCACTGGTGCCTCACAGCGCCAGGGACCTGGGGTTCGAATCTGGCCTAGGGTGACTGTCTGTGTGGAGTTTGCACATTCTCCCCGTGTCTGCGTGGGTTTCCTCCGGGTGCTCCGGTTTCCTCCCACAGTCCAAAAATGTGCGGGTTAGGTTGATTTGGCTATGATAAATTGACCCTTAGTGTTAGGGGGGGATTAAATATGTGGGGTTATGGGGATAGGATGGGATATGTTAGGGGGAATTAAATACGTGGGGTTACGGGGGTAGGGTGGGATATGTGTACTGTGGGGATTAAAGCAGGGACAGGGTACTGGATTTGGATGATCAGCCATGATCGTATTGAATGGTGGAGCAGGCTCGACGGGCTGAATGGCCTACTCCTGCTCCTAGATTCTATGTTTAATTAGCTTAAACCTCTCCAAGTGCCCGTTAATTTTTTCCTTGATTATTGTTTCTAAAACTTTACCCACCACTGATGTTAAACTGACTGGCCTATAGTTACTAGGATTGTCCTCAGACCCTTTCTTGAACAATGGTGTCACATTAGCCACTTTCCAATCCTCAGGCACCTCCCCCGCATCTAAGGAAGATTTGAAAATTGGAAGATTGTGCCCTGCTAAAGGGTTTTGGAAGAGGCGTGAGGCAGCTCAACATAGAGTGCATGCTGAGCGGAAGAAGCAGAGGCCAGGAGGGGGAAGTGATTGTGAGGGTTGTAGCAAGAGTTGAGGGCGTGAGTGCAAGCAGAGAGGATGTGCAGCGAAGTGTCCCATTGTAATTGGAGGAGAGGCATGGAAATCAGAGCGGAAACGATTGCCAGTGCTGGGGCTAAAGTCTGGCGTTGCTGGGCTATTCAGTGAGTAGGAGAGATGTCTTACCTTGGCATTCCTGGTGAGGTCATTAAATTTCTTCCTATGCTGTAGCCAGGTCCTGGGAATAATGTTGGCATCGATGCACTGCCACCTCTCCATCACTGCTGGCTCAGTTGATGGAGCACCCGTCACCCATCGGAGAAGAAGAGGAGCTCCTTCCTGCTGCTCACTTGCTCTAGGAACACCTCCAAGTCTGCGCCAAAGAATATTGGGGGTTGTGGATGACGTCATGCTGTTCGCTGCTTCAGAAAATCACTGACCACCATTGAAAGTGTACCTCCCCTTTAAGGGGCTGCAGGCTGCCTTAAGCCCTGCTGGATTTCCTGTCCTCCCAATCGGTGGGCTGCCTATTAGTGCTGGCAGCTCACTGGTTACGTTGAAGTAGGCCCGATCACAAAATTGGTTCGGGTTCCCTGCCAACTGCATGTGGCGGGCACAGCGGATGCCCCGTCCGTCCGCCACCCGATGTACACCTCGATCAAAAAGATCTGTTGCTATTTGCCATCAACTCTGGATAATGACGCACTCTGGACCTTCTCACTGGCTGCTGTGGATCTCAAAAGCCAGGATCCTAACGGCAAACATTCACCTCGGACCAATGTGCTTTTTCTTTTCCAAACTGAGAAACTTAGGTGAAGGGGCAATGCCCACGTGCTGCACAGTGCCAAGGTTGAAAAGAATCGAAGTAGCAGTAAGGTGGCACCAAGATTTGCCTATAGATTGTTGGAGGAAGAGAAAAGTGAGGGAGGTGAGGAACTCCACAATTCCAGCTGGTTGGTTAACTGGGGTCTTTGTAAAGCATCTTGGAGCATTTGCTACATTGAAGGCACTATATAAATGCAAGTTGTTGTTGATTCTATAATTTGTTGAAATTGTAAACAGCCACTTCTTTTGGGTGAGAAGCTCTTACAGACAATTTCAGTGACTATTCTTCCAAATCCAAACAAATTCACCAATCTTGTGAAGAAAACCACCTTTGTCATTGTACTTCCATAGGAACAGGAGGAGGCCATTTAGCCCCTCGAGCAATGTTCCCTCTAATTTATTTTTGGGCTGCACGGCCCCTTTAAGAGGCTGAGTGGCCCATTCAAAATTCCGCGCATCCGCGGTTTTCACATTTAAAAACCGGTGAGCCGGCTGCACGGGCCCTCCAGAGCACCGTGCGGCCACGCGGCCCCACAGCTTAAAGGGAACATTGCCCTCGAGCCTGTTCCACCATTCAATTAGATCCTGATCTGTATCTTAACTCCATCCACCCGCCTTGGTTCGGAACCCTTAATACCCTCACCCAACAAATATATACTTTTGAATCTGATGTTAAAACATGTCAACTAGTCAACAGCAAATGTAAGAATCCACCAGAGCAAACCCGCTCCCAGACAATCCACAATGCAGCAAAGAAACTCTCTCCAGGCACATCAAAGTTCGCAACTTTCAAAAGGGAATTGGATAAATACTTGAAGTGGAACAAATTGCAGGGCTCTGAGGCAAGAGCAAGGGGAGTGGGACTAATTAGAAGGACGGGAGGAGGCTCGAGTGGAGCATAAACGCCAGCATGGCCTGGTTGGGCCAAATGGCCTGTTTCTGTGCTGTATATTCTATGTAATTGGAGAGCTCTTTCAAAGAGCCGGCACGGGCACGATGGGCCGAATGACCTCCTTCTGTGCTGTAGCATTCTATGATATTGTGCCACAGAGTAGTGGCATGAGGGTTGGCATCTGGGATTGTCCACGTGGTGCCCCAATTGTAGCATTTTTACTGATGCCATTTTGAGTTAAACTCCAGGCAGAGCCATGGCAAAAGACAAAGAATCTTTGCGCGCATCCGCGCACCAAGAGCAGCCGCACTTCAAGAGTCATTCACTGGTTGTGAAGCACTGTGGGACATCACGGGGGGTCGTGACGATCCAAGTTCTTTACCCCCCTACCAAACCAACACGGCAAGGGGCTGACACGCTCTCCTCTTGCGCAAGCCCTCGAAACATTTTATTTAAAAAGGAATTGATACCTAACCAGATCCTCACTAACCAAAGCTGCCAGAAGCACTCATGGGTGACGGCAAGGCAACACTACTTGACAGCAATATATTCTGCAGGCTGGCAGCATGTTTCTGAACGAGACGGGACCAATGCTTTTTATAGTAACCGAGTGCAGCCATGCTCACAGCTGTTCATTCAGCAACGCAAAGAACTTTATTACACATCGAAACTGGTGGGGGAGGGGTGGGGAGGCAGGAAGGGGAGGTAGGGAGATAGGAAGGGGAGGTAGGGAGACAGGGAAAAGTACGTTGAAGGAGCAGAGGAAAGGAAGTTTAAAAAAAAGGGAGGAAATTAGATCAAAGGATTGTGCCCTTAATTATATCAAAAAGTCCAACTCTCTGGGGAAGCTATGTGTTAAAATTAAACTGATGGCACTGTATAATTTCTTTTTTGAAGACACGGCTGTTTTAGTGAAGCTTGCCTTGTATGTGTTTTTTTGAACTGAGGGCAAGTAGAGCTCAGTTATGTGCTTACACTTTCAGTCCTAAAGCCTTACCTATTGCATATTAAACAACGGCAAGATTCCAAAGGTGCTACGGCCGTAGGTAGCACTGCAGTCGTAACGTTACGTGACTGCCTCAGCTCAATGGGACAGCACCTCACGGTTACATGCTCTCAGCGGATTTCTTAATGGTTACCGTCGCAACACAGGGTTGTTAGTCTGGTGATAATAACTCCGCTTATGATTCACACACAAATGGTATTTATAATAACAAGCTTTATTACAGTGACTGACTTGCTCTTCCATTTGGTCATCCATTCGGATGAGACGCCAAACCAACTGCCCTCTCAACTGGACATAAAAGATCCCATGGCACTATCAAGGAAGAACAGGGGTTTCCTGGCCAATATTTATCCCTCAACCAACATCACTAAAACAGATTATCTGGTCATTCTCACATTGCTGTTTGTGGGACCTTGCTGTGCGCAAATTGGCTGCTGCGTTTCCCACATTACAACAGTGACTACACTTCCAAAGTACTTGGTTGGCTGTAAGGCGCTTTGGGACGTCCGGTGGTCATGAAAGGCGCTATATAAATGCAAGTTCTTTATTTCTTTATATTAAATGACATGCAAATAATTCAGCCTGGTTCCCAGGCTCCGACTACCTCCGAGAACGCTCTCTGATGTCAGAGAGCAACACAAGTCCTGGAGTGACCAGCTCCCGCCCTCCAGGCCCTCCGTGCGGCTGCATTGCTCCTGACCCTCGAGAACACTTTGCCTTAAAGGGGCCTTGGTTCTATTCTTATACTATAATACAAGATTGGCCTGTGCTTTCATAATACGTAGTTTGCACGTTTAGCTAAGGCCGCAGCTTATAATCGTTTCAGCCTTTGCCTCTGTGCTACAAGCTTTGTTTATAGTACGGTAAGTGCTTAGGCCAAATGTTTATTCCGTTCCCTAGACCTGTTGCTCATGATTAAGTTCCCTTTCTCTCACATTTGCTCGACCACTAAAAATGCTAAAAGAAAGGAATGCTGGGATAGATTGACTTTTTAAATCATCTTAAAACATTCTAACACATGCCAACCCCGCACTTGCCACCCCCCAGAAATCTCAAGGTAGTCCCTACCCCCAGCGCCCAAGATATTTCCAAGTTTCAAAGTAATGAAGCAATGAAAAATACGTCTGCCATCGGAAATCATTGAACAGAAGTGTAAGTGTATCTTGGCCATTCAAAGAAAATCTACGTGCACACAAGTAGTCGTAAAAGCAAAGATTAGTTGTTGTTGGCATAATGAAATCTCAATGGAAAAAGGTTACTGTAATCAAAGGTAGCAATCACAGTGGCACTTAAAGGCTAAAGTAAGGTGACAGGAATAGAAGCATGGGGAAAAACAAGGAGAAAATGAAAGAACTTGCATTTCTACAGCGCCTTTCACCACCTCAGGATGTCCCAAAGCACTTTACAGCCAATGAAGTACTTTTTGGAGTGTAGTCACTGTTGTAATGTAGGAAACGCAGCAGCCAATTTGCGCACAGCAAGCTCCCACAAACAGCAATGTGATAAATGACCAGATCATCTGTTTTAGTGATGTTGGTTGAGGGATAAATATTGGCCCCAGGACACTGGGGAGAGCTCCCCTGCTCTTCTTCGAAATAGTGCCATGGGATCTTTTGTGTCCACCTGAGAGGGCAGACAGGGCCTCGGTTTAACGTCTCATCTGAAAGACGGCAGCTCCAACAGTGCAGTACTCCCTCAGCACTGCACTGGAGTGTCAGCTTAGATTTTGTGCTCAAGTCCCTGGAGTGGGACTTGAACCCAAAACCTTCTGACTCAGAGGCGAGGGTGCTACCCACTGAAAGATAGATGCCTCCACATGTCTAATATTGCTTCCGATATCTTCAGATGGACCTACTGTACATCCAAAATAACAAGTCACAAATAACCAGAAGTTTAAAAGCTGAAATAAGATCGAAAGAGCTCACAGAATTTGAAGTTCCCTCCAGGGGCCATCACAAGAATTGAAAAAGATCACTTGTGCACCCGCCTCCCCCGTCGCTGAGCTTAAGTTACTCTGCTCCCCTAAAGCAGTTAGACCACCCCATCCCCTCCCTCACAACGGGCAGACCAAACTGATAAATCATCGCTTAAAGACGGCATGGAATCATGCAAACTGGGGCAGTAGCTGTCTGGCCTTCGCTACAAGCCAAACTAAAGAAATTGGATGACATTCACCAGACAAAGCAAACGGGAATTCTGCAGGGATTTTCCCATTCAAGTGTCATGCCTCACTCCAGAGACTTAAGTGCATAATCTAGGCTGACACTTCAGTGCTGCACTGTCGGATGAGACGTTAAACCGAGGCCCCGTCTGCCCTCTCGGGTGGACACAAAAGATCCCATGGCACTATTCGAAGAAGAACAGGGGAGTTATCCCTGGTGTCCTGGTCAATATTTATCCCTCAACCAACATGACTGAAACAGATTATCTGCTCATTTATCTCATTGTTGTTTGTGGGAGCTTGCTGTGCATAAATTGGCTGCTGGAGTGGGACTATGAACCCATAACCTTCTGGCTCAGAGGTGAGAGTGCTACCAACTGAGCCACGGCTGACACAAGGGTCATAACGCTACCAATGACACTGTCTTCTGTATCTAAACGTGCCGCAGGGGCCTTGCCAGACACCTTGCCTTGAAAGTGGATCTAAACTATGTTACTCCTTCTTCTCTCCACTTATTCACTACGAGATTTTCTCCGCCATTTCTCATTACTCTGGTAATAGCACTGACCTAACATAACCACCAGGGAGAAACTTTTTCCCTGCTAAGAATCGGAGGTAACTGATGCCACTGCAGACTTCCGACTCCTCTGTGTAAACTTCACCCCATGGCGACACGGTCATTTAAGCATTGAAACCGATGCCTTGCGGGGGAGGGTGGACAGACGGACGAGGGTGTCCTTTAGACAGGAACTATTAAACATCGATTACATTATTTACCCATAAACCTCCGCAAGGATAAAGACGACATAGTAACTCAGGTGGCGTAAAATTGTGAGTGCAAAAATATCCCACCCACAGGAACGAAAGTGCGACTGACACAACAAAGTAATGGAACGGCTATCACCGAAGATTCAGTGTCTCCTAGTGGCAGGAATCACTGAATCTTTTGTCGAGTAAACTTAGCTTACCACAGTGAAGTTCTCAGGGCCGCATTCTTGCGCACGGTATTTACATTCCTTTAGCATGTCCTCCAACTGATGGCTGGTCCTGTTGAACAATTCATACATGCTGAAGGGCAAGCCATCATTCCTGGCCGACGGTGCCAGTTGGAATCCTAGATCCATGCCTTCGGTGTACCCCATTAGCGAGCCAGCAAAGGTCAAGTCCGGGTAAGTGATCTTGGAGCGTCGGAATCTGTTGAAGTTGCAGAGGGTCACGGCCGGGAAGTACATGAAGGGGCTGTCCATCTCATCGAGAGCCGTGATGTGGTGGTACTCCAGGTAATACATGATCCGGTCCATCACCTGGTACAGAAAGATGGCAAGAGAGGAGAGGAACGCGCAGCCCCACAGGACCTGCCGGACCCCACAGCCGCCTTCGACAAAGATATGGTTCACTCCGTGCAGGTTGGAATTGCCGGCGAAAGCAGTGAGGCTGATCACATTCGACTGGCCTTCCTCCTCATCTTCCTCCTCTTCGGAAAACTGATCGAAACTCTCCTCCCTTTTTTTCTCCTCTCCCTTCTCGTCGTCAGCCGCAAAGGAAATAGTGCAAAATATCTGGACCGGCATTCTGAATAAACGCACGGAAGGGAAGCTGGGGGTTTTTTTTTAAAAAGAAAAATTCCCAAGACTAGGAATATCGGTTTGCCTTTACAAAATGTCTTTTAAAAAAAAAAAGTACAGTTTTGATGTAGAAATATCTTGTAGTCACATAGTCAAATTAATAAGATGCATTTCGGTAAAGTTAAACGTAAAAATCATTACAACCTGCAGGAAGTTAAGAAGGCATTGGATATAATCTCAAGCTGCTCTGTTGCACAATAAGTCCCAGTCAGCTTCACTGAAGAAGTACTGAGCTGTATGTTCACGCTGCCACAGAGAGTACTGGAGCCAGGATGATGAGCAGCCCGGCCTGCTTAATAATTTATAAGGAGCCCGTCCCAACTGACTGTAGGGAGGGGTTTTGTCAGTGGACTTGGCACTGCTGCTTCATCACCGAGTCCTAATCCAGCATTCAATTTGCAGCCAGGTTCGTCTAGAACTCTCATGACAACCTAAAGCTCTGACGCACACTCTCTTCCTAAACAAGCTCTACCGAGGCATTTCTTGCCTCCCAGCTATCACTCGCGAAAAGCGGCAGAGCAAGAAGTGTTGAGAGAATGGAGAGAAAAAAAACCCACGAGTCTCTCAGTCTCGTTGCCACTCTCTCTCCCTCTCTCAAAATAGCCTCAGCAAAGAGTTCAATCTTCTTAATGAGTCAAAATTTGAAAGCTGATGTATCAGCCTCTTACTGCAATTGAGATTTATCGTCCCGTAATTGCTGTCTGCTGACCAATTTGATGGACTTTTCATTGGGGAGGGGGGTTGAGTAATGAGCACCCAAGTGCCAAGATCGAGGATATTAAAGAAACTTTATTGAAAGCAGCATCTCGCAGGGTGTTAGCTACAATTGAAGCCTGCGTTTGATTTATATCTTGCTGTCAGCATCGATTACAAACTAGCACTCGCCAGGGGAGCCCAGCTTACACAGGATTACGATCCAAAACTGCTCGAAAACTTCAGCCTGGGCTTTGTTTGAGAGTTAAGCAGCCCAGAGTTCCAACAGTATTAAAAAAGCAGCACAGGTAAGTTCCTTCCTGGTAGCTTTTAGTGTGAATGCATTTATCCTCCCCATTGATCACACATCTCTTAACCCTTTAAAGGACAACTCTCCCAATGTTCTGTTAACAGACAGAAACTGGAGGGCCGTAAAACAGACCTCCTTTTGCGGCATTCTCTAAAGAATGAAGACGTATCACGACGCTGTCGTTCTGCAGTGGTCCTCAAGGAGTTAACCCTCTGAGCACAGAATTTTCCTCTGTGAATGTGCTTTCGAGCACTCTCCATAAAACACATTATTCTGTGAAATTTCTGTCCTCTAAGACGTTCCCTTTTCCACTGCGGGTTGCCAACTCTGGTCGGACGTATTCCTGGAGGTTCCATCACATGACCTCCCGCCTCCAACCGCCCCCGCCTGGTCAAACAGCCTTTCCCCCCTTGTCAATCATTTTTTATAACCAATAAACAAAAGTGTTCAAAGAAAATACATTTGTATTTGAAATGCCCCAAGGATTTTTCTCCCGGATTCCTCCAGGAGATGAATCTTTAATTCCTGGAGACTCCAGGGCAATCCTGGAGAGTTGGCGACTCCTATTTTCCACCGCTCTATACCTTCATTTTGATCAGTTCCATTCACTGTGCCGTGTTCTCCATCACGCTGATTTGCCAGATTCATGCCGTGTTAGGATTTGTACTGACAGCGTGACAGCCGAACTCCCTTTGCAAACTGTACCGCCCTTGACCCTGTTAAGTTCTGCAATGGGTTGACGGCCACTTGAGATTTCTTTTCGTTGTCAAGGAAGTCAAACTGGACACGATGTCATGCAGTTGATCTAAGTGGGAGCAACGGTTCTGACGCTATTAGAAGTGGCCTGGGCGATGGAAGGAGGAAAAATAATCAGCCAGGGTTCAAGCTCCCGAGCACCATTCACCGACCACTGCCGGAATGGACACACGTGTATGTGGAATAACAACAGAAAACGCTGGAAAAACTCAGCAGGCCAGGCAGCTTTCTCTCTCCACGGATGCTGCCTGGCCTGCTGAGTTTTTCCAGCGTTTTCTGTTGTTATTTCGGATTTCCAGCATCCGCAGTATTTTGCTATCGTACACGTGTATGTGGATGTCAGGTCAGAACAGGATTGGGCCTGGCAGTGATGCTGTCCGTGGGCAAAGAGTCTGCCAACGCCCAGTGACCAGGTTAACAGCTGGAGAATAGCCATTAGCGCCGGGTCCTGTAGGGACCGAACTGCAGTGAGATAAAAAGACCTGATCTTAAAGTAATAGATGCTTCTTCCTCACCGCAAAAGTCAATTGGACTATAGTGCAAAGCAAGGGCTACACTTGGGTCCAGCAATGCACCATAGTACCATTAAACACTTGAGTCATTGGGAGTCAGCTTCTGATTAATGCATAGAATTACATGGCATCTACAACACAGAAACAGGCCATTCGGCCCAACTGGTCCATGCCGGTGTTTATGCTCCACACGAGCCTCCTCCCACTCTTCTTCATCTCACCCTATCAGCATATCCTTCTACTCCCTTCTCCCTCATATGCTTGTCTAGCTTCCCCTTAAATGCATCTATACTATTCGCCTCAACCACTCCCTGTGGTAGCGAGTTCCACATTCTCACCACTCTCTGGGTAAAGAAGTTTCTCCTGAATTCCCCATTGGATTTATTAGTGACTATCTTATATCGATGGCCCCTACTTTCGGTCTCCCCCACAAGTGGGAACATCTTCTCTACGTCTACCCTATCGAACCCTTTCATAATTTTAAAGACCTCGATCAGGTCACCCCTCAGCCTTCTCTTTTCTAGAGAAAGGAGCCCCAGCCCATGCAGTCTTTCCTGATAGTTAGAACCTCTCAGTTCTGGTATCATCCTCGTAAATCTATTTTGCACCTTCTCCACTGCCTCTATATCCTTTTTAATGCGTGTGTCTCGAATTCCATTTTCCCTCGGCCCAACACAGTAAGGTATTTGTTCAGCGGATGGCGGGTCAGGTTATTCCCCCCACGGTCAAACAGCCTACTGGCACTCATCATCCAGGCTCACATATGAAGACTAGTCACCGGGGAGATGGCCAGCGCCTGTGGAACTGCACCCAGCAAGACTTTACACCTTCAGGACAGATGGGGGGAGCAAATTGGAAAAGAATAATGAAAGTATAAAGAAAAAGAGAGGACGCAGGATTGAATCAAAGCTCAGTCAACATCTGTAGCTGTGCACGTCCAGAGCAGTGGGCCAGAGAGCCCGGCAGAAGCAAGGGTCAGAGGTGAAGTTTAGGCGGTCTGCAAATAACCCCATGGCCATATTACAAGTACCACTCCTTTACCTACTCGGGTCTCCTTTACATATACTGTCTGTAGATAAATTGCCGCACATTAAATAACTCCATGAAGGCAAATGACCAGGATAAAATTCAATTACGGACTGATGTTACAGCGCTCTCTGCAATCCTGCATAAAACAACACAGGAAGATGAAGACCAGCAGACAAAGGCAAGTGAGCAAGACTTTATTAATGGAACTTTGGGGGTGGGGAGGGGGGTGGTGGGGGAAGTAGGTAAATGACTGCCTCTGTCCAGGGCGAAGCCCTTCTGTGACAAGAATATCCCTGACTCTTGCAGATTTATAGGACGAATAGGTCTGGATCTGTAGCCCTGGCAGGATATTAGGGGATCTGATTTCTCGTTCGATCGGGTGTTTTAGGGTAACCGGATACAGATATTGTCAGTAAACAATATGATGAATCATGAAAATCAAAAAGAAAACCAGGACTGTGCAATAAACGCCGGGCAAAGAATCACCGCAGAACACTGGTGCAATGATGCACTGCCTGATCATAATTCGAGGAGATCTCCCGCAGCCTTGCTGACCGGTCGTCAGGGGCAATGGAATGTGGCGTTCTAGATGGGGCAAGCTGGAGCTCCTGCCATGGAGCCTTGCTCCGCCGGTGGGAAAATCAGACAACCGGGTCTGAGAGGGAGTGCACGCCTGATTCGCAGCCCTCACGATTTTCCGGTCATTAAAAGGAATAACCCGAAAATTTAGAAGACTGATTTGTAGAAGGGTTCTGCACCTTCTTGTCTCATCTGCCTCTCTGTCCAGGGTGGCACTGGGAAGCAACAGTAACGGCCTTGATGTTCCCCCAGTGGAAGGAGAGGGCCTTGTTATGGCCTTCTCTCTCTCAAATTTGGCCCCACTTACCTGTCTGGTATAGGCCTTGGTCTCTGCCGAGGCCTACAAAGCTGGCAATTTCCTAATCTTTGGGGCTCTTTTGCCCCTTAAATGCCCAGATGCCTCTTCTGTTGCCAGGATGCCAGACCTTTGCGACCGGGGCACTGGTGGGCTCCCTCTTGGTGATCGATGTTACTTTAGGCTTCAAAGGTTGTTAAAAGTTCTGCAGATGGCTGGCGTTTCACCAGCACATGATCAGGGAGTATTACTGAATTAGGCCCTAACTCAATTATTCTATGGGATGCAATGGTTTCTGTGCTTCATTGGCAGGAGGCAGGAGAGAATGTTGGCTGTAAAGGGCAATAGGCCAGAGTTGAACAGTGGAGACTGAGGATGGATGAATATTCTGGAGTTTTGCTTGACTCCCTGTGGTGGATCAGATGTGGAATTTTCCCTCAGAAGATTAAATGGATGGGGTAGAGTCAATGATAGGGCAGACTGTACATGATCTGTGGAAAGAACCGGCCTGATGAACTGAATGGTCTTCTCTGATCCATACTTTCTTATTTATCACCACCAAACGAATTATTGTTTAAAATAAACCAGACATCATGTGCAAATAGGATTCGGATGGTCAGATCCGGACAATCCGAACCATACCATGGTTTACACAGGCCAGCACTCACACAGGAAGGAGCTACGAGCCTGGCTGTGCTCCAATGGAGATACTTGGACAGGTTGTGGGCATTGACTAAGTGCTGTGTTGTGCAATTCAATGGTAGTTCAGTGGTGTGCAGGGACAGTAGATAAAAGAGCTTGGAAACACACAGCAAATGTGCCAGATTATTTGAGCTAGGAGTCAGGAGAGGGTAGTGAAATCAGGAAAATCCTAAACTGATGTCTAGCAGCAGTCGATGACATCTTGAGCAACAGTTTATGCCATTCATCTCCACAAAAAAAGATTTGTTCCCCCTTCTCAGATTCTCCCTTTTTATCACTTCTCACTGACCTGATTCCAGACCCCTGTCGATGTTCATACAAGATGATCGGGGAATATTATTTAATTCGGCCCCAGCTCAAGTATTGTATGGGACGCAATGGTCAGGGAATACGTTCTTTCCACAGATAGGGTGGCCAACCCTCCAGGATTGCCCTGGAGTCTCCAGGAATTGAAGACTAACCTTCAGGACACTGCTGCAATGGTTGAAGGTGAGAGGTCATGTGATGAAACCTCCAGGAATATGTCCAACCAGAGTGGGCGAGCCTACCCACAGATCATATACCGTCTGCTCCATCATTGACTCTACCCCTTCCATTTATACTCATTGAGGGAAAGTTCCACATAAATACTCCCTAAGCACCATAGGTAGTCAAGCAAAGCTCCAGAATAGTCATCCATCCTCACATCTCTTGGCCTCCATGTATTCATTTCCATGTATCTCCGAGGAACGCCATATCACATTAGAATGAAATCCAACTGTTGTCACTTCGTACTTGTTTGGCTTGGATCGTGCAAAAACAGGACGCCTACAGTGTTCGATCAGATTGGAGAACGCAAACCATTACAGGACGGGTTAGATGAGCTCACTGAGTTAGTGCTGTTAACTCAGTCAGTCTTGAAGGCAGGTTTTTAAATTCACACCTTCCCTGTCATTGCACTGTGTCAGTCCCATCTGGTGCCCTGCACCACTCCACCACAAATGGTTCTCACTCCGTGGATTCCTGGTCTCAGGGCTTCAGATGGAGGCACCGAGAGGAAGGGCAATATTCGCAGGGTGAACCAACACCCTCTGTGCCCCTCTCATATGACCAACTACAGTTGTCTCAGGAGTCACATGGGAGGTGAAATTCCTCTTTTAACACAAAAAAAGGGATGTTAACAACTGATTAACGAGGGCATGAGAATGTGCAGCTTCGGAATGTACGATTTCTGAGAACACAATTCGTTAACAAGCCTTTAATTAGCAAAAAAACAGACATTCTGTTTATTTCAGTAGGCTTGTTAGGAACTCACCTCCCTAGCTTTCTTGGCTGGCAAAAAAATACACAATTGATTTTTCTGTCATATCAATCTGTTATATTGATTTACTGTATTTTTTAGCTGACTATAATGATTGAGTGAAAGGAAAAATATTCCTTAATTCCCTGTATAAAAAAATAAATGACTGCAAGTGCTCAGCAGGTCAGTCAACGTGTGAAAGGAAGCTTAATGCTTTCGGAATGACCCTTCATCATCTGCCCCGAGAAAGGGCTCCACCTAGACCATTAACTGACTGCTCACTGGACACTCAGCGTGAAGCATCTGTCTTCACACCCACTCATTGGTGCCCCCTGTGCTTGTGAGGTCACCAAATAATCGACTCGTCCTTTCTCCTCCTCGAGCTTGCGATGTCCTTTGTCCTCCTCGAGCTTGCGATGTTCTTTCTCCTCCTCGAGCTTGCGATGTTCTTTTTCCTCCTCGAGCGTGCGATGTTCTTTGTCCTCCTCGAGCTTGCGATGTTCTTTGTCCTCCTCGAGCTTGCGATGTTCTTTCTCCTCCTCGAGCGTGCGATGTCCTTTGTCCTCCTCGAGCGTGCGATGTTCTTTCTCCTCCTCGAGCTTGCGATGTCCTTTGTCCTCCTCGAGCGTGCGATGTCCTTTGTCCTCCTCGAGCGTGCGATGTTCTTTCTCCTCCTCGAGCGTGCGATGTTCTTTCTCCTCCTCGAGCGTGCGATGTCCTTTGTCCTCCTTGAGCTTGCGATGTCCTTTGTCCTCCTTGAGCTTGCGATGTCCTTTGTCCTCCTCGAGCTTGCGATGTTCTTTCTCCTCCTCGAGCGTGCGATGTTCTTTCTCCTCCTCGAGCGTGCGATGTCCTTTGTCCTCCTTGAGCTTGCGATGTCCTTTGTCCTCCTCGAGCTTGCGATGTCCTTTGTCCTCCTCGAGCTTGCGATGTTCTTTCTCCTCCTCGAGCGTGCGATGTTCTTTGTCCTCCTCGAGCGTGCGATGTTCTTTGTCCTCCTCGAGCTTGCGATGTTCTTTGTCCTCCTCGAGCTTGCGATGTTCTTTGTCCTCCTCGAGCTTGCGATGTTCTTTCTCCTCCTCGAGCTTGCGATGTTCTTTGTCCTCCTCGAGCGTGCGATGTTCTTTGTCCTCCTCGAGCGTGCGATGTTCTTTGTCCTCCTCGAGCTTGCGATGTTCTTTGTCCTCCTCGAGCTTGCGATGTTCTTTCTCCTCCTCGAGCGTGCGATGTTCTTTCTCCTCCTCGAGCGTGCGATGTTCTTTGTCCTCCTCGAGCGTGCGATGTTCTTTGTCCTCCTCGAGCTTGCGATGTTCTTTCTCCTCCTCGAGCGTGCGATGTTCTTTGTCCTCCTCGAGCTTGCGATGTTCTTTGTCCTCCTCGAGCGTGCGATGTTCTTTGTCCTCCTCGAGCTTGCGATGTTCTTTGTCCTCCTCGAGCTTGCGATGTTCTTTCTCCTCCTCGAGCGTGCGATGTCCTTTGTCCTCCTCGAGCTTGCGATGTTCTTTCTCCTCCTCGAGCGTGCGATGTTCTTTGTCCTCCTCGAGCGTGCGATGTTCTTTGTCCTCCTCGAGCGTGCGATGTTCTTTGTCCTCCTCGAGCGTGCGATGTTCTTCTCCTCGAGCGTGCGATGTTCTTTGTCCTCCTCGAGCTTGCGATGTTCTTTGTCCTCCTCGAGCTTGCGATGTTCTTTGTCCTCCTCGAGCGTGCGATGTTCTTTCTCCTCCTCGAGCGTGCGATGTTCTTTCTCCTCCTCGAGCTTGCGATGTTCTTTCTCCTCCTCGAGCGTGCGATGTTCTTTCTCCTCCTCGAGCGTGCGATGTTCTTTCTCCTCCTCGAGCTTGCGATGTTCTTTGTCCTCCTCGAGCTTGCGATGTTCTTTGTCCTCCTCGAGCTTGCGATGTTCTTTCTCCTCCTCGAGCTTGCGGTGCGATGTTCTTTGTCCTCCTCGAGCTTGCGATGTTCTTTCTCCTCCTCGAGCGTGCGATGTTCTTTGTCCTCCTCGAGCTTGCGATGTTCTTTCTGCACTCATCCTTGTGTTCAAATCCCTCCGTGGCCTCACCCCTCCCTATCTCTGTAACTACCACTAGCCCCACAACCCTCCGAGATATCTGCGCTCCTCCAATTTTGGCCTCTTGCGCATCCCTGATTTTAATCGCTCCACCATTGGCGGCCGTGCCTTCAGCTGCCGAGGCCCTAAGCTCTGGATTTCCCTCCCTAACCCTCTCCACCTCTCTCTCCTCCTTTAAAACGCTCCTTAAAACCTACCTCTTGGACTCTGCCCTAATAAATCCTTATGTGGCTCGGTGTCAAGTTTTGTTTGATAACGCTCCTGTCGTAGAAAATGTTTTCTGTACAAGATCTTCACTTCACAGTCATCATTTGTACGAACTCTTCATAGTTCACTTGACCATCACCATCGATATCTGCTTCTCTGAACAGTTCATCAACTTCTTCACCTGTCAATTTTCCTCCAAGGTTTGTCATTACATGACGAAGTTCTGCAGCACTGATATAACCATTACCATCCTTATCAAACACTCAGAATGTTTCTCTGATTTCTTCCTCGCTATCTGTATCTTTCATTTTTCTTGCCATCATTGTCAGAAATTCTGGAAAGTCAATCGTTCCATTTCCATCAGCATCAACCTCATTGATCATATCCTGTAGTTCTGCCTCAGTTAGGTTCTGGCCTAGTTTTTTTTTATTCGTTCATGGGATCTGGGTGTCGCTGGCAAGGTCAACAGTTATTGCCCATCCCTAGTCGCCCCTTGAGAAGGTGGTGGTGAGCCGCCTTCTTGAACCGCTGCAGTCCGTGTGGTGAAGGTACTCCCACAGTGCTGTTAGGGAGGGAGTTCCAGGATTTTGACCCAGCGACGATGAAGGAACGGCCGATTTATGTCCAAGTCAGGATGGTGTGTGACTTGGAGGGGAACTTGGAGGTGGTGGTGTTCCCACGCGCCTGCTGCCCTTGTCCTTCTAGGTGGAAGAGGTCGCGGGTTTGGGAGGTGTTGCCGAAGAAGCCTTGGCGAGTTGCTGCAGTGCATCTTGTAGATGGTACACACTGCAGCCACGGTACGCCGGTGGTGGAGGGAGTGAATGTTTAAGGTGGTGGATGGGGTGCCAATCAAGCGGGTTGCTTTGTCTTGGATGGTGTCGAGCTTCTTGAGTGTTGTTGGAGTTGCATTCATCCAGGCAAGTGGAGAGTATTCCATCACACTCCTGACTTGTGCCTTGTAGATGGTGGAAAGGCTTTGGGGAGTCAGGAGGTGAGACACTCGCCATAGAATACCCAGCCTCTGACCTGCTCTTCTTTATGTGGCTGGTCCAGTTAAGTTTCTGGTCAATGGTGACCCCCAGGATATTGATGGTGGGGGATTCGGCGATGGTAATTCCGTTGAATGTCAAGGCGCAAATGTTACCTGCCACCTATCAGTCCAAGCCTGAATGTCATCCAGTTCTTGTTGCATGCGGGCATGGACTGCTTCATTATCTGAGGAGTTGCGAATGGCGCTGAACACTGTGCAGTCATTAGCGAACATCCCCACTTCTGACCTTATGTTGGAGGGAAGGTCATTGATGAAGCAGCTGAAGATGGTTGGGCCTAGGACACTGCCCTGAGGAACTCCTGCAGCGATGTCCTGGGGCTGTGATGATTGACCTCCAACCACCACAAACCATCTTCCTTTGTGCTAGATATGACTCCAGCCAGTGGAGAGTTTACCCCCGATTCTGATTGACTTCAGTCATAGTGACCTCATAACTGCCCTAAGCCCCTTTGTTGTTATGGTACCATCCCCATCTTTGTCAAAGAGTGAAATGGCCCCTTTGAATTCAGCAATTCAGCGCCTTGGGACGTTTTACTACGTTAAAGGTGCTATATAAATACAAGTTG
Source organism: Squalus acanthias (assembly GCA_030390025.1). NCBI lineage: Eukaryota > Metazoa > Chordata > Chondrichthyes > Squaliformes > Squalidae > Squalus > Squalus acanthias. Next base: position 1,668,341 of record JASTWF010000036.1, on the reverse strand, counting down.
TTGTTGTTGCTACTCCACGAACTAGCAGTTCTCCTTTGCAGCCAGCCTACAGTTTAAGCACCACAAACTGTTATCCTTCTCATCATGCTGATTCTAGCGATGCATTCTAAACACTGCACCACTGCTGCTCAAGTTACTTTTCATCTAAAATCTGAATCACCTGTTCTCGGCGATATTCTGACCCAATCTGTGCTGCCACTACTGTAATGTTAAATGTCCAGGGACTTGCACACATAAAGCTAGGCTGACACTCCAGTGCAGTGCTGAGGGAACGCTGCACTGTCGGAGGTGCTGTCTTTCGGATGAGACGTTAAACCAAGGCCTCGTCTGCTCTCTCAGGTGGACGTAAAAGATCCCCTGGCACTATTTTGAAGAAGAGCAGGGGGGGGAGTTCTCCCCGGTGTCCTGGGGCCAATATTTATCCCTCAACCAACATCACTGAAACAGATTATCTGGTCATTATCACATTGCTGTTTGTGGGAGCTTGCTGTGTGCAAATTGGCTTCCGCGTTTCCCACATTACAACAGTGACTTCACTTCAAAAGTACTTCATTGACTGTAAAGCGCTTTGAGACGTCCGGTGGTCGTGAAAGGCGCTACATAAATGCAAGTCTTTCTTTCTTTAGCGCTTCATCCAGCGGTAACTCTGCTCTCCGGAGGTAGCCCGCAAGGGAAATCTGGTACTGCCGCAGGTCACTCGCTTGAGCATCAGAAGGGGGAGGAGACAATGGCAACGGGGGCAGAAGCCCCCTGGAGGTTCAATAAATAACTGCCAATATAGAGATCCCACCATGGGGAGCACATGGGAGAGGGAGATGGGGCCAGAATCAGACCGCATCTTAATGAATAGCTCCCCCTGATGGCTCAGTACTTAAATGTATCCTTGGTACTGAGCCACCAGGCTCTAAAGGTCCCAAGTCCCAGAAGGGCTCCAATTGGTCAATGTTTCCCTGGGTTCGGAAAGGGTTCCTGCTCCTGCTGCTGTCCAGCAACCCTTGCTGGAAAGTGGACATGTGTGGACATCAAGTAAGGATAGGATCGGGTTTGGCACAGTCAAATATCCTACTGAAACTTCCGAAGGACCACTTGGGTGAGACGCCCATGTAACCATAGCCCAAAATGAGCTAGCGCTTTCAGGAATAAAGAAACATAATGAATATGCAGAAAGCTTTTATCAGAAGCACTCAACAGATTCTTTATAAATCTACATTTCTACAGAGTCCTGTAATCCTCCATCTCAGGCAGAATACATGTAGCAGATTTTTTTGATCCACGTTGTGGCAGTCTCCTGTTACCAGTCATGTAGAGTCCTGAGTATCACCTGTGAGATCAGTAATATGAGATCCTAATCCACGGGAGGGAGTGAAATGAAGGAGATTCCTCCCATCCCGGGCCTCACATCAGCCCAGTACGTCCACCCCACGCAATGTCATTAACTGAGACTATTTCCTCTGGTGGGGGGAGTCCAGAACAAGGGGGCAGAACCTTAAAATTAGAGCTAGGTTGTTCAGGGGTGATGTCAGGAAGCACTTCTTCACACAAAGGGTAGTGGAAATCTGGAACTCTCTCCCCCAAAAAGCTGTTGAGGCTGGGGGTCAATTGAAAATGTCAAAACTGAGATTGATAGATTTTTGTTGGGTAAGGGTATTAAGGGATACGGAACCAAGGCGGGTAGATGGAGTTAAGATACAGATCAGCCATGATCTAACTGAATGGCGGAACAGGCTCGAGGGGCTGAATGGCCTCCTCCTGTGTTCCAATGAGAGGATGGAGGACTTCGCATCTTTGGAAAGGAAGGTTTCGAAACAAAGCACCAACCATTTTGTTTTGGCCGATTTCAATCCCTCCTCCCCCGAAGGCGCTGATTCTTGGTCCCAGCCAGCACCTCGCTCAAGCAGCCAATGCGCAAGTCCGGGCAGGCTATTCAGCTAAGGGGTTCACCACAGCTAAGCCGCGTACACCCCCCACACAACCGCCATGCATGTGTTCTTCCTATTTTTCTTCTCTCTAGCCCAAGGACACTGGAGACATATCACAGTGTTCAAAACGAGTCCCCAGCTGAGATGACCTACCTCAGGGGAAGCACACCTGGTCTCTAAGGCACAGTACCAAATCACATAGTGCATTCACTCACCGTGGCATCACAGAACTCCCACAAAAAAAAATCTAATCTGTTTGTGTTCTTTTCCGCCTACTGGGCTTGAACTTTTCAGTCCAAATATTAAAGTCATAGAATAGAATGTAAACCTACATTTTTTTTATTGACAGAACACTAAGTATAACAATTTATTTTCTCTGCTGGTCCGTCAAACTCCATTACAAGGAACTTCAGCTTTCATCAGATGGACCCCCTGCTAGATTCATGTAACTAAACTGTGTAAGAGTGGGAATAGACCGGATGCTGGGCAGTTCTTCTTTTCCCAGAGAGTAGTGAGCCTCTGGAACACGTTGCGGCTGGTGTGATGGGTGCTGACTCTCTGCCTTCAAGAGGGAGCTGGACCGGTTCCTGACCGGGGCAGAGATCGCATCATGTAGAAGGTCAGTGGCTTCATAGATAACAGTTGTTGCATGTGATCTCCTGGGCAGGTTCTGATCGCCCTGAGCGCGTTGGAGAGGCATTTTCCAGAGCATTTCTTCCCTTATCGGCCTTGGGTTTATCTCCGTTATTTTGCGGGGATGGAGGTTGGGTGGCAGCGGGGGGGTGGGGACCGTAGTGGGGTGGGGAGAGGGAAGAAGTGTCTGGTCATGATGCTCTGGCCGCCACGGCGTGGGGCAGGCTTGATGGACCAGCTGGTCTTTTGCTGCCCGTCATTTTCACATGTTCGTATGTTACCGACTGCCACAAGTGTGTACTGGCATGATCTTTCTTTAAATAACAATCATTTTTTTCACTTTTTTGCTTAAATATCGAAGGTTTTAGGACTGGGCTGTAAATCTGAGCACCATCCTTTCGGGTCAATGGAGCAGAAAGCCTCCCGTCTCTGGTGGCTCTCATGGGTCCTACGTTCAATGCATTCGGGTCATCTCGACCAACTTCCTTGCGGAGGTGGGTCTGCAACACAAGGCTGCTTGCAATTCAGCACAAATTGGTTCAAAATTGGCAGTGTCTCTCTCTCTGAGACAGGCCACAAGGACAGCTGGTGTGGGAAATGGAAAAATAACTGTTTGTGACAACTGCAGGACTCTGGGGCTTTCAGTATTCATCTGCCGACTGGAGTCTGGTCTGGTATTGTGTCAATATCACAATAAATTTTTAAGCAGCCCTATGATTGCACCGCCGTGTCCTTTATATTTATCCTTTCTTCTATATGAACAGTATGTTTTAATTTACAATCATGGCTGGTGGAATGGCTACAATTGCTCATCTTTCTCTGTAATGAGTTAAAAACAAAAGGATGCTCGCAGTGAGAAGGGAAATCAGGTGTGAAATGGAGAAAGTTGCCAGGAAGGGTGTTAAGCTGGGCAGTATAAATGGGTTCCAAGAGACAACTGGATGTGTTTCTGTAGAGAAAAAGGATTGAAAGAAAGAAAGACTTGCATTTCTATCGCACCTTTCACGACCTCAGGACATCCCAAAGTGTTTTACAGCCAATTAAGTACTTTTTTGAAGTGTAGTCACTGTTGTAATGTAGGAAACGCGGCAGCCAATCTGCGCACAGCAAGCTCCCACAAACAGCAATGTGGTAATGACCAGATAATCTGTTTTAGTGATGTTGATTGAGGGATAAATATTGGCCAGGACACCGGGGAGAACTCCCCTGCTCTTCTTCGAAATAGTGCCTTGGGATCTTTATATCCACCTGAGAGAGCAGACGGGGCCTCGGTTTAACATCTCATCCGAAAGACGTTAAATCTCATCTATTGGAGGTAGTGTTTCTCTGGTCTTTATGTGCAGACGGTGTTTACAATTCTCCTACACACGCGAGCAATTCTTCATTGTGAAGAGGAGGGGGGCTGATTGAAGAAAAAGGAACAACAACTTGCATTTATGTAGCGCCTTTGTCGACAAAAGCATGTTGTTCTTTTTTTAAGCTGGCCTACTGAAATTGATACCAGTGCAGTCACAGTTAAATGCAAGCACAACCACACAGTGCAATTCCACAAGCCTTTAATCCTGTATGATGATATTACTGACAATGCACACACACAATGGCTCAGTGGGTAGCATTTTCGTCTCGCCGTCAGAAGGTTGTGGGTTCAAAGTCCCACTCCAGGGGACGCCAGCACAACATCTAGGGTCATACTCAGAGGTGCAGATGAGACGTTAAACCGAAGCCCTGTCTCAGTGTGGGGGGGAGGAGGAGGGGGTGTGGGGGGCGGGGGGGAGGAGGAGGGGGTGTGGGGGGCGGGGGGGGAGGAGGAGGGGGTGTGGGGGGCGGGGGGGAGGAGGAGCGGTTGTGGGGGGCGGGGGGGAGCAGGGTGGGTGTGGGGGCGGGGGGAGGAGGAGGGGGTGTGGGGGGCGGGGGGGAGGAGGAGGGGGTGTGGGGGGCGGGGGGAGCAGGGGGTGTGGGGGTGGGGGGGGGGAGGAGGAGGGGTGTGGGGGTGGGGGGGGAGGAGGAGGGGGTGTGGGGGGCGGGGGGGGGGAGGAGGAGGGGGTGTGGGGGGCGGGGGGGGAGGAGGAGGGGGTGCGGGGGGGGAGGAGGAGGGGGTGTGGGGGGCGGGGGGGAGGAGGAGGGGGTGTGGGGGGCGGGGGGGGGGGAGGAGGGGGTGTGGGGGGCGGGGGGAGGAGGAGGGGGTGTGGGGGGCAGGGGGGAGGAGGAGGGGGTGTGGGGGGCAGGGGGGAGGAGGAGGGGGTGTGGGGGCGGGGGGGAGGAGGAGGGGGTGTGGGGGGGCGGGGGGGGGGAGGAGGGTGTGGGGGGCGGGGGGGGGGAGGAGGGGGTGTGGGGGGCGGGGGGAGGAGGAGGGGGTGTGGGGGGCGGGGGGGAGGAGGAGGGGGTGTGGGGGGCGGGGGGGAGGAGGAGGGGGTGTGGGGGGCGGGGGGGAGGAGGAGGGGGTGTGGGGGGCGGGGGGGGAGGAGGAGGGGGTGTGGGGGGCGGGGGGAGCAGGGTGGGTGTGGGGGCGGGGGGAGCAGGGTGGGTGTGGGGGCGGGGGAAGGGGGTGTGGGGGCGGGGGGAGCAGGGTGGGTGTGGGGCGGGGGAGCAGGGTGGGTGTGGAGGTGGGAGGGGGTGTGGGGGCGGGGGGAGGGGGTGTGGGGGGCGGGGGCAAGTGGGAGGGGGTGTGGGGGCGGGGGAGGGGGTGTGGGGGGGCGGGGGAGGGGGAGGGGGTGTGGGGGCGGGGGGAGCAGGGTGGGTGTGGGGGCGGGGGGAGGGGTGTGGGGGCGGGGGGAGCAGGGTGGGTGTGGGGGCGGGGGGAGGGGGTGTGGGGGGCGGGGGGAGCAGGGTGGGGTGGGGGCGGGGGGAGGGGGTGTGGGGGGCGGGGGAGCAGGGTGGGAGTGTGGAGGGCGGGTGGGAGGGGGGGGGGGGGAGCAGTGTGGGTGGGGGGCGGGGGGAGGGGGTGTGGGCGGCGGGGGGAGCAGGGTGGGAGTGTGGAGGGCGGTGGGAGGGGCTGTGGGGGAGGGGGAGGGGAAGGGGGTGTGGGGGGAGCAGGGTAGGAGTGTGGGAGAGGGGGTGTGGGGGTGGGGGAGGGGGTGTAGGGGAGGGGGAGTGGTGTGGGGACGGGGGAGGGGGTGTGGGGGAGGGGGAGGGGAAGGGGGTGTGGGGGGAGCAGGGTAGGAGTGTGGGGGAGGGGGAGGGGGGGTGGGGGTGGGGGAGGGTGTGTGGGGGCGGGGGAGGGGGTGTGGGGGCGGGGGGGAGCAGGGTGGGAGTGTGGAGGGCGGTGGGAGGGGCTGTGGGGGAGGGGGAGGGGAAGGGGGTGTGGGGGGAGCAGGGTAGGAGTGTGGGGGAGGAGGTGTGGGGGAGGGGGTGTGGGGGCGGGGGAGGGGGTGTGGGGGAGGGGGAGGGGAAGGGGGTGTGGGGGGAGCAGGGTAGGAGTGTGGGGGAGGGGGAGGGGGAGGGGGTGTGGGGGAGGGGGAGGGGGTGTGGGGGCGGGGGAGGGTGTGTGGGGGCGGGGGAGGGGGTGTGGGGGCGGGGTGAGGGGGTGTGGGGGGCGGGGGCGAGGGGGAGGGGGTGTGGGGGGCGGGGAGCAGGGTGGGTGTGGGGGCGGGGGAGGGGGTGTGGGGGGCGGGGGGAGCAGGGTGGGTGTGGGGGCGGGGGAGGGGGTGTGGGGGGCGGGGGGAGCAGGGTGGGAGTGTGGGGGAGGGGGAGGGGAAGGGGGTGTGGGGGGAGCAGGGTAGGAGTGTGGGGGTGGGGGAGGGGGTATGGGGGCGGGGGAGGGGGTGTGGGGGCGGGGGAGGGTGTGTGGGGGCGGGGGAGGGGGGTGGGGGCGGGGGAGGGGGTGTGGGGGCAGGGGAGGGGGTGTGGGGGGCGGGGGGAGCAAGGTGGGGGGTGGGGATGGGGGGAAGGGTGTGGAAGATAACATCCAACATCCCAGCTCTAACCTTTCCCAGGAGTGACTTGGAGAAGCACATTCATTTTAGTTGGCAAAGAAATACACCAAAGACCTGAGAAAGTCTCAGAGTATGGATGTAGTGCAAGCTCCACTATTTTGCTTTTGTTTTCTGTTTGCTCCTCTCCCAATAAAATGAGCTATTTGACAATTTATCCAGTAGCTCCCTGATCCACAGGGTGGTCAGTCTTCACAGTGTCTAGTGATGGGCAGATGCCAGTCAAGCTGCCAGGTTGATTTGCAGTGAATATAAATAACGAACCAGTCGCCCCTGCAGCCCCACTTAGCCTGTTTCAAATCGAGGAGGAAGGATGTCCATATGAACGTGTACACTGTCATTGGAGGGTCAATATTCTGTTGGGCTCTCTCCATCCCCTTGTCCTCCCACCAAACACACATGTAGACTCGAACTGTGGGGCTTGCTGGGCAGCTGGTTCAGGCATTTCAAACTCCGCAGCGGGTCTATCCTCCCCTATGCTTCCTATCACACAGCTCCTCACATCTGCTGCCGTAGGCCAACAGCGAGTTAATGCTTAATGAGCTCGTAGCTAGGATGTGACAGTCCTTCCTCTCTCAGCATCGATGCCATCACACACGAGGGGCAAGCGGAGCACTGACAGGCAGGACTCTGTAGGGCGAAAAAAAATCGAATCGAGCCATCTCATGGAGGACTCGAGGCAGTGAGCGTATCTGGGTGTTCAGACAAATGCTTTAAATTTGTTTCAATTTTGCTCTTGGGGGTCTCTGCTATAATCTGGACTCCTCGATGAGATTGCTGCCTTGTAATCACTGCTGGGCATCCATTATTTATTGTGGAGAGAGATAGTGCGTTCGCGCCTCAGATATATTGCATAATAACTGATAGAAGAGAGTGATTGCTTAATAATAAATGCAATCAAGTGTTTCACAGCCAAATATTTAAACCTCCACTCAACTTAACTGCCCCCATGGTGCCTAGCCCTCTCTCCATGTTCCCCTGTCTTCCCAGTATCTGGCACTGAACCCTCTCAGTCCATGTTCTCTCCTGCTCCTCAGCCTCTTCTCCACTCCTTTCCTCTCGAGATCTTGCCCTACCCCTTCCTCATACACTTTTTTCAAATGCAGTGTTGCGTTACTGTTTACAGGCAATTCTTTGCCTTCTCGAAGCTCACTGTCACTGCTCCGAGCATGATGTTAAGTAGAATACAGATTGTCATCCCTCAGCACCCCCAGCCCAGGTCCTATGGTCCCCACACAAGCCAAGAAAGGATTATCTTGCAACTCAGTTCCATGGTGTGACTGGGGACAGCCTCCACAGGATGCCCCGAGAGTGCTACCTTGATCGAACTTAAAGCTAGCACCTGAGGCCTTCTCAGTTTCAACGCTTGATTTGCCACTAGGGGGATTTCCGCACTTATTTTTGGAACAAGATGTGCTGTTTTCGGTTAGGCAGCTCTTGTAATTTTATTTTCTAAAGTTACCTTACGGAAGAAAGATTGCTCATCGGGGATTCGAACCCGAGAGGGACTTAGGCACCCCAAGGCTGTAGAGAGAATGGCCAATGATGCAGTCGAACACATTGGTAAACAGATCTCTTTAGACTGCAGAAGTGCAGTGCTTCCATCAGTAGAGCACTGATCTAACCCCTCTGTTGGGAACAATAGAAGAGAATCCGTGGCTCAGTGGGTAGCACTCCCACCTCTGGGTCAGAAGGTTGTGGTTTCAAGTGCCCACTCCAGGCACTTGAGCACATAAATCTAGGCTGATACTCCAGTGCGGTACTGAGGGAGTGCTGCACTGTCGGAGGTGCCGTCTTTCGAATGAGACGGTAAACCGAGGACCCGTCTACTCTCTCTGGTGGACGCAAAAGATCCCGTGGCACGATTTCGAAGAAGAGCAGGGGAGTTATCCCCGGTGTCCTGGCCAATATTTATCCCTTAATCGACATCACTGAAACAGGTTATCTGGTCATTATCACATTGCTGTTTGTGGGAGCTTGCTGTGTGCAAATTGGTTGCCGCGTTTCCCACATTACAACAGTGACTACACTTCAAAAGTACTTCATTGGCTGTAAAGCGCTTTGGGACATCCTGAGGTTGTGATAGGCGCTATAGAAATGCAAGTTCTTTCTTTTAAGTAGGTTTTGTTTTAAGTGGAGCCCTGACTGCAGCTCATGAGACCCACAAAACTGATAATATTGGGGCTCCGAGGATCAGGTCCTTTACATTACCAAGTGACTTTGACACCAGGAGTACTGCTTCAATGGAAAAGTGGCTCAGTGTTAAGATACTTCCACCCGAGCAAGAACAGATTCCATTATTGCCTTTAATCTTCCTTCTGTTAGGTCATTAATGGGAACCAACTCATTTTCTGTGGCACTAACAGCAGAAATCATTTACATAGCTGCGAGCAATTCAACGAGCTCGCGACAACCACACAACTTTCTCAAATATCTTTCAATATTTTCAGGAGTGCCCACATTTGTGTTGGCGCACCAACGAGGGGGGCATCGAGGTGGACTTTTGTATAAAGTATCTGTGTACGTGTTTCGGTTGTTATACCTGTTAACGGGCAGAGGTGGGACGAGGTTTGAGTCATGAGAGACCTGCGTAATGTTAAGCTTTGCAGGTTGTATCTCAACGTCTTACTTAGTAAGTTGTAATTGTACCCTTTGTCTTTTAACCTCTTTTCTTCTTGTATTCTAGCTTCTTTTATAACTGTAATAAAACAGATATACTTTGGAACAAAACTCCCACTAGTCTGTGCATACCAAAGACGGAACCTGATAAAAACATAAGAAACAGGAGCAGGAGTCGGCCATTTGGCCCCTCGAGCCTGCTCCACCATTCAATAAGATCATGGCTGATCTTCTACCTCATCTCCACTTTCCCGCCCGATCCCCATATCCCTTGATTCCCTTAATATTCAAAAATCTATCGATCTCCGTCTTGAATATACTCAATGACTGAGCCTCCACAGCCCTCTGGGGCAGAGAATTCAAAAGATTCACCACCCTCTGAGTGAAGAAATTTCTCCTCAGCTCAGTCCTAAATGGCCGACCCCTTATCCTTAGACTGTGACCCCTGGTTCTGGACTCCTCAGCCATCAGGAACATCCTTCCTGCATCTAGTCTGTCTAGTCCTGTTAGAATTTTATAAGTTTCAATGAGATCCCCTCTCATTCTTCTAAACTCTAGCAAATATAAGCCTAATCGACCCAATCTCTCTTCATACGTCATTCCTGCCATCCCAGGTATCAGTCTGGTGAATCTTCGCTGCACTCCTTCCATGGCAAGAACATCCTTCCTCAGATAAGGCGACCAAAACGGCACACAATACTCAAGGTGTGGTCTCACCAAGGCCCTGTACAACTGCAGCAATACATCCTTGCTCCTGTACTCGAATCCTCTCGCTATGAAGGCCAACATACCATTTGCCTTCTTAACCGCCTGCTGCACCTGCATGCTTACCTTCAGCGACTGGTGCACAAGGACACCCAGGTCTCGTTGCACTTCCCCTTTTCCCAATCTATTGCCGTTCAGATAATAATCTGCCTTCCTGTTTTTGCCACCAAAGTGGATAACCTCACATTTATCCACATTATACTGCATCTGCCATGCATCTGCCCAATCACCCAACCTGTCCAAATCATATTGGAGTTTCTCTACATCCTCCTCACAGCACACACTCCCACCCAGCTTTGTGTCGTCTGCAAACTTGGAGATATTACATCTAGTTCCCTCGTCTAGATCATTAACATATATTATGAATAACTGGGGTCCTAGCACCGATCCCTGAGATACCCCATTAGTCACTGCCTGCCACTCGGAAAAAGACCCGTTTATTCCAACTCTTTGCTTCCTGTCTGCCAACCAGTTTTCTATCCAAGTCAGTACCTTACCCCCAATCCCATGTGCTTTAACTTTGCACGCTAATCTCTTATGCGGGACCTTGTCGAAAGCCTTCTGAAAGTCCAAATACACCACATCCACTGGTTCTCCCTTATCTATTCTACCAGTTACATCCTCAAAAAATTCCAGTAGAGTAGTCAAGCATGATTTACCTTTTGTAAATCCATGTTGACTTTGTCCGATCCTGTCAGTTTACCAAAATGGATAACTTCACATTTCTCCACATTATATTCCATTTGCCATGTTCTTGCCCACTCACTTAGCCTGTCTATATCCCCTTGAAGCCTCCTTGCATCCTCCTCACAACTTACTTTCCCAGCTAGCTTTGTATCATCAGCAAACTTGGATATATTACATTTGGTCCCCTCATCCAAATCATTGATAGAGATTGTGAATAGCTGAGGCCCAAGCACTGATCCTTGCGGTACCCCACTAGTTACAGCCTGCCAACCCGAAAATGACCCGTTTATTCCTACTCTCTGTTTTCTGTCCATTAATATAAATGACTCACTGATATAAATGACTCACATATTGAGTAATATCAGCCCGGAGATTTGCGCCATTCTAACGGCGTATCAATGTCGCAGGGCCCAGCTTACGATGCAAAAGTCCCAGGAAATCACTAACATAAGTAACTTCAGCCATGATTTAACGCCACGCCATTACTTTCATGAGACTTTTGACCTCACTGGAACAGCTGAACAACTAATTATCATAACACCGCCTCTCCATTAAAACCAATGGCGGGATCGAGTTTGCTGAATCAAAGCCACTGAGATCTCCAGCGCCGCTTCTTCTCTTCTTAGGCAGTCCCTCGGAACCGAGGATGACTTGCTTCCACATTAAAAATGAGTTCTCAGGTGACTGATGAGTCCAATGCGGGACCTACAGTCTCTGTCACAGGGTGGGGCAGACGGTGGTTGAAGGGGCGGGTGGGTGGGGTGCTTGGGTTGACGTGCGCTCCTTGCGCTGCCTGCGCTTGGCTTCCGCTTGCTCCCGGCGAAGAGACTCGAGGTTGTTCGGCGCCTTCCCGGATGCTTCTCCTCCACTTTGTGCGGTCTTGGGCCAGGGATTCCCAGGTGTCGGTGGGGATATTACACTTTTTCAAGGAGGCTTTGAGGGTGTCCTTGAAGCGTTTCCTCTGCCCACCTGGGGCTCTCTTGCCGTGCCGGAGCTCCGAGTAGAGCACTTGTTTTGGGAGTCTCGTATCGGGCATGCGGACAATGTGACCCGCCCATCGGAGCTGATCGAGCGTTGGCAGGATCCATTGGCAGGATAGGCGCACCAACGTCAGCGCCGCTTACATCATTGGAAAGTTGTGAATTGGGACTTTCAATTCTGCTCTCTGACCTTTCCATTGACCATGGGGAAGGTCTGTGCAGGCCAGAAAAGGGAGAAGGGAATTGCTGGGCATTACAGGATGCCCCTTGGCATAGACTGCCAATCAGCCTATTGGCACCCATCGGAAATGGCAGCCAGCGAAGTGGGAGGCAACTGTTTCTATTCGCTGCCAATGGCGGTGTTGCCTCCATTGGAGTATGGGAAGACCAACTTGTCATAAATCGCAAGTAACAACTCAGGAAGTACTACTGGGCGGCCAGCTGGGGCGCCGTCCAGGGAGTATAAATACTCAGGCATGGGCCCACCTTGGGCAGAGACAATCTGGAAACAGGAAGCTAGTGACTGCTAACTAGACCTCCATGTTTTGTTACAAGTTGATTAAAGCCTTGCTTTATGTTCAAGTGCGTAGTGAGTCTTTATTACGTCACAACTCTTGAGGTACCTCTCCATTCCTCAAGAGACAGTGGCTCTGCACTCTTTACCGTGCTGTGCCACCACCACAGTCAAGGCTGTTGTTAGCACCAAGGTGGAAATATAAACAGGATATGACTATTGCTCCCGTTAAGCTGCGAAGCGCTCTGGGGGCCCCATGCAGGCCGCGCACCGGCTTTTATAGGAGAAAAACCGCACATGCGCGAACATTTGAATGGGCCGCACAGCCCATTAAAGGGCCCGCGCACCCAAAACAAACAGGGAACATTTGATATGACTCTGTACCTGACCCGGGAGTGCTGGGTGCTGGAGGATATCACTCTGTATCTAACCCGTGCCTGACCCGGGAGTGCTGGATGCTGGAGGATATCACTCTGCATCTAACCCGTGCCTGACCCGGGAGTGCTGGGTGCTGGAGGATATCACTCTGTATCTAACCCATGCCTGACCCGGGAGTGCTGGATACTGGAGGATATCACTCTGTATCTAACCCGTGCCTGACCCGGGAGTGCTGGATGCTGGAGGATATCACTCTGTATCTAACCCGTGCCTGACCCGGGAGTGCTGGGTGCTGGAGGATATCACTCTGTATCTAACCCGTGCCTGACCCGGGAGTGCTGGGTGCTGGAGGATATCACTCTGTATCTAACCCGTGCCTGACCCGGGAGTGCTGGGTGCTGGAGGATATCACTCTGTATCTAACCCGTGCCTGACCCGGGAGTGCTGGGTGCTGGAGGATATCACTCTGTATCTAACCCGTGCCTGACCCGGGAGTGCTGGGTGCTGGAGGATATCACTCTGTATCTAACCCGTGCCTGACCCGGGAGTGCTGGGTGCTGGAGGATATCACTCTGTATCTAACCCGTGCCTGACCCGGGAGTGCTGGTTACTGGAGGATATCACTCTGTATCTAACCCATGCCTGACCCGGGAGTGCTGGATACTGGAGGATATCACTCTGTATCTAACCCGTGCCTGACCCGGGAGTGCTGGATGCTGGAGGATATCACTCTGTATCTAACCCGTGCCTGACCCGGGAGTGCTGGGTGCTGGAGGATATCACTCTGTATCTAACCCGTGCCTGACCCGGGAGTGCTGGGTGCTGGAGGATATCACTCTGTATCTAACCCGTGCCTGACCCGGGAGTGCTGGGTGCTGGAGGATATCACTCTGTATCTAACCCGTGCCTGACCCGGGAGTGCTGGGTGCTGGAGGATATCACTCTGTATCTAACCCGTGCCTGACCCGGGAGTGCTGGATACTGGAGGATATCACTCTGTATCTAACCCGTGCCTGACCCGGGAGTGCTGGGTGCTGGAGGATATCACTCTGTATCTAACCCGTGCCTGACCCGGGAGTGCTGGGTGCTGGAGGATATCACTCTGTATCTAACCCGTGCCTGACCCGGGAGTGCTGGGTGCTGGAGGATATCACTCTGTATCTAACCCGTGCCTGACCCGGGAGTGCTGGGTGCTGGAGGATATCACTCTGTATCTAACCCGTGCCTGACCCGGGAGTGCTGGGTGCTGGAGGATATCACTCTGTATCTAACCCGTGCCTGACCCGGGAGTGCTGGATACTGGAGGATATCACTCTGTATCTAACCCATGCCTGACCCGGGAGTGCTGGGTGCTGGAGGATATCACTCTGTATCTAACCCGTGCCTGACCCGGGAGTGCTCGGTGCTGGAGGATATCACTCTGTATCTAACCCGTGCCTGACCCGGGAGCCCAAAAACAAGTAGAAATCAAAATTACTAAAATAATGTCAAACTGGGCCTTCATCACTTTTTTGCCCGTAAAGTAAAGCAACATGCTTCAGTTTTGAACAAGACCAGGACAGTTACAAAAATTGTAGCTAGCCGTGTTATGGGATTTAATTCATTAAAATTGCTTTTGATGTTTCTCTATTAGCCACGGCTGCCTGGGGTGAATACCCCTTTGAAATATGGCTGCTGTTATTTTCTGAATTCATAATAAGAATTTATCAGGATCAAATCAAAACTTAATTGGATAAGTGACATTTACACCATACTTTATAGATCTTGCTGCTATTTTTAGCCGTTTTGATTTAAATACAGGTGCTGATGCTGTCTTCTCCTCTACCTTTTATCCACAGGATGCAACTGCAAGCGTGATTCTGCAGAGCTTCTTCGAAATAATATCACATTCCTGTTAATTATGCTCTCAGCCATGATGAATACCAGGGAGACACAAACACTTACTGGTCCTCGTGGGCTGGGCTGTATATCAAGTGTTTAATGAAAGGCTCGCACCAGCAGGATTACAGTGATGTTTGAAGTTTGCCACGACTAAATTTGTCTCACTGTTGTAACTGGGTCATTGCACCCTCCCAGCCCGTGGTCTTGCAGCCCCTGGTGTGCGACAGAATTGGGCGCAGTGGGATTTTCACCCGTACGCTCTGTCTGTACATGGTTGCCCGGGAAATCTTGACCAACCCCCATTCCGGAGACTTGAGCGCAAAATCCAGGCCGGCACTCCCAACGCCATTACTGAGGGAGCCACTGCACTGTCTGAGGTGCCGTGTTTATGACGCAACGTTAAACCGAGGTCCCACCTGCCCTCTCAGGTGGACGTAAAAGATCTCACGGCCAGGTCCCGTCTGCCCTCTCAGGTGGACGTAAAAGATCTCACGGCCAGGTCCCGTCTGCCCTCTCAGGTGGACGTAAAAGATCTCACGGCCAGGTCCTGTCTGCCCTCTCAGGTGGACGTAAAAGATCCCATGGCACTATTTCGAAAAAGAGCAGGGGAGTTCTCCCCGGTGTTCTGGCCAATATTTATCCCTCAACCAACATCACTAAAACAGATTATCTGGTCATTATCACATTGCCATTTGCGGGAGCTTGCTGTGTGCAAATTGGCGGCCGCGTTTCCTACATTACAACAGTGACCACACTTCAAAAGTACTTCATTGGCTGTAAAGCGCTTTGGAACGTCCTGAGGTGGTGAAAGGCTCTATAGAAATGCAAGTCTTTCTTTTAGAGGAAATCTTTGCGAATGTATTTACGATGTCACTGCATACAGCAAATAGATTACCTCTTCCCTGATCCATCCAAGATGGAACACTGCTGCCATATCTGGGGAGGCTCTTCTTGCACCTCTCTCTCAACCTTGGACAGGATACAGGGCAAGAAATCGCTTCCCCTGAGTTCCCTCGTGCTTTTTGGCCCCGTTTGCGATCTGCCCGAGTCCCAAGTTCACAAGAATTGTTCAATATTGTTCTCTGAATTAAAGAAGTGTGATGATGTAAGATAGAAACTGTGGAACTCCAATCCGTGTGTGCAAGTTGACCAGAGCCCAAGAGCCGCACAACCATACAATGGTTCAACGGTTTTGGGTTCCTTGTAATTTAAAATGCTTATTTCGCCCCATATTAGACAGTGAGCACTGACTTATCTCCAGGTCTTTCTGCTGTTCTGGAAGCGGCTATTGGAACATGTGGAAAGGTTGACATGGCTGGTTTAGCTGTCCTGCAGGGGAAGCACCACCCTACCACTTACTGCTTCAGATGGTGGGAGGTTTGAGGGGAATAACGGAAGAGTCTATGTACTGCCAGCACGCTGGCACTGCTCATCAGTGCACTAACTCATCCCTTGTTCTCTTGCTAATCAATTTTCCAGATTACTTTGAAGTCTACACAGTTCTTCAGCCCTACACCCTAAAGAATGCAGGATTAAATTTTTTGTCTCATTTTTCTTCTGTCCCTCGGAGAGTCCCATTAATTGAGACATGTTCCGCTAGTCCTTGATTTTGCTCTTGGTCTAAAGCATCAACAGCAATTTCTCACAACTATCATCCCATTAAAAAATTGCAATGTAAGAATCCAGCTTTATATTGACACCTAAGGAATTCCATCTTCTGCCCCAGAGGGCTGTGGATGCTCAGTCGTTGAGTATATTCAGGGCTGAGATTGATCGATTTTTGGACTCTCGGGGAATCGAGGGATATGGGGATCGGGCGGAAAAGTGGAGTTGAGGTAGAAGATCAGCCACGATCTTCTTGAATGGCGGAGCAGGCTCGAGGGGCCGTATGGCCGACTCCTGCTCCTATTTCTTAAGTTCTTAAAGTCACGGACAAGGAAAGGCCATTTGGCCCTTTGAAGCTTGTTCCTTTTAACAGAACTCAGCCAGTCTGGCGTTTAGCTGCGTTTTGAACATCCCAAAAGATTGTATCTCCATTTACCTCACCTGGCCAGGTAACATCCTGGTGAATCTCCTCTGCACCCTCTCCAATGCAATCACATCCTTCCTATAGTGTGGCGACCAGAACTGCACACAGTATTCCAGCTGTGGCCTAACTAGCGTTTTGTACAGCTCCATCATAACCTCCCTGCTCTTATATTCTATGCCTCGGCTAATGAAGGTAAGTATCCCATATGCCTTCTTAACCACCTTATCTACCTGTCCTGCTGCCTTCAGGGATCTATGTACATGCACACCAAGGTCCCTCTGATCCTCTGTCCTTCCTAGGATCCTACCATTTAAAGTAACATGCGCGATTCCTTTCATCGTCAAAGGGTTAATCGGAAAATCATCACACCAATCATTTCCGACCAGCTTTCATTTTTTTTGATTATTAATAAAAAATAACCCAACCCTCAGTTTCTTCGGAGGAAGGGCTCGCTCACTTGAAGGAAAGCCTCAAGGGCAGGGTGAATATTAATTGTAGCAGACGTCTCTGTGTCCGAAGCGAGATCCAACTTTAAAAAAAATTACTTCTTACAATATCCTAAAAATAATTTAAAGACGATCTTAAAGAATTGAAGAAGCTTATAATAATATTTTGGTGCTTTTTACAAACTCTCTCTCTCTCATGCATAATTGAGGATACCCAACGCTCAAAGCTGTCATTCCGTAAATACAAAATTACATCGAGGGGCCAGAAGTGACTTCATTTCAAGACTGTCCTGTGTTCATTTAACGCCGCTTGCCAGAAGGTTAATGGTCTTTGTCCCAATTCACTGCTGAGCTGCCAAGATTCGCCGCTTAGGTTACCGAAGTCAGCTACATTTCTGGACTTTGAAGTGAATTCGATAGCTGCCTGATTCCCTCGTTTCTTAGAAGGTGACCTAAGCCGAGGTCTTTGTCAGCAATTCTCGTGGCAGAACTGAAAGACACACAATCGCTGAGGTCTTTCTCTGCTAACGAGCTGCTGGCTTCAAGGGCTGAGTTACGCAGTCAGTAGTATCTGAATGTACAGCTGGATTTTTTTTATATATATGTGTGCACACAAGAGGGAATGACTGGCGCAAGGAGGAAAAGTGTGTTTTCTGAAAGAAAATAGTGGATTGAGCGCCAAACATTTAGAGGCTCGTAAGAGGAGCGACAATAAAGGTCAATAAAATTATGAAGGGGATTGATGGGGCCGCGGGGCAATGTGGAGTAACTGGTGGGCGAGTCCAGAACAAGGGGGCAGAAATATAAGATAGCCACTAACAGATCAAATAAAGAGTTTCGGAGGAATTTCTTTACGCAGAGCGTGGTGAGCTTGCTGCCACATGGAATGGTTGATGCAAATAGCACTGCTGCATTTAAGGGGAGGTTTGATGTATTCATGATGGAGAAGAGAATAGAGGGATACGGGGGTGGTGGGGTGGGGTGCAGGGTGGGTAGAGGTAATTGGAGTGGGAGGAGACTCGTGTGGAGTATAAACACCGCCATAAACCAGTTGGGCCGAATGGACTAGTTCTGTGCTGTGGAATCTATGTAATTCAATGTATGTAGTGCAACTCTCACTGTTAGCTGTGAAAAGGTGCATTGTTCCATTGTGGCACAGTGCAACCTCCCTACAGCATGAAGGTAAACGGCCTATGGTTATGTGAGGCAGAATGGATAATGTATAGACTCGGCCTGGAGCTTGCAATTTACCAGGCAGTCTGAAGTCCCGCAGGATGTTATCTCCCTCTCCCCCCGCCCCCAACCCCTCCAAATACACCCAGACCACCCCAATAATGGACCGAGCAGGTTAGGACTGAAAGTGGGAGCATGGCAACAATGGCCCTTGCCCTCCCAAATCTTCACAAAGGGCAATCCCTCAAAATCACAAGCTCAATTTTAACCCCGACTGGGTTTCAGGCGGGTGGGGGGAGGGACAAGTGTGAACACAATGGCTGGTCTCAGTTCGAGACCTGGGAGGGCAGGGAGTGGTGGATTTTAAATCCTGGGCCTTATTTGAATGCCGCTGGGCCACTTCCAACTGTTCCAGGACTTTATTTCAGATTTTGAGCAGTTTATAAAAAATTCCTCCATGCTCTTTCCTGTTTCTCCCCTTTCCTTCCACTTCATTTGCCTCCATTTTGGAATTTTTTCCCCTCTCAATGCACCTTTCTTATGCACTGCCTTCCTAAGATATCCTCCTGCCTTACTGACCTTCTAATGATCTCCCATTAGCTTATTGAGATGAGCATCCTATATCAGCCACCAGTTTCCACTTCTTTTTACTTTATTCCAACCCGTTCGCTGGCCATTTACCTATTAACTCCTTGCTGACAGGATTCCTGCCTTTTGGGCTTTTACCTGTTGTTCTCTCCCCCCCTCCCCACTTTCTTTGGTTCAGCCCTGTCAAGGGGCTTGCTTTTCTTCCAGTTTCCAGTTCTGACAAAGCAGCTTTATCTCATCTTTTCTCCTTTCAGGTGCTGACTGACCTGCTGTGTGTTTCCAGCGTCTTCTGGTTTTATTTCAGATTTCGAACATTTGCAGTGTTTTTCTTTTTACTTTCATACTTTCGGCGGTAATCCCACAAAGGAAATTCTGCTTAGATGGTTAACAAAATTGCCAAACAAGGTTAAAAGTGTCAAAAGATTACTTTGCTGCATCGAAATTGAGATTGGCTTAGTTCCTAGACTATTTCTAGGCCTCTCAGATCACAATTTGTCTTCTCATGCAGACGAAGCACTTTCCCCTGGCATCGCCTCGGCAAGTTTCCCGTACTTTATCATGTGTGGCCAAATCTACGACCTCCACCACCTAGACAGACAAGGGCAGAAGGTCCATGGGATCACCATCACCTCCAAGTTCACCAACAAGTCACACACCACCTTGGATAAGTCCTGCTCCCAGCTCCCAGTCCGGCAATGCCTTGATTTTAAAACGCTCATCTTTGTGTTCAAATCCCTCCGTGGCCTCGTTCTCTCCCTATCTCTGTAACCCCCTCCAGCCCTACAACCCTCCGAGGTCTCCGTGCTCCTCCAATTCTGGCCGCTTGCGCATCCCCGAGTTATTTCGCTCCACCACTGGCGGCTGTGCCTTCAGCTGCCTCGGCCCTAAGCTCTAGAATTTCCTCCATAAACCTCTCCGCCTCTCTCTCCTCTTTTAAGACGCTCCTTAAAACCTACCTCCTGAACCAAGCTTTTGGTCACCTGTCCGAATATCTCTTTATGTGGCTCGGTGTCAAATTTTCTCTGAGAACGCTCCTGTGAAGCGCCTGGGGACGTTTTACTATGTTAAAGGATCGATATAAATGCCAGTTGTTGTAATTGTAGTAATAAGACATATATCAGCCGTTCCTTCATATTCGCTGGGTCAAAATCCTGGAACTCCCTCCCTAACAGCACTGTGGGAGCACCTTCACCACATGGACTGCAGCGGTTCAAGAAGGCGGCTCAACACCACCTTCTCAAGGGCAATTAGGGATGGGCAGTAAACGCCAATATCCCGAGAATTTTTTTTTTTAAATAACAGACGTGAGTTAGATACCGTTCCATTTGTAAACAACTCAACTATATTGTGCGTGCTGTTCACCTTCCTCAGCGCCGCGCTCAGAACGCAAACCCTTTCTTGTACTCTTTCTGCCCTCACTCATCTACCTGCCTGCCTTTAACAAGAAACTTGGACTAGAAAATGCTAAAAGCCCACGGAATAGATGGTGTGTAACTCCACCACTGTGGCAAAGGGGCCTTGCAGGATGCCGGGCTGTGATGTGAGACTTCACGGATACAAAGTTATTTTGGATGTGAAATGTTGAAAAATTCACCCTCCTCCACGTCATTTAGTATTATTAGTAAGGAACGTCGTGAATCTTATTTAAACCCATTCCCGAACACTGCATGCAGCCAGCAAGAGCAGATAATTCATCTTGAGTATTTATTTTCTCCTCTCTCAAGTTAATTATCACTTACTTGCGGAAAGAAAATAACATTCACTCACACACAATAAAGCCCGATATTTTGAACGGCTGCAGTCTGATGCCCTCGAAACCTTTTTTATATTTTTATCCATAATTCTAGGTTTTACAATCGAACAGTGCGAGCTATTAATTATGGTTACAGGGAGGTATAATTAATGCGAAAGGAACATTTTTTTTTTGCCTGCCTTTGCACTCGTCTCTCCTTATTTAATATGCACATGAGTGCATGATTGGGGACGGTTGCACACTGGCAATCCTCTCACTGCTGGAGCCGTGCAGCTCATGGCTCGTTCGCAAGTGTGGCATAGCCTGTTCACCAACCGCACCGGAGCAGGTCGGCACTGAGGGCAGAGCAAGCTGTGTTGGCTTCATCATCGAACAAAGGCGAGGCACGGTCTATGAAGGTCAACTTTTGGCAGCCAGAATATTAACTAGCACAGTAAGGGTTACTGTGCTGGAATCTGTCGGTTCTATCCTGGAATAGAGGACACAAAGCTAATTAAAATTAGCGGTGATACTGAAGTTAGGATAAATTAACTCCATGGGGAAATTCGCATAATTACATATTCTGCCTTTTTAGTTACTGGGAAACGTTCTTCTTCCTCTGGTGCGAGCATTCTGAGCTTACTTTAGTCAAACCATTCAGATGCCAAAGCATCTTTTTCTTGGTATTGTGGATACATGATGCAACCAAGCGTTCAAAGTTTCCCCACCCCTTCTCCACAGTAACACTTTAATTGCTTAAATGATAAATTACAAGGACATATAAATGTGCGAAGAGGTTCATTCCGATCATCAGGCCCAGTCCTTCCATAGGCCATGCATAATCGACCCCATCCTTTAACCTCCCGAGGGAGACTTTTGGATAAATACTGTTGATCGCCAAAGGTAATCAAGCCAAACTCTAGAATACACATCCAGCAGCAAATATTTTTCTCAACTCTAGTCTTGCTTGAGTAGGATTGCCAACCCTCCAGGATTGACCTGGAGTCTCCAGGAATATGGAAGATTGCCCAGGTATATCCGATTCACAAAAAACAGGATAAATCTAACCCAGCCAATTATTGCCCGATCAGTCTCCTCCCAATTATCAGTAAAGTGATGGAAGGAGTCATCAATAGAGCCATTAAGCACTACCCACTCATCAATAACCTACCAATGCGTCCTGGCCATTATTTGTCCCTCAACCAACATAATTAAAAACAGATTATCTGGTCATTATCACATTGCTGTTTGTGGGAGCTTGCTGTTCGCAAATTGGCTGCTGCATTTCCTACATTACAACAGTGACTACACTCCAAAAGTACTTCAGTGGCTGTGAAGTGCTTTGGGACGTCCTGAGGTCGTGAAAGACGCTATAGAAATGCGAGTCCTTTCTTTCTTACTGATGCTTAGTTTGGGTTCTGCCAGAACCACTCAGTTCCAGACCTCATCACAGCTTTGATCTAGACATGGACACCAGAGCTGAATGCCACAGAGGTGAGAGTAGCTGCCCTCCACATCAAGGCAACGGTCATTTCTCGGTTAATACTCCAAATTTGGTGTCAGCAGTGACCGGCAGATAGTTTAAATAATTTCTTTTGACTGATGGTCAAATGCCCTTGAGACGTCCCCCGGCATTTGATCAGCTTTGCTGATAATAGTTTCACAGTGAGTGAATACGTTTAGCGAAAGATCAATAATTGCACCCAAGTCATTTTCCCTTTCCAACTTTGCTAATGATGTTAGGGCCAAGCTTCAAACATGTTTGCTCTGACATTATTGACTACAATCCGTTCACAGATAAACATCGCCGAATCCCCCACCATCAACATCCTGGGGGTCACCATTGACCAGAAACTTAACTGGACCAGCCACATAAATACTGTGGCAACAAGAGCAGGTCAGAGGCTGGGTATTCTGCGGCAAATGTCTCACCTCCTGACTCCCCAAAGCCTTTCCACCATCTACAAGGCACAAGTCAGGAGTGTGATGGAATACTCTCCACTTGCCTGGATGAGTGCAGCTCCAACAACACTCAAGAAGCTCGACACCATGCAGGACAAAGCAGCCTGCTTGATTGGCACCCCATCCACCACCTTAAACATTCACTCCCTCCACCACCGGCGTACCGTGGCTGCAGTGTGTACCATCTACAAGATGCACTGCAGCAACTCGCCAAGGCTTCTTCGACAGCACCTCCCAAACCCGCGACCTCCACCACCTAGAAGGACAAGGGCAGCAGGCGCATGGGAACACCACCACCTCCAAGTTCCCCTCCAAGTCACACGCCATCCTGACTTTGAAATATATCGTCGATCCTTCACAGTCGCTGGGTCAAAATCCTGGAACTCCCTAACAGCACTGTGGGAGTACCTTCACCACACGGACTGCAGCGGTTCAAGAAGGCGGCTCACCACCACCTTCTCGAGGGCAACTAGGGATGGGCAATAAATGCTGGCCTTGCCAGCGACGCCCACATCCCATGAATGAATTTAAAAAAAGAGGTAACCTGAATAAATAATCACAGACTACTCTGACCAGAGAAATAACAAATTGCTAATAATGTCACTGGAGAAAAAGTTTGTCTACCACATACTGCAAATTGAGGAGGATATTTTCTCTCTTTAGCAATAACGAGATGGTACTATCCCTGCCCCCCTCTGTTGCTAAAAACACTGCCCACTGTGGGACCCAGACATCCAGACCAGAATGGTTCTAGGTTTTATCCCCAGTTTCTGTATAGTTAGGGGCAGCAGTAGGGTTTTGATGACTGACCTCAGTGCTCTGGTGAGGGAAAGGGACAAAAAAAATCCATTAGGGCCAATTTGAATTCGCTCTGCCGCAGGCTGCCACCATCTTGGGTAGCGCGGTCAAAGCACCCGCCTGTTTCCGCCCATTTGTAGCAGGCTTTGAGTGGCGAAGCAGTGGTCCTTAATGGGACCACTGGAGACCATTCAGAAAATGGCCCAGGCAATAGAATCATAGAATAGTACAGCAGAGAAGGAGGCCATTCAGCCCATCGAGTCTGCGCCGGCTCTGTCATAGAGCAATCCAGTTAGTTCCACTGTCTCAGCTTAAATCTGGTTATCGACTTTTTCAAATGTTTAATTTTTTCTTGGTGAGGCCAGGAAGAGAAGGACTGCTCCTCCTGGGTCCACATAAAACTCCAACCCCACTGCTGGCCTCTCATAAGATGACCACTCCACCCTCTCCTCCCCCACCCACGGTTCACCTCCGCCCCTCCTTCCCCCCTCCACCCCCCCCCCCGGTTCCCATTGTCGGCTAGCTCAGCATTGGAGTGGGAATGTTTCCCCGCCCTCCCACAACCGGTGAGGTGCCCGCGTGATGCCCGCATCGCGCCGTTGGCGTGTAAATGAGGTTTGGCCGCTGAAATGGCTCGGGCTGCATGCCATCAACAACGGGCGGGCAAATTCTACTGCCTGCCCGTTATCCCCCTGAAGTTAAAATTGGCCCTATTGAACCTTGCTGAAATGTGCATGTGAGAAAAGGATGGGGGTTGTGTGCTGTGCCCCTCACAATTGAATGGCCCATCTCCAACCACTCTCTGGGCCCACACACAAACAATGGCCACTTGGGCAAGGTAATGAGAGGGTTGCCAACACCTATGGGACTGAGCCCCAGCATGAGACAACTCCGTCAGGTCATTCAAGGTCACACAAATACTAAACATGGTCGTGTAGCGATTATGGTACTGGACTAACAATCCAGAGGTCGTGAGTTCAAATACCACCATGACAAGTTATGGAAATGACTTCAGTAAGTATGGCAATCTGTGAGTTAGTGCCAGGAAAATGACCATGGAAGGTGTCAGATTGTGGTAAAAACCCAGCTGGTTCACGAATATACTTCAGGGAAGGGAACCTGCCCTCCTTACCTGGTCTGGTCAACATGTGACTCCACAGTGCCACACTACAGGTTTGACTCTGAGGCCCTCTGAAGTAGTCAAGCAAGCCACTCAACTGCACAAATAATAGCTACAAAGCAGAAGGCCCACTAACACCTTCTTACAGCAATGGGGATGGGTTTCCACCTCCGTAACATCGCCCGTCTCCGCCCTTGCCTCACCTCATCCGCTGCTGAAATCCTCATCCCTGCCTTTGTTACCTCTAGACTTGACTCTTCCAACGCATTCCTGGCTGGCCTCCCACATTCTACCCTACGTAAACTTGAGGTCATCCAAAACTCGGCTGCCCCGTGTCCTAACTCACACCAAGTCCCGTTTGCCCATCACCCCTGTGCTCGCTGACCTCCATTGGCTCCCAGTTAAGCAGCGCCTTGATTTCAAAATTCTCATCCTTGTTTTCAAATCCCTCCATGACCTTGCCCCTTCCTATCTCTGTAATCTCCTTCAACCCCACAACCTTCCGAGATATCTGCGCTCCTCTAATTCTGCCCTCTTGAGCATCCCTGATTATAATCGCTCAACCTTTGGTGGCTGTGCCTTCTGTTGCCTGGGCCCTAAGCTCTGGAATTCCCTCCCTAAACCTCTCCACCTCTCTACCTCTCTTTCCTCCTTTAGTGTCAGCTGTGGCTCAGTGGGTAGCACACTCGCCTCTGAGTCAGAAGGTTGTGGGTTCAAGTCCCACTCCAGGGACTTGAGCACATAAAGCTAGGCTGACACTCCAGTGCAGTGCTGAGGGAGTGCTGCACCGTTGGAGGTGCCGTCTTTCGGATGAGATGTTAAACCGAGGCCCCGTCTGCTCTCTCAGGTGGACGTAAAAGATCCTGTGGCACTATTTCGAAGAAGAGCAGGGGAGTTCTCCCCGGTGTCCTGGCCAATATTTATCCCTCAACCAACAAAAAATAAACAGATGATCTGGTCATTATCACATTGGTGTTTGTGGGAGCTTGCTGTGCGCAAATTGTCTGCTGCGTTTCCCACATTACAACAGTGACTCCACTTCAAAAGTACTTCATTGGCTGTAAAGCCCTTTGAGACGTCCGGTGGTCGTGAAAGGCGCTATAGAAATGCAAGTCTTTCTTTTTTCTTTAAGACGCTCCTTAAAACCAAGCTTTTGGTCACCTGCCCTAATTTCTCCTTATGTGGCTCGGTGTCAAATTTTTTTTGTCTTATAACATTCCTGTGAAGCACCTTGGGACGTCTTACTACATTAAAGGCGCTATATAAATACAAGTTGTTGTTGTTGTACTAACTGCGGCACTGCCAGCTTTACTCACATCCCAAGAACAAACAAGGAGTGGTTGAGGCGAATAGCATAGATGCATTTAAGGGGAAGCTAGATAAGCACATGAGGGAGAAAGGAATAGAAGGGTATGCTGAAATAAAAACAGAAAATGCTGGAAATGCTCAGCAGGTCAGGCAGCATCTGTGGAGAGAGAAACAGAGTTAACGGGCTGGATTTTCCAAGCCCCGAGGAGGCGGGCATGGAGGCGGGACAGCCGGTAAACTCGGAGAAAGTGGGCGGATGGCAAACCCGCCCCCATCCCGCCTCCGTGCCCTTTTGCCAGGAGGTGGGATGTTGTGCTGCTAGGGGTCCCGTCTCCTGGAGGCGGGAAAGGCATTTAATACTTTTAACTGCCTGTTAACAGGTAGTTAACAGGCAGAAAAAAGGATTAGTGCCATTTTACCTTCACAGGTGAAGGCTTCCCGACCTCGGAGAACCCCGCCGGGTTGGAGGAGACGTGGAGGAGGTCTGCGGCGGTCGGAGGCACCTGGAAGTAAGATGTAGAGGTGAGTGATGGGTGCAAGTGTGGAGTGGTAAGTATGGAAGGTGAGTGATAAGTTTTTAAAAATGTTCACTTACCTAGGTTTCCTTCCTACAGCCTTCATCCTCTCTGGATCGGGAGACCCGACATCCTCCTTATCAATTTCACAGACTGGCTGTTGGATCCTCCGAACCAACAGCCATGTGAAATTTACAAAGTTGAAAGGTTTGATGAGTCCTGAACACAAGGGCTCATCAAACTAAAGAGAATGTCAGTGTTTGACAGCTTCACAGAGCTGTCAAACGCTGACATTTCTTCTTTCAAGAAGTCTTGACAGATAGCACGTCTGACGTTGACGTGCTCTGTCAGTGACTTCCTCCCTAATTGGCCTGCTGAGCCCGCAGGATGGGCTTAACAAGCTCAATCAGGGGAAACTCCCTCTGGTTGGTCAGGCGAGGATGGAGGCGGGACATTGACACGACAAGCAGCTGTCCCGCCTCCAACTTGTCTCCATTCACAAAATCCAGCCCGACATTTCAGGTCAATGACCTTTCATCAGAACTGGAAAAAGTTAGAGATTTAACAGGTTTTAAGCAGGGGCAGGGAAAGGGGAGAGGGGAGGAAAGAACAAAAGGGAAGGTCTGTGAGAGGGTGGAAGGCAGGAGAGATTAAACGACAAAAGGGATGATGGTGCGAGGCAATAGGAGACGGTAACGGGACAAGTAAAGAAACAAAAGATGGATCTAGAGGAGGTGTAAATGGCAATGGCAGAATCATCAACAGCTGCCATCCGAAAAAATAGGGGCAAAGGTTATGGTCTGAAATTGTTGAACTCGATGTTGATATGCTGATAGGGTGAGATGAAGTAGGGTGGGAGGAGGCTCATGTGGAGCATCGGCCAGTTTGGCCGAATGGCCTGTTTCTGTGCTGTAAATTCTACGTAAAAATATCTATTTTTAAAAAATGTTTTCCTTTCACTGGTGAAGTAGGCCATCTTGACTTACTTGCGCCCATGGAGTTACACAGCATTTCTGAGTCATGAAACCAGAAAGCAATGTCACTCTCACCATTGTCTACTCTTCTCCGATGGCTTGAGTATCACTGAAAAATATGGAACTGGGTCAAATTGAAAAGAGAACATAGGAGGGGAGGTAACAGCTACCAGATAGATTAATATCTTTAAAAAAAATCATTAAATGAGGTTCAGCACTAATAGCCACATAACGTGGCGGGGAGGGAGAATCTAATCCTTTATTCTTCGGAATCTGACTTTGTAATGTGATTAGCTATGTACAGACTGCCTTTTAAAATGCATATTTATGCAATCTCAGCAAGAATTAGAGAGCCAATAATGACAATGGAAGTTTCTGGAGCACATATTTAAATCGGTGGATGTTGCAGGGCATTTAATGGCTTCTTAAAAAAGAATATCTAACTATGAATGCATCAGACAAAAGTAGTTGTTCTTGTGTGAAGTTGGAGTGGGTGAGATTTATGTACATGATGCCTTATCAGGGGTTTAATTGAATGTTGGAATAAGGTATTGTGAGTGAATACCCACTTCTCTTCAGGGGAGTTCTCCCCGGTGTCCCGGGGCCAATATTTATCCCTCAACCAACATCACTAAAACAGATGATCTGATCATTATCACATTGCTGTTTGTGGGAGCTTGCTGTGTGCAGATTGGCTGCTGCGTTTCCCACATTACAACAGCGACTACACTTCAAACAGTACTTCATTGGCTGTAAAGCGCTTTGAGACCTCCGATGGTCGTGAAAGGTGCTATAGAAATGCAAGTCTTTCTTTTCTTTCTATGACCAAACGTGGCAACATTGAGAATGAAAACAGTGAGAGCAGCACTGTACAGTCACCGTCAGGGTCAAAGACCAAAAGACCTCTGCCACATCAGGCAGTCTGTAATGCACACCTCTTATCGGGGAAGCGATGAGCACTGTGTTTGCAAAAGGCAACATCTTTATTACTGTTTCTCTGGAAAGGAGGCATCAGCTGAACAGGACACAGCTTTCACGAGGTGGCAGGGTTCCCTCGAGTGCATGTGGGCATCAACGCTCTTCATATCAGCCTCATGGACCTCATGGGGAGAAAGGGTTTGCTGGCATTCACTGTGGCACCTCGTCAGACATAGGAACATGGGGACAGGAGGAGGCCATTCAGCCCCTTGAGCCTGTTCCACCATTCAATCAGACCATGGTTGATCTGTATCCTAACTCCATCCACCCGCCTTGGCTGCATATCCCTTAATACCCTTGGCTAGCAAAAATCTATCAATCTCAGGTTTAAAATTATTAATTGAGCTGGCATCTACTGCTTTTTGTGGGAGAGAGTTTTACACTTCTATATCCCCGGTGTCCTGGCCAATATGAATCCCTCAACCAATATTACAAAAACAGATTATCTGGCCATTATCACATTGCTGTTTGTGGGAGCTTGCTGTGCGCAAATTGGCTGCCGCGTTTCCCACATTACAACAGTGACTACACTTCAAAAAAAAGTACTTCATTGGCTATAAAGTGCTTTGAGACGTCCGGTGGTCGTGAAAGGCGCTATATAAATGCAAGTCTTTCTTTGCGTGAAGAAGTGTTTCCTAACTTCTCTCCTGAGTGGCCTGGCTCTGATTTTAAGGTTAGATCCCCTTGTCCTAGATTCCCCCCACCAGTGGAAAAAGTTTCTATCTACCCGATCAATTCCTTTCAAAGTCCTAAAACCTCAATCAAATGACCCCTTAACCCAGGGAATACAAGCCGAGTTGACATAATCTCTCCTCATAATCTAACCCTTCCGTAGACCACAGTGGTGTTCCACTAAAACCTGGTATCCAAAGACAGTTTCTACAGAAACTCTACGCATGAATGATGGCCATTGGCAAAAAACAGCTTGTAGGAGGAAAAAAAACAGAATTTAAAAAAGTTACTTCGAAGGTGGCATATTATAGACAGCGGGTGAGGGGCTGTACAATTTGTGTTTAGTAAAAAATAAGAATTATATATGGGCCCAAGGGGGAAAAATTCAGTTGGTTGCGCCTCCCGTTAGCGCCTGAAGAGGGCGCTAATGGGGCGCAAAGCAACTAGCGCCCGGGCGCGGCGATGTTTGCGCTGCTCGCAAAATTAACTAGAAATTTTGCGGCGGTGCTAAACACTACCGCCACGATCTCCTGCGCCGGCAGATCGTGACGTCAGTCGAGTGCGCAACGCCCCGGTAGCGCCCTGGAGTGGATATTGAGTGGCGCCCCCTGCCTTACCGCCTGCCGCTAGCAACGACAGGTTGAGGGGAGCGTTTTGCAGTCAGGAAGGGACTGGGGGAGCGCTATTTAAAGGCGGCCGCTTCCTGCCTTTTTTTGTTGGTGACATTTTTGAACCACGCATTCTGAGAGAGAGCGAGAGAGACTTCTGGAGCGATTCAACGCTGTGTTAAGGAGTTTTGGGTACTGAGCAGCACTTTGCAGGTTCATTTTGATTTGCCCTTCCTTGCATCGATTTAGAACAGAGTGTGGGGGTTGCACTCTGAGCTCTTTCCCTGGTTCTCTCCATTGTTCTTTCCAGCAGATTTGATGTACAGGTCTCTCCAGGCCGAGATTCAAGGCTGCAATGAGCAGGATGTGGATGGAAAGCAAGACCAACCCTCCCCTTTAAGAACTGGCCGGCGCCATTGTGTTTGTGTTCTATTGCTGACTGACATCACATGAGCTTCGCCAGCGCTCTGAGTTAGTGCCTCGCTCCTCGGCCTTTGCGCCTTAAGACAGGTGTGAAGCGCCTGATTTAGCGCTCCAATCACCTCCAGGGGCGATAAAAGTCAAGTTTGCAGTCGGAGGCGATAATTAGCGCCAGGCGCTAATCTTTGCGCCCGGCCGATAATTGCGCCCCAAACGGGGCGATACTGAATTTTCCCCCCCAAGTTTCTAAGCTAGCATTGAACAGCAATAAACATTATATTTCACTGGGTACTTCGAGATTGAGCATAAATGGTGATGAGCACACACAGAAATATTTATATATACACAGCTATTTTATTACATTTATTTTTAGTGTTATTTTCTTTTTCCTCCCATGCTATCTGTGCAGTTTGGAGGGTAGTAATGGCCTGACCCACTGACACTGCCTGCTGTGAATGCCACTCATTCCTTGGACCAGGAGCCAATGGATGTGCTTGAATGATACTGATGGAGGGAATGCCAGCTTTACATAGAATTACATAGAATGTACAGCACAGAAACAGGACATTCGGCCCAACTGGTCCGTGCTGGTGTTTATGCTCCACACGAGCCTCCTCCCACCCCACTTCATCTCACCCTATCAGCATATCCTTCTATTCCTCTCTCCCTCATGCACTTATCTAGCTTCCCCTTAAAGGGGACAGGCTAAAGGGCTATTCTCCTCAACCATTCCATGTGGTAGCAAGTTCTACATTCTAACTACTCCCTGAGTAAAGATGTTTCTCCTGAATTCCTTATTGGATTTATTCGTGGTTATCTTAGAACCGGTCATGGTAGATACTGCCACCTTCTCCATAGATGGAAGATTAAAGCGTCCCCATCATGCGACTGCGGAGCTCCCGATCAGATCCTGGAGCACATCATTGGGCACTGCCCTCGGAGGAAATTCGCAGGCAGCCTACAAGATATCCACACCGTTACACCGGAAGCTTTGGCCTGGATATCTGACTTAGATATTGACATTTGATTTGCTTTGCTACTCCCATACGAAAGAAGAAGATTGATAGCCACCTAGTTTTAGACTCCCCGAGCTTAGGGAACCCCTCCATCTGGATGACCCTGGATGGTCTTGGTTGCAAACACTGGTTAGAAGGTCAGTGAACTAGTCTAGAAGCTATCTAGAGCTTCCTCCATGAAAAGAAAGTAATGGTAGGCAAGTCATTCACATCAACAGGAGTTGACTGTAACAGCATTATGTCTCTCCCACTCAAAACAGCTAAAAACAACTATGACATGATCCCCCAAAGAGTTTATCAAACTATGTGTGGCTTCTGACAGTCACACAGATTTTCTGCTGAAACACTTATACTCAATTATGCAACACGCTTGACTGTACCACTGAAAAATATAGTTCTGTTCCAGTTATCAGATACTCAAGAGGTTTTATTTGCTTGTTGTGGGGTTGCATAAAGCATGCTAGATCTGCTGAGAACCAGGGAAGCTATATTGGAAAAATCAATCGGTGAAAAATGTAATATTAGTTTTGGTGTTGTAATATTTTATTTGGTATTACGGTATTAGATTTGGTATTGCAATATTAGATTTAAAATTCTCACCCTTGTGTTCAAATCCCTCCATGGCCTTGCCCCTCCCTATCTCTGTAATCTCCTCCAGCCCGACAACCCTCCGAGATCTCTGCGTTCCTCCAGTTCTGGCCTCTTGTGCATCCCCAATTTTCATCGCTCCACCATTGGTGGCTGTGCCTTCAGCTGTCCAGGCCCCAAGCTCTGGAATTCCCTCCCTAAACCTCTCTACCTCTCTCTCCGCCTTTAAGACGCTCCTTAAAACCTACCTCTTTGACCAAGCTTTTGATCACCTGTCCTAATATCTCCTTATGTGGCTCGGTGTCAAATTTTGTTTGATAACGCTCCTGTGAAGCACCTTGGGACGTTTTACTACGTCAAAGCCGCTATATAAATGCAAGTTGTTGTAGATTTGGTATTTTAATATTAGATTTAGTATTATGGTATTAGATTTGGTGTTGTAATATTAGATTTGGTATTACGATATTAGATTGGGTATTGTAATATTAGATCTGGAATTGTAATATTGGCCCAGAATTTGCTGCAGTGGGGCATCTCGCCATGTGCCCAGTTTGTTAGATCTTTTTCCTCATCCTTCAGCTTTAAAAATTTGTATGCAGAAAATTGCTGGAAGCGCGAGCTGATATCGGCATGCAAGGTCAATGGGGCATCTGGGACCTCAGCGAACGATGGGACCAACAGTCTATCTCCTTAACCAATGAGATTTAAGGATAGAGAAATAAACAGCGGAGCGACGGAGAAGGAGATTGGGTGAATTAGAATCAAATTAGATACAGAAAGAGAAATAAAGAGAGGGAAAGAAAGATTGGATTAAGAGAGAGAAAAAAGACAGAAAGGAAAGTTAAGATAAAAAATTCAAGTTTTTCATTTTTATAAACATCTAGGAACAATTTACTACCTGCTGGAATGAGACGCCACAATTTCAGCTGATTGGTTTCTGGGCCGAAGAGGTTGAGTGGCATTGCAGGAACATAAATCTCGTCGTTAAAAGGGTCCTTAGGTCACGAAGTATCAGCCCTAACTTTCTGCGGCGAGTTTCATTTGTTTTAACAGCGTAAATGCAGCAATTTCTTGACACTTACAGGGAGGTTAAGAGCGAGCTTCCATTTTCGCGAGGCTAATGGCGGAGTGGTGCAAATGCTCCAGCAATTTGTGGCAATCTGTTCCTCGCCACAAGTTACTGGGTTATGCACACACTTATAACGGTGAGCGCATTAAACTGACCGTTACTTTCCCAGCAAATTCTGGGCCATTGTGCAACAAACTGACTGTGATAATGGGAAGACTGTGCTGTATATGAAATAAATACGTTCCCCAGAGCGTTTAAATCTGCAGATTATCTCTTGTATGAAAAGACCTTGTTCTTTGATCTTTCATCTTGGGAGACAATGAGCTGTCTTCACAGTGCTCTGTGGGACATTGCAATTTGAAACAATGTCACTCAGCTAGATACTGTGTGATGGAAAACTTGTTTGAGAACAACAAGCTATTAAGGACATTCACAATTTAAAATGGAAATGCAATTGTAACATTAGCATATCAATGAGAAATCGGCTTTATCTTTATTTACAGGCTTTATGGATTTGGTTGTTGGCGCTATCACAAACAAGCATTTTCAAGGTCACACCATTCAAATTTCCAGTGGGCATTGGAGTCATTGAGATCTTTGGATTTATCTATAATTTTGTGGGGGACTGGGTTCCATTCATGAAGCTGGGTGATGGCAGTCTGTGAATGAATGGATAATATTTATTTTTTGCACCACTGCCGGCACCAATCTCAGCTCAAGCATGTGACCAACCCTAATGCAATTCTGACCTTTCTCTAGACTACCCAGTAAGTAACCTACAGACCTCAGCAAGGGAAAGAAACTCAAAGCCCTCACCATCAATTTATTAACACTGAAACAGCATTGCAAATTACATTAAATTTCTGTATTCAACCGTGGCTCAGTGGGTAGTACTCTTGCATCTGCGTCTAATTTTTCCTTATGTGGCTAGGTGTCAAATTTTTTGTCTTAAAGTACTCCTGTGAAGCGCCTTGGGACATTTTAATATGCTAAAGGCGCTATATAAATACAAGTTGTTGTTGTTGATAGCACAAGAATGGAAAGGTTGTGTGACTGCCTCATGCAAGGACTGCAAGGGACAGTAGACTAATATACTGGTTTCTTCTCTCTCCAAGAAGCAAGCAACAAACATTTCTAATGGAGTGTAGAAAATCTCAGGCAAGATCCTAGGCCCAGCCAACCACAAAGCAGGCTCTGCACTGAGAGTAAGTGTTGGTCCCTGTGACCTATTCATCCACTTGACACTGTTTCTAGAGAAAAGGTTATGTTAAGAAAGACTTGCATTTATATAGCTCCTTTCACGACCTCAGGACATCCCAAAGTGCTTTACAGCCAATGAAGTACTTTTGAAGTGTAGTCACTGTTGTAATATAGGAAACGTGGCAGCCAATTGCGCACAGCAAGCTCCCACAAACAGCAATGTGATCATTTGTTTTTTTGTTATGATGATTGAGGGATAAATATTGGCCAGGACACTGGGGATAATTCCCCTGCTCTTCTTTCGAAATAGTGGCCATGGGATCTTTTACGTCCACCTGAGAGAGCAGACGGGGCCTCGGTTTAACGTCTCATCCGAAAGACGGCACCTCCGTCAGTGCAGCACTCCCTCAGCACTGCACTGGAGTGTCAGCCTAGATTTTTGTGCTCAAGTCTCTGGAGTGGGATTTGAACCCACAACCTTCATGACTCAGAGGTGAGAGTGCTGCCCACTGAGCCACGGCTGATACTCAGGAAAGGGGTAGGGGAATCATTTCTATTACAACTACTGAACCACTAAAAAATAGACACTTGGTGAATACCTCGGTCTTTGCATTCTAATAGGATGTAGTTAAGCCCAAAGTAATGATCCTGAATGAAAGGCTGGCCAGCACTCATTAGAATTAAATGTTAGCCATCAGTATAAAAAGGAAAATCACTATTTCCTTTCACATCTGATACGGAGCTGCATTTTAATAAGGATTTGGCTGCATGTGCAGGAAAGTTTGGCTCAGAATTGGTCATTAGGGAGGGATCCAAAAAAAACCCAGAGTATCTTTCCAGTTTGTTTGCGTCAATATTACTGAAGCTATGTAACATTACTAAGAATATAATTATCTGCGTGAGGGCAGCACACAGAATTGATGCTCTATTTCAAGAGGGAAATCGTTACAAAAAAAATTCGCGGGGGTCCATTTTCACTCTATGTTAACCCAAGTCAGTGTTTTGTTCTCAGCCTGTTTATACATCACCACGGTGAGAGATTTACACGAGGGAAAATATCTTAGCGTGCGATTAGGCAGCCCTTGCTGAAGCATTCCTCCAAGTCTCTACAACACCAATCAATTGACTACGCAGTGACAGTGGAGTAGGGCCTAAGTTGTTTAGGTTACACCCCGTCAAAGTACAGCTGGTCAGTTTGAAAGCTGTAATTCGCAAGCTGTTTGGTGGCCAGAGCAATCCCAATTAGAAGACCTGTGCTGCACTGTCGGAGGGTCAGTGCTGAGGGAATGCTGCACTGTCAAAGGTGCCATCTTTCGGATGAGACGTTAAACCGGGGCCCCGTCTGCCCTCTTGGGTTGATGTAAAAGATCCCATGGCACTATTTCGAAGAAGAGCAGGGGAGTTCTCCGCGGTGTGTCCTGGCCAATATCTATCCCTCAACTAACATCACTAAAACAGATTATCTGGTCATTATCACATTGCTGTTTGTGGGAGCTTGCTGTGCACAAATTGACTGCCGTGTTTCCGACATTACAACAGAGACTACACTTCAAAAGTACTTTATTGGCTGTAAAAGTGCATTGGGACGTCCTGAGGTCGTGAAAGGCGCTATATCAATGCATAAACGCAGCTCTTGAGGCATCCTCAGGATGCTTTACAGTTAACTGCTTAAGGCCAACTGAAGACAATTAGAAGCCCATTGGTAATACCACACTACCCATTCATATGTTAGATCTGACAGATTAACAATGTTACAACTGAGCCAATTGTCTTTCAATACTGTGAAACAGCCAGTAAAGTGACCACGACTGCACTGATCACTATGAACTATCGCAGTAGTGTCAGATGGGCTGTGGTTTTGGAAAGCAGATTCTGATTGTCAGAAGCAGCTGATTACGACCAACAGTGACTGGTAGAACAGGATTCCACTGCATGCAATTGTTCCTTCCAATTATCCTCTCTGTCGAAGGTACTGAGTGATGCAAGCACCAGCCAGATAGTGTGCTTTCCCAAGATTGTCAGCTCTGGATCTACGTTCACATCAAAAGTCACAGTAACCGTTTCGACGGATGAAGCAGCTCCAAGACAAAAGTGGAGCTCCTCCCAATCAATAATATCACCAAAGTGGCACAGAGGTAAGGACATCCAAAATGGTGGCCCTCCATAGTGACAAGAAATTCGACTTGCCTTTTTTAAAAAAAATGTCAAGAATATTTTTATTAATATATTAGTTGATCTCCCATGGGGAGTCAAAACCAAGCGTAGTCTTCAGGTGAAGTGGGATTAGAGGCTGAGCTTTTCTGCAGAACACACCGAGGAGCTGTGAAGACACCAAACTACAGCGCCACCATTGGTGGGAGTGTGTAATTACAGTGTGACAAGTTTACATAGGCAGCTTCCATTCTAAACGTGAACATTAGGAATTTATAACGGAAGCACGCCCAAGACATAAGAGTGTTACTATATTATAGATATTTTACTAGTGCATCTTCTGTGGTGCTGCTCACAGGCTGTCTGGGGCCTGGTGTTCACTGTGGTCCCACTGTAGCCTAAACATCAGTGTAATTAAACAACAAATTTACTGAAGCAATCTGACTGACATGAGGTAAAAATATTAGACATCTTACTGACACTGAAGGATACAGGCCTCACAGATACCTGTCACTTCAGAAAACTTACCTAAAATGTAAATAACCTTGCTTTTTCCTTCACTCCCCCAAATCTTTTATTCTCAGTTATTTCCAGTGTAATTATTTTTGCCCTCCCAATAACTGTGGGTTTGCAGTACATGCAGTACATCCAAAGATTTTCTTTGTATACAATCACTTTTATTTATTTTTATGAACAAAACACTGGGGTTCATTTCTAGAGGAATAGAAATGACCAGAATGGTACCAGGGGATGAGGGACTTCAGTTATGTGGAGAGACTGGAGAAGCTGGGGTTGTTCTCCTTAGAGCAGAGAAGGTTAAGGGAGATTTGTTCAAAATTATGAATGGTTTTGATAGAGTAAATAAGGAGAAACTGTTCTCATTGGCAGAAGGGTTGGTAACCAGAGGACACATAAGGTGACTGGCAAAAGAACCAGAGGCGACATGACTAAACATTTTTTTACACAGCGAGTTGTTGTGATCTGGAACGCACTGCCCGAAAGGGCGGTAGAAGCAGATTCAATAGTAACATTCAAAAGGGGAATTGGATAAATACTTGAAGGGACAAAAATTTACAGGGCTATGGGGAAAGAGCGGGAGAGTGGGACTAATTGGATAGCTCTACAAAAGAGCTGGCACAGGCACGATGGGCTGAATGGCCTCCTTCTGTGCTGTCTCATTCTATGATTCTATGAAGAGCAGAGAAGTTATGTTAAACTTATATAGAACCTTGGTTCGACCACACGTGGAATACTGTGCACATTTCTGGTCTCCATACTGCAAAAAGGATATAGCGGCACAGGCGAAGGTGAAAAAAAGATTTACTAGAATGATACCAGAACTGAGAGGTTATAACTATCAGGAAAAGAGAAGGCTGGGGAGTGACGTAATAGAGGTCTTTAAAATTATGAAGGGGTTTGATAGGGTTGATGTAGAGAAGATGTTTCCATTTGTGGCGGAGTCCAAAACTAGGGGCCATAAATATAAGATAGTCACTAATAAATCCAATAGGGAATTCAGGAGAAACTTCTTTACCCAGAGAATGGTTAGAATGTGGAACTCGCTACCACAGGGAGTGGTTGAGGTGACTAGTATAGATGCATTTAAGGGAAAGCTAAGTACATGAGGGTGAAAGGAATAGAAGGATATGTTGATAGGGTGAGATGAAGAGGGGTGGGAGGAGGCTCCTATGGAGCATAAACACCGGCATAGACCAGTTGGGTCGAATGGCCTGTTTCTGTGCTGTACATTCTATGTAAGTTTATTCTTCCCTCCCCTTTCCCCCAAGAAACCTTTATCCCCTGTTATTTACTGACTGAAATAAGGAGCGCAGGACTGGTCAGTCTGAGCTCCTTTGCTGATCAATCTGAATGGTTTACCGACAGATCTACAACAACTTTCAGAAAGCTGGAATCACAGTACATAACTTCTTATGGAAAGAAATGGCTCTTTCCTCACCTATTGACCTATGTGCAAACTTGAAGAGGGTTTGTGGCCGTGAGTATTTACATCCATTGATTCCTCCAGTACTTTAAGCTTGACCGAGGTCAGTTCTCAGGAACTTGGAAGAACAAACTCTTCTCAAAATACTTCTGTGAAAGCGGCCCGAGAGCTTAGTTATTCACAACACAAAGGGCTGATGTAATCCAGAGGTTAGAAGGCTAACACTTTTACAATGCAACCCACTTTGGTTCTCAGGCTGCTTTCTCTACACTGCATATATTGTCCTCTTTATCTCAAAGGTCCTCACAGTATACAAGAACAGACCAGACCAGCCTGGATTTTCTGATGTGGACTCAGTTTAGACCTGAATGGCTACTGACAGGCTTTACACAGAGTCAAGTGGAAGGACACTGGGAGAACTCCCCTGCTCTTCTTCGAATAGTACCATGGGATCTTTTACATCCAACTGAGAGGGCAGATGGGACCTCGGTTTAACTTCTCATCCAAAAGACAGCACAGCGCTCCCTCAGTACTGCACTGGAGTGTCAGCCTAGATTATGTCTGTAGAAGTGGGGCCTGAACCCACGACTTTCTGATTTCGAGGCAACCCACTGAGCCACAGTTGACACTTTGAATGCCCTGAGGACTGAAAGGCACTATCTAAATACAAATTCTCTTTTTCTTTGATCATTGGATAGTGCTGAGGAGCAGGATCCCGATTTGAGTATCCCCCCCCCGCCCCCCCCCCACTAGCTCACTAATACTGAGACTGAAGATAGATTGTGCTGGTGAAACAATTAACAGGAGTGCATTGTAGCTCAGATTCAGGAAATTGGAATAACGTTTTAAAGAATATTATTTGGCAGGTCTTAATTTATCAAAAAGCTGGTGTGGCCTCAGTGTCAAATACTGTATTAACATCTCGTGAATAGATCACTCAGGAGGATAAATTTCAGGAATTTGAAATTCCTCCCTTTGCTAATTTTGGCACACTGGTTAGCACAGGTGCATCACGTTCCTGCGTCTGACTTTAAAAGGGTTAATAGTTTAGTTAAAACAACGCACACAGGAATTTGCTGTAAACACATCAACCAGTGCGCTAAAAATTACGGAGAGAGGGCTCTCAAGCTACTCCACCCCCAAGCTATCAACCAGTTCTACCTCAGACCCATCGCTGAGGTTTGGGATACAACAGTGAGACAAATCAATGCCGGTGGTCCCTTCAAAGCTTCAACAACTAAAGTTAAACATGAATTTGTCTGGACTTTGGGATAAGTTCGATCGCAACATCTCCAGTCGCCAGTGTAAATGAAGCCAGAGTAATGTCTCAGAGCACAGCTTTATCAGAAGTTATTGTACCCTGATTTTTAACGACCAGCTTTCTGCCCCACCATTGGCGGCCGTGCCTTATGTAGGAAATGCGGCAGCCAATTGGCGCACAGCAAGCTCCCACAAACAGCAATGTGATAATGACCAGATAATCTGTTTTAGTGATGTTGGTTGAGGGATAAATATTGGCCCCAGGACACCGGGGAGAACTCCACTGCTCTTCTTGGAATACTGCCATGGGATCTTTTATGTCCACCTGAGGTTTAACGTCTCATCCGAAAGAAAGCACCTCCGACAGTGCAGCACTGGAGTGTCAGCCTAGATTTTTATGCTCAAGTTGCTCGTATGGGACTTGAACCTCACAACCTTCTGAGTCAGAAGTGAGAGTGCTACCAACTGAGCCATGGCTGACATGGACCTCACTCTCTGAGATTCCCTCCTTAAAGTCTTCCGTCTCCCGACTTCCCTCTCCTCCTTTAAGACCCTCCTTAAAACCCACCTCTTTGACCAAGCTTCTGGTCACCCCTCCCAATATCTTCCTCTCTGAGTCGGCATCTTTCTGTGTTCACGGAGCTATTTAAATACAAGTTGTTGTTGCATTAGATTTAGGCAAAAATGGATATCACCAGTGAACAGCGTCAGAGTTCAGTTAAATGGGGATAGAAACTTAATTACATTTTGTGTGTGGCATGAACTTGAAAATGAGCTTACACCGGGGAAGACTGGAATACAAGATTGGCATTTTGAAGGCTAGTCTGCGAATATTATCAATAAGGGGACTTTCACAGCAAAACTGCTCATCACTCAGAGAACTGAATGAGTGTTGATGATCTACATTATTAATTGACCTACAAGGCGTTCTCCTCCCAACCAATCTAATCCTGTTGACACTCTACCCTCCCAAAAAAATCATGGAGCAGCTCATTGAAACTGGCGCAGTACGAACGTGCTCGTGGAGCGCTGGAACTACCAGGCATCTTTTTGATGCGTGAATTGTGCCATGCCATTGTGCTCACGGGTTCCATACACTGGCACACGGGTTCCCTACACTGGCACATGGGTACCATACACTGGCACATGGGTACCATACACTGGCACACGGGTACCATACACTGACACACGGGTTCCATACATTGGCACATGGGTACCATAGGCTGGCATATGGGTACCATATGCTGGCACACAGGTTCCATAGGCTGGCACATGGGTAACATACTCTGGTACATGGGCACCATACACTGGCACATGGGCACCATACACTGGCACATGGGCACCATACACTGGCACATGGGTACCATACACTGACACACAGGCACCATACACTGGCACACGGGCACCATACACTGGCACATGGGCACCATACACTGGCACACTGGGTTCCATACACTGGCACACGGGCACCATACACTGGCACACGGGTTCCATACACTGGCACACGGGCACCATACACTGACACACGGGTTCCATACACTGGCACACGGGCACCATACACTGGCACACGGATTCCATACACTGGCACATGGGTACCATACACTGGCACATGGGTACCATACACTGGCACACGGGCTCCATACATTGGCATACGGGTTCCATACACTGGCACATAGGTACCATACACTGGCACACGGGTACCATAAACTGGCACATGGGTACCATACACCGGCACACGGGTTCCATACACTGGCACACGGGCTCCATACACTGGCACGGGGTACCATAAACTGGCACAGGGGTGCCATACACTGGCACACGGGTTCCATACACTGGCACACGGGTACCATAAACTGGCACATGGGTACCATACAGTGGCACGCGGGCACCATATACTGGCACACGGGCTCCATACACTGGCACACGGGTTCCATAAACTGGCACAGGGGTGCCATACGCTGGCACACGGGTTCCATACACTGGCACATAGGTACCATACACTGGCACACGGGTACCATAAACTGGCACATGGGTACCATACGCTGGCACACGGGTGCCATATGCTGGCACACGGGTACCATAAACTGGCACAGGGGTGCCATATGCTGGCACACGGGTACCATAAACTGGCACATGGGTACCATACAATGGCACGCGGGCACCATACACTGACACACGGGTTCCATACACTGGCACAAGGGTTCCATATACTGGCACATGGGCACCATACACTGACACACGGGTTCCATACACTGGAACACGGGTACCATACACTGGCACATGGGTTCCATACACTGGCACACGTGTTCCATACACTGGCACATGGGTACCATACACTGGCACACGGGCACCATATACTGGCACACGGGTTCCATACACTGGCACAAGGGTTCCATACACTGGCACATGGGTTCCATACACTGGCACACGGGTTCCATACACTGGCACACGAGTTCCATACACTGGCACACGGGTTCCATACACTGGCACACGGGTTCCATACACTGACACGCGGGTTCCATACACTGACACGCGGGTACCATACACTGGCACGCGGGTACCATACACTGGCACGCGGGTTCCATACACCGGCACGCGTGTTCCATACACTGGCACACGGGTTCCATACACTGGCACACGGGTACCATACACTGGCACACGGGTTCCCTACACTGGCACATGGGTACCGTACACTGGCACACGGGTTCCATACACTGGCACACGGGTTCCATACACTGGCACAGGGGTTCCATACACTGCACACGGGTTCCACACACTGGCACACGTGTGACACACAGTGGCACACGGGTTCCATACAGTGGCACACGGGTTCCATACACTGGCAAGCGGGCTCCATACACTGGCACACGGGTTCCATACACTGGCACATGGATACCGTACACTGGCACACGGGTTCCATACACTGACACACGGGTTCCATACACTGGCACACGGGTTCCATACACTGGCACAGGGGTTCCATACACTGACACACGGGTTCCACACACTGGCACACGAGTGCCACACACTGGCACACGGGGTCCATACAGTGGCACACGGGTTCCATACACTGGCAAGCGGGCTCCATACACTGACACACGGGTTCCATACATTGGCACATGGGTACCATACACTGGCACACGGGTACCATACACTGGCACAGGGGTCCCATACACTGGCATCATACACTTGCATGCGGGTTCCATACACTGAAACACGGATTCCATACACTGGCACAGGGGTTCCATACACTGGCATCATACACTGGCACACGGGTTCCCTACACTGGCACAGGGGTTCCAAACACTGGCATCATACACTGGCACGCGGGTTCCATACACTGGCACAGGGGTTCCAAACACTGGCATCATACACTGGCACTCGGGTTCCATATACTGACACACGGGTTCCATACACTGGCACATGGGTACCATACACTGGCACATGGGTACCATACACTGGCACACGGGTTCCATACACTGGCACATGGGTACCATACACTGGCACGTGGGCACCATATACTGGCACACGGGTTCCATACACTGGCACACGGGTACCATACACTGGCACATGGATTCCATGCACTGGCACACGGGTACCATACACTGGCACACGGGTTCCATACACTGGCTCACGGGTTCTATACACTGGCACATGGGTTCCATACACTGGAACACGGGTTCCACACACTGGCACACGGGTACCATACACTGGCACACGGGTTCCGTACACTGGCACATGGGTACCGTACACTGGCACATGGGTACCAAACACTGCCACGCAGGTTCCATACACTGGCATGCAGGTACCATACACTGGAACACGGGTTCCACACACTGGCACGTGGGTACCATACACTGGCACACGGGTACCATACACTGGCACACGGGTTCCGTACACTGGCACACGGGTTCCATACAATGGCACACGGGTTCCCTACACCGGCACACGGGTTCCATACGCTGGCACACGGGTACCGTAAGCTGACACACGTGTACCATACACTGGCACATGCGTTCCATACACTGGCACACGGGTTCCCTACACTGACACACGGGTTCCATACACTGGCACATGGGTTCCACACAGTGGCACACGGGTCCCACACACTGGCACATGGGTTCCACACACTGGCACACAGGTTCCATACACTGACACACGGATTCCACACACTGACACACGTGTTTCATACACTGGCATGGGGTACCATACACTGGCACATGGGTTCCATACACTGACACACGGGTTCCATACACTGGCACACGTGTGCCACACACTGGCACACGGGTTCCATACAGTGGCACACGGGTTCCATACACTGGCAAGTGGGTTCCATACACTGGCACACGGGTACCATACACTGACATACGGGTTCCATACACTGGCACACGGGTACCATACACTGGCACACGGGTACCATACACTGTCACAGGGGTTCCATACACTGGCACACGGGTACCATACACTGACATACGGGTTCCATACACTGACACACGGGTTCCATACACTGACACAAGGGTACCATACACTGGCACACGGGCACCATTCAGTTACACGCAGGTTCCATACACTGACACACGGATTCCATGCACTGGCACAGGGGTTCCCTACACTGGCACGCGGGTTCCATACACTGGCACAGGGGTTCCAAACACTGGCATCATACACTGGCACACGGGTTGCATACACTGACACACGGGTTCCATACCCTGGCACATGGGTACCATACACTGACACATGGGTTCCATACACTGGCACACGTGTTCCATACACTGGCACATGGGTACCATACACTGGCACGCGGGCACCATATACTGGCACACGGGTTCCATACACTGGTACACGGGTACCATACACTGGCACACGGGTTTCATACACTGGCACATGGGTACCATACACTGGCACGCGGGCACCATATACTGGCACACGGGTACCATACACTGGCACATGGATTCCATACACTGGCTCATGGGTT
Source organism: Squalus acanthias (assembly GCA_030390025.1). Classification (NCBI taxonomy): domain Eukaryota; kingdom Metazoa; phylum Chordata; class Chondrichthyes; order Squaliformes; family Squalidae; genus Squalus; species Squalus acanthias. The sequence goes on along the minus strand of JASTWF010000036.1, from coordinate 1,624,512 downwards.
CCATACACTGGCACACGGGTTCCATACACTGGCACATGGGTACCATACACTGTCACGCGGGCACCATATACTGGCACACGGGTACCATACACTGGCACATGCGTTCCATACATCGGCACACAGGTTCCCTACACTGGCACACGGGTTCCACACACTGGCACACGGGTTCCACACACAGGTACCGTACACAGGCACACGGGTTTCATACACTGGCACACAGGTACCGTACACAGGCCCACAGGATCTATATACTGGCACACGGATTCCATACACTGGCACACGGATTCAATACACTGGCACACAGCTTCCATACACTGGCACACAGCTTCCATACACTGGCACATGGGTTCCACACACTGACACACGTGTTTCATACACTGGCATGGGGTACCATACACTGGCACATGGGTACTGTACACTGGCACAGGGGTACCATTCACTGGCACACAGATTCCATACACTGGCAGATGGATTCCATACACTGGCACACAGGTTCCATACACTGGCACACGGGTTCCATACACTGGCACAAGGCTACCATACACTGGCACATGGATTTCATACACTGGCACATGGATTTCATACACTGGCACACAGGTTCCATACACTGGCACATGGATACCATACACTGGCACACGGGTACCATACACTGGCACACGGGTACCATACACTGGCACATGGGTACCGTACACTGGCACATGGGTACCATACACTGGGACACGGGTTGCATACACTAGCACACATGTACCATACACTGGCACACAGGTTCCATACACTGGCACACAGGTTGCATACACTGGCACATGGATACCATACACTCGCACACGGGTACCATACACTGGCACATGGGTACCGTACACTGGCACACGGGTTCCATACAATGGCACACGGGTTCCATACACTGGCACAGGGGTTCCATACGCTGACACACAGGTTCCATACACTGGCACACGGGTTCCATACACTGGCACATGGGTTCCCTACACCGGCACACGGGTTCCATACGCTGGCACACGGGTTCCATACGCTGGCACACGGGTACCGTAAGCTGACACACGTGTACCATACACTGGCACATGCGTTCCATACACTGGCACACGTGTTCCCTACACTGACACACAGGTTCCATACACTGGCACACGGGTTCCACACACTGGCACACGGGTCCCACACACTGGCACACGGGTTCCACACACTGGCACACAGGTTCCATACACTGACACACGGATTCCACACACTGACACACGTGTTTCATACACTGGCATGGGGTACCATACACTGGCACATGGGTTCCATACACTGGCACACGGGTTCCATACACTGGCACACATGTGCCACACACTGGCACATGGGTTCCATACAGTGGCACACGGGTTCCATACACTGGCAAGTGGGTTCCATACACTGGCACACGGGTACCATACACTGACATACGGGTTCCATACACTGACACACGGATTCCATGCACTGGCACAGGGGTTCCCTACACTGGCACGCGGGTTCCATACACTGGCACAGGGGTTCCAAACACTGGCATCATACACTGGCACACGGGTTCCATACACTGACACACGGGTTCCATACACTGGCACACAGGTTCCATAGACTGGCACACGGGTTCCATAGGCTGGCACGCGGGTTCCATACACTGGCACACGGGTACCGTACACTGGCACACAGGTTCCATACACTGGCACACGGGTTCCATAGACTGGCACACGTGTGCCATACACTGGCAGATGGGCTCCATACACTGGCACACAGGTTCCCTACACTGGCACACGGGTACCATACACTGGCACATGGGTTCCATACACTGGCACATGGGTTCCATACACTGGCACACAGGTTCCATACACTGGCACACAGCTTCCATAGACTGACACACGGGTTCCATACACTGGCACACGGGTTCCATAGACTGACACACGGGTTCCATAGACTGACACATGGGTTCCATACACTGGCACACGGGTTCCATACACTGGTACACGGTTACCATACACTGGCACACGGGTTCCATACACTGACACATGGGTACCATACACTGGCACGCGGGCACCATATACTGGCACACGGGTACCATACACTGGCACATGGATTCCATACACTGGCTCACGGGTTCCATTCACTGGCACACGGGTTCCATACACTGGCACATGGGTACCATAGACTGTCACGCGGGCACCATATACTGGCACACGGGTACCATACACTGGCACATGCGTTCCATACATTGGTACACAGGTTCCCTACACTGGCACACGGGTTCCACACACTGGCACACGGGTTCCACACACAGGTACCATACACAGGCACACGGGATCCATACATTGGCACACAGGTACCGTACACAGGCCCACAGGATCTATATACTGGCACACGGATTCCATACACTGGCACACGGATTCCATACACTGGCACACAGCTTCCATACACTGGCACACAGCTTCCATACACTGGCACACGGGTTCCACACACTGACACACGTGTTTCATACACTGGCATGGGGTACCATACACTGGCACATGGGTACTGTACACTGGCACAGGGGTACCATTCACTGGCACACAGATTCCATACACTGGCAGATGGATTCCATACACTGGCACACAGGTTCCATACACTGGCACACGGGTTCCATACACTGGCACAAGGCTACCATACACTGGCACATGGATTTCATACACTGGCACATGGATTTCATACACTGGCACACAGGTTCCATACACTGGCACATGGATACCATACACTGGCACACGGGTACCATACACTGGCACACGGGTACCGTACACTGGCACATGGGTACCATACACTGGGACACGGGTTGCATACACTAGCACACATGTACCATACACTGGCACACAGGTTCCATACACTGGCACACAGGTTGCATACACTGGCACATGGATACCATACACTCACACACGGGTACCATACACTGGCACATGGGTACTGTACACTGGCACACGGGTTCCATACAATGGCACACGGGTTCCATACACTGGCACAGGGGTTCCATACGCTGACACACAGGTTCCATACACTGGCACACGGGTTCCATACACTGGCACATGGGTTCCCTACACCGGCACACGGGTTCCATACGCTGGCACACGGGTACCGTAAGCTGACACACGTGTACCATACACTGGCACATGCGTTCCATACACTGGCACACGTGTTCCCTACACTGACACACAGGTTCCATACACTGGCACACGGGTTCCACACACTGGCACACGGGTCCCACACACTGGCACACGGGTTCCACACACTGGCACACAGGTTCCATACACTGACACACGGATTCCACACACTGACACACGTGTTTCATACACTGGCATGGGGTACCATACACTGGCACATGGGTTCCATACACTGGCACACGGGTTCCATACACTGGCACACATGTGCCACACACTGGCACATGGGTTCCATACAGTGGCACACGGGTTCCATACACTGGCAAGTGGGTTCCATACACTGGCACATGGGTTCCATACAGTGGCACACGGGTTCCATACACTGGCACACGGGTTCCATACACTGGCACACATGTGCCACACACTGGCACATGGGTTCCATACAGTGGCACACGGGTACCATACACTGACATACGGGTTCCATACACTGACACACGGATTCCATGCACTGGCACAGGGGTTCCCTACACTGGCACGCGGGTTCCATACACTGGGACACGGGTTGCATACACTAGCACACATGTACCATACACTGGCACACAGGTTCCATACACTGGCACACAGGTTCCATACACTGGCACACAGCTTCCATAGACTGACACACGGGTTCCATACACTGGCACACGGGTTCCATAGACTGACACACGGGTTCCATAGACTGACACATGGGTTCCATACACTGGCACACGGGTTCCATACACTGGTACACGGTTACCATACACTGGCACACGGGTTCCATACACTGACACATGGGTACCATACACTGGCACGCGGGCACCATATACTGGCACACGGGTACCATACACTGGCACATGGATTCCATACACTGGCTCACGGGTTCCATTCACTGGCACACGGGTTCCATACACTGGCACATGGGTACCATAGACTGTCACGCGGGCACCATATACTGGCACACGGGTACCATACACTGGCACATGCGTTCCATACATTGGTACACAGGTTCCCTACACTGGCACACGGGTTCCACACACTGGCACACGGGTTCCACACACAGGTACCATACACAGGCACACGGGATCCATACATTGGCACACAGGTACCGTACACAGGCCCACAGGATCTATATACTGGCACACGGATTCCATACACTGGCACACGGATTCCATACACTGGCACACAGCTTCCATACACTGGCACACAGCTTCCATACACTGGCACACGGGTTCCACACACTGACACACGTGTTTCATACACTGGCATGGGGTACCATACACTGGCACATGGGTACTGTACACTGGCACAGGGGTACCATTCACTGGCACACAGATTCCATACACTGGCAGATGGATTCCATACACTGGCACACAGGTTCCATACACTGGCACACGGGTTCCATACACTGGCACAAGGCTACCATACACTGGCACATGGATTTCATACACTGGCACATGGATTTCATACACTGGCACACAGGTTCCATACACTGGCACATGGATACCATACACTGGCACACGGGTACCATACACTGGCACACGGGTACCGTACACTGGCACATGGGTACCATACACTGGGACACGGGTTGCATACACTAGCACACATGTACCATACACTGGCACACAGGTTCCATACACTGGCACACAGGTTGCATACACTGGCACATGGATACCATACACTCACACACGGGTACCATACACTGGCACATGGGTACCGTACACTGGCACACGGGTTCCATACACTGGCACACGGGTTCCATACACTGGCACAGGGGTTCCATACGCTGACACACAGGTTCCATACACTGGCACACAGGTTCCATACACTGGCACACGGGTTCCATACACTGGCACATGGGTTCCCTACACCGGCACACGGGTTCCATACGCTGGCACACGGGTACCGTAAGCTGACACACGTGTACCATACACTGGCACATGCGTTCCATACACTGGCACACGTGTTCCCTACACTGACACACAGGTTCCATACACTGGCACACGGGTTCCACACACTGGCACACGGGTCCCACACACTGGCACACGGGTTCCACACACTGGCACACAGGTTCCATACACTGACACACGGATTCCACACACTGACACACGTGTTTCATACACTGGCATGGGGTACCATACACTGGCACATGGGTTCCATACACTGGCACACGGGTTCCATACACTGGCACACATGTGCCACACACTGGCACATGGGTTCCATACAGTGGCACACGGGTTCCATACACTGGCAAGTGGGTTCCATACACTGGCACATGGGTTCCATACAGTGGCACACGGGTTCCATACACTGGCACACGGGTTCCATACACTGGCACACATGTGCCACACACTGGCACATGGGTTCCATACAGTGGCACACGGGTACCATACACTGACATACGGGTTCCATACACTGACACACGGATTCCATGCACTGGCACAGGGGTTCCCTACACTGGCACGCGGGTTCCATACACTGGGACACGGGTTGCATACACTAGCACACATGTACCATACACTGGCACACAGGTTCCATACACTGGCACACAGGTTCCATACACTGGCACACAGCTTCCATAGACTGACACACGGGTTCCATACACTGGCACACGGGTTCCATAGACTGACACACGGGTTCCATAGACTGACACATGGGTTCCATACACTGGCACACGGGTTCCATACACTGGTACACGGTTACCATACACTGGCACACGGGTTCCATACACTGACACATGGGTACCATACACTGGCACGCGGGCACCATATACTGGCACACGGGTACCATACACTGGCACATGGATTCCATACACTGGCTCACGGGTTCCATTCACTGGCACACGGGTTCCATACACTGGCACATGGGTACCATAGACTGTCACGCGGGCACCATATACTGGCACACGGGTACCATACACTGGCACATGCGTTCCATACATTGGTACACAGGTTCCCTACACTGGCACACGGGTTCCACACACTGGCACACGGGTTCCACACACAGGTACCATACACAGGCACACGGGATCCATACATTGGCACACAGGTACCGTACACAGGCCCACAGGATCTATATACTGGCACACGGATTCCATACACTGGCACACGGATTCCATACACTGGCACACAGCTTCCATACACTGGCACACAGCTTCCATACACTGGCACACGGGTTCCACACACTGACACACGTGTTTCATACACTGGCATGGGGTACCATACACTGGCACATGGGTACTGTACACTGGCACAGGGGTACCATTCACTGGCACACAGATTCCATACACTGGCAGATGGATTCCATACACTGGCACACAGGTTCCATACACTGGCACACGGGTTCCATACACTGGCACAAGGCTACCATACACTGGCACATGGATTTCATACACTGGCACATGGATTTCATACACTGGCACACAGGTTCCATACACTGGCACATGGATACCATACACTGGCACACGGGTACCATACACTGGCACACGGGTACCGTACACTGGCACATGGGTACCATACACTGGGACACGGGTTGCATACACTAGCACACATGTACCATACACTGGCACACAGGTTCCATACACTGGCACACAGGTTGCATACACTGGCACATGGATACCATACACTCACACACGGGTACCATACACTGGCACATGGGTACCGTACACTGGCACACGGGTTCCATACAATGGCACACGGGTTCCATACACTGGCACAGGGTTCCATACGCTGACACACAGGTTCCATACACTGGCACACAGGTTCCATACACTGGCACACGGGTTCCATACACTGGCACATGGGTTCCCTACACCGGCACACGGGTTCCATACGCTGGCACACGGGTACCGTAAGCTGACACACGTGTACCATACACTGGCACATGCGTTCCATACACTGGCACACGTGTTCCCTACACTGACACACAGGTTCCATACACTGGCACACGGGTTCCACACACTGGCACACGGGTCCCACACACTGGCACACGGGTTCCACACACTGGCACACAGGTTCCATACACTGACACACGGATTCCACACACTGACACACGTGTTTCATACACTGGCATGGGGTACCATACACTGGCACATGGGTTCCATACACTGGCACACGGGTTCCATACACTGGCACACATGTGCCACACACTGGCACATGGGTTCCATACAGTGGCACACGGGTTCCATACACTGGCAAGTGGGTTCCATACACTGGCACATGGGTTCCATACAGTGGCACACGGGTTCCATACACTGGCACACGGGTTCCATACACTGGCACACATGTGCCACACACTGGCACATGGGTTCCATACAGTGGCACACGGGTACCATACACTGACATACGGGTTCCATACACTGACACACGGATTCCATGCACTGGCACAGGGGTTCCCTACACTGGCACGCGGGTTCCATACACTGGCACAGGGGTTCCAAACACTGGCATCATACACTGGCACACGGGTTCCATACACTGACACACGGGTTCCATACACTGGCACACGGGTACCATACACTGGCACACGTGTTCCATACACTGGCACATGGGTACCATACACTGGCATGCGGGCACCATATACTGGCACACGGTTTCCATACACTGGCACACGGGTTCCATACACTGGCACACGGGTTCCATACACTGACACACGGGTTCCATACACTGGCACACGGGTACCATACACTGGCACATGCGTTCCATACACTGGCACACGGGTTCCCTACACTGACACACAGGTTCCATACATTGGCACACGGGTTCCACACACTGGCACACGGGTCCCACACACTGGCACACGGGTTCCACACACTGACACACGTGTTTCATACACTGGCATGGGGTACCACACACTGGCACACGGGTTCCATACAGTGGCACACGGGTTCCATACACTGGCACACGGGTTCCATACACTGGCACACGGGTACCATACACTGACATACGGGTTCCATACACTGACACACGGGTTCCATACACTGGCACACGGGTACCATACACTGGCACACGGGTACCATACACTGGCACAGGGGTTCCATACACTGGCATCATACACTGGCACACGGGCACCATACACTTACATGCAGGTTCCATACACTGACACACGGATTCCATGCACTGGCACAGGGGTTCCCTACACTGGCACGCGGGTTCCATACACTGGCACATGGATTCCATACACTGGCTCACGGGTTCCATTCAACGGCACACGGGTTCCATACACTGGCACATGGGTACCATAGACTGTCACGCGGGCACCATATACTGGCACACGGGTACCATACACTGGCACATGCGTTCCATACATTGGTACACAGGTTCCCTACACTGGCACACGGGTTCCACACACTGGCACACGGGTTCCACACACAGGTACCATACACAGGCACACGGGATCCATACATTGGCACACAGGTACCGTACACAGGCCCACAGGATCTATATACTGGCACACGGATTCCATACACTGGCACACGGATTCCATACACTGGCACACAGCTTCCATACACTGGCACACAGCTTCCATACACTGGCACACGGGTTCCACACATGACACACGTGTTTCATACACTGGCATGGGGTACCATACACTGGCACATGGGTACTGTACACTGGCACAGGGGTACCATTCACTGGCACACAGATTCCATACACTGGCAGATGGATTCCATACACTGGCACACAGGTTCCATACACTGGCACACGGGTTCCATACACTGGCACAAGGCTACCATACAAAGGCACATGGATTTCATACACTGGCACATGGATTTCATACACTGGCACACAGGTTCCATACACTGGCACATGGATACCATACACTGGCACACGGGTACCATACACTGGCACACGGGTACCGTACACTGGCACATGGGTACCATACACTGGGACGCGGGTTGCATACACTAGCACACATGTACCAAACACTGGCACACGGGTACCATACACTGGCACACAGGTTCCATACACTGGCACACGGGTTCCATACACTGGTACATGGGTTCCATAGACTGGCACACGGGTTCCATAGACTGGCACACGGGTTCCACACACTTGCACACGGGTTCCATACAGTGGCACACGGGTTCCACGCACTGGCACACGGGTTCCATGCACTGACACACGTGTTCCATACACTGACACACGGGTTCCATACACTGACACACGGGTTCCACACACTGGCACACGGGATCCACACACTGGCACACGGGTTCCACATACTGGCACACGGGTTCCACACACTGGCACACGGGTTCCATACACTGACACACGGGTTCCATACACTGGCACATGGGTTCCATACACTGGCACACAGGTTCCATACACTGGCACACAGGTTCCATACACTGGCACATGGGTTCCCTACACTGGCACAGGGGTTCCATACACTGGCACACAGGTTCCATACACTGGCGCACAGGTTCCATACACTGGCACACAGGTACCATACACTGGCACACAGGTACCATAAACTGGCACACAGGTTCCATACACTGGCACACGGGTTCCATACACTGGCACACGGGTTCCATACACTGGCACACGGGTTCCATACACTGGCACATGGGTTCCATACACTGGCACACGGGTTCCATACACTGGCACACGGGTTCCATACACTGGCACACGGGTTCCATACACTGGCACACGGTTCCATACACTGGCACACGGGTTCCATACACTGGCACACGGGTTCCATACACTGGCACACGGGTTCCATACACTGGCACACGGGTTCCATACACTGGCACACGGGTTCCATACACTGGCACACGGTTCCATACACTGGCACACGGGTTCCATACACTGGCACACGGGTTCCATACACTGGCACACGGGTTCCATACACTGGCACACGGGTTCCATACACTGGCACACGGGTTCCATACACTGGCACACGGGTTCCATACACTGGCACACGGGTTCCATACACTGGCACACGGGTTCCATACACTGGCACACGGGTTCCATACACTGGCACACGGGTTCCATACACTGGCACACGGGTTCCATACACTGGCACACGGGTTCCATAGCACTGGCACACGGGTTCCATACACTGGCACATCCATACACTGGCACACGGGTTCCATACACTGGCACACGGGTTCCATACACTGGCACACGGGTTCCATACACTGGCACACGGGTTCCATACACTGGCACACGGGTTCCATACACTGGCACACAGGGTTCCATACACTGGCACACGGGTTCCATACACTGGCACACGGGTTCCATACACTGGCACACAGGGTTCCATACACTGGCACACGGGTTCCATACACTGGCACACGGGTTCCATACACTGGCACACAGGGTTCCATACACTGGCACACGGGTTCCATACACTGGCACACGGGTTCCATACACTGGCACACGGGTTCCATACACTGGCACACGGGTTCCATACACTGGCACACGGGTTCCATACACTGGCACACGGGTTCCATACACTGGCACACGGGTTCCATACACTGGCACACGGGTTCCATACACTGGCACACGGGTTCCATACACTGGCACACGGGTTCCATACACTGGCACACGGGTTCCATACACTGGCACACGGGTTCCATACACTGGCACACAGGTTCCATACACTGGCACACGGGTTCCCTGCACTGGCACACGGGTTCCCTACACTGGCACACGGGTTCCATACACTGGCACACGAGTTCCATACACTGGCACACGGGTTCCATACACTGGCACACAGGTTCCATACACTGGCACACAGGTTCCATACACTGCACACGGGTTCCATACACTGGCACACGGGTTCCATACACTGGCACACGGGTTCCATACACTGGCACACGGGTTCCCTACACTGGCACACGGGTTCCATACACTGGCACGCGGGTTCCATACACTGGCACACGGGTTCCATACACTGGCACACAGGTTCCCTACACTGGCACACGTGTTCCATACACTGGTACACGGGTTCCATAGACTGGCACACGGGTTCCATACACTGGCACACGGGTTCCATACACTGGCACACGGGTTCCATACACTGGCACACGGGTTCCATAGACTGGCACACGGGTTCCATGCACTTGTACACGGGTTCCATACACTGGCACACGGGTTCCATACACTGGCACACGGGTTCCATACACTGGCACACAGGTTCCATACACTGGCACACGGGTTCCATACACTGGCACACGGGTTCCATACACTGGCACACGGGTTCCATACACTGGCACACGGGTTCCATACACTGGCACACGGGTTCCATACACTGGCACACGGGTTCCATACACTGGCACACGGGTTCCATACACTGGCACACAGGTTCCATACACTGGCACACGGGTTCCATACACTGGCACACGGGTTCCATACACTGGCACACGGGTTCCATACACTGGCACACGGGTTCCATACACTGGCACACGGGTTCCATACACTGGCACACGGGTTCCATACACTGGCACACGGGTTCCATACACTGGCACACGGGTTCCATACACTGGCACACGGGTTCCATAGACTGGCACACGGGTTCCATACACTGGCACACGGGTTCCATACACTGGCACACGGGTTCCATACACTGGCACACGGGTTCCATACACTGGCACACGGGTTCCATACACTGGCACACGGGTTCCATACACTGGCACACGGGTTCCATACACTGGCACACAGGTTCCATAGACTGGCACACGGGTTCCATACACTGGCACACGGGTTCCATAGACTGGCACACGGGTTCCATACACTGGCACACGGGTTCCATACACTGGCACACGGGTTCCATACACTGGCACACGGGTTCCATACACTGGCACACGGGTTCCATACACTGGCACACGGGTTCCATACACTGGCACACGGGTTCCATACACTGGCACACGGGTTCCATACACTGGCACACGGGTTCCATACACTGGCACACGGGTTCCATACACTGGCACACAGGTTCCCTACACTGGCACACGGGTTCCATACACTGGCACACAGGTTCCCTACACTGGCACACGGGTTCCATACACTGGCACACGGGTTCCATAGACTGGCACACGGGTTCCATACACTGGCACACGGGTTCCATACACTGGCACACGGGTTCCATACACTGGCACACGGGTTCCATACACTGGCACACGGGTTCCATACACTGGCACACGGGTTCCATACACTGGCACACGGGTTCCATACACTGGCACACGGGTTCCATACACTGGCACACGGGTTCCATACACTGGCACACAGGTTCCATACACTGGCACACAGGTTCCATAGACTGGCACACGGGTTCCATACACTGGCACACGGGTTCCATACACTGGCACACGGGTTCCATACACTGGCACACGGGTTCCATACACTGGCACACGGGTTCCATACACTGGCACACAGGTTCCATACACTGGCACACAGGTTCCATACACTGGCACACGGGTTCCATACACTGGCACACGGGTTCCATACACTGGCACACAGGTTCCATACACTGGCACACGGGTTCCATACACTGGCACACGGGTTCCATACACTGGCACACGGGTTCCATACACTGGCACACGGGTTCCATACACTGGCACACGGGTTCCATACACTGGCACACGGGTTCCATACACTGGCACACAGGTTCCATACACTGGCACACGGGTTCCCTACACTGGCACACGGGTTCCATACACTGGCACACCGGTTCCATACACTGGCACACGTGTTCCATACACTGGCACACAGGTTCCCTACACTGGCACACGGGTTCCATACACTGGCACAAGGGTTCCATACACTGGCACACGGGTTCCATACACTGGCACACAGGTTCCCTACACTGGCAAACGGGTTCCATACACTGGTACACGGGTTCCATAGACTGGCACACGGGTTCCATACACTGGCACACGGGTTCCATAGACTGGCACACGGGTTCCATACACTGGTACATGGGTTCCATACACTGGCACACGGGTTCCATACACTGGTACACGGGTTCCATAGACTGGCACACAGGTTCCACACACTGGCACACGGGTTCCATAGACTGGCACACGGGTTCCATACACTGGTACATGGGTTCCATACACTGGCACACGGGTTCCATACACTGGTACACGGGTTCCATAGACTGGCACACGGGTTCCATACACTGGCACACGGGTTCCATAGACTGGCACACGGGTTCCATAGACTGGCACACGGGTTCCATACACTGGCACACGTGTACCATACACTGGCAGATGGGTTCCATACACTGGCACACAGGTTCCCTACACTGGCACACGGGTACCATACACTGGCACACGGGTTCCATAGACTGGCACACGGGTTCCATACACTGGCACACGGGTACCGTACACTGGCACACAGGTTCCATACACTGGCACACGGGTTCCATAGACTGGCACACGTGTACCATACACTGGCACATGGGTTCCATACACTGGCACACAGGTTCCATACACTGGCACACGGGTTCCATAGACTGGCACACGTGTACCATACACTGGCACATGGATTTCATACACTGGCACACAGGTTCCATAGACTGGCACACGGGTTCCATAGGCTGGCACACGGGTTCCATAGGCTGGCACACAGGTTCCATACACTGGCACACGGGTACCGTACACTGGCACACAGGTTCCATACACTGGCACACGGGTTCCATAGACTGGCACACGTGTGCCATACACTGGCAGATGGGCTCCATACACTGGCACACAAGTTCCCTACACTGGCACACGGGTACCATACACTGGCACACGGGTTCCATACACTGGCACATGGGTTCCATACACTGGCACACGGGTTCCATACACTGGCACACGGGTTCCATAGACTGACACACGGGTTCCATAGACTGGCACACGGGTTCCATGGACTGACACACGGGTTCCATAGACTGACACACGGGTTCCATACACTGGCACACGGGTTCCCTACACTGGCACACAGGTTCCATACACTGGCACACAGGTTCCATACACTGGCACACGGGTTCCCTGCACTGGCACACGGGTTCCCTACACTGGCACACGGGTTCCATACACTGGCACACGAGTTCCATACACTGGCACACGGGTTCCATACACTGGCACACAGGTTCCATACACTGGCACACAGGTTCCATACACTGGCACACGGGTTCCATACACTGGCACACGGGTTCCATACACTGGCACACGGGTTCCATACACTGGCACACGGGTTCCATACACTGGCACACGGGTTCCATACACTGGTACACGGGTTCCATACACTGGCACACAGGTTCCCTACACTGGCACACGGGTTCCATACACTGGCACACAGGTTCCATACACTGGCACACAGGTTCCATAGACTGGCACACGGGTTCCATACACTGGCACACGGGTTCCATAGACTGGCACACGGGTTCCATACACTGGCACACGGGTTCCATACACTGGCACACGGGTTCCATACACTGGCACACAGGTTCCATACACTGGCACACAGGTTCCATACACTGGCACACAGGTTCCATACACTGGCACACGGGTTCCATACACTGGCACACAGGTTCCATACACTGGCACACGGGTTCCATACACTGGCACACGGGTTCCATACACTGGCACACGGGTTCCATACACTGGCACACGGGTTCCATACACTGGCACACGGGTTCCATACACTGGCACACGGGTTCCATACACTGGCACACAGGTTCCATACACTGGCACACGGGTTCCCTACACTGGCACACGGGTTCCATACACTGGCACACAGGTTCCATACACTGGCACACGGTTCCATACACTGGCACACAGGTTCCCTACACTGGCACACGGGTTCCATACACTGGCACAAGGGTTCCATACACTGGCACACGGGTTCCATACACTGGCACACAGGTTCCCTACACTGGCAAACGGGTTCCATACACTGGTACACGGGTTCCATAGACTGGCACACGGGTTCCATACACTGGCACACGGGTTCCATAGACTGGCACACGGGTTCCATACACTGGTACATGGGTTCCATACACTGGCACACGGGTTCCATACACTGGTACACGGGTTCCATAGACTGGCACACAGGTTCCACACACTGGCACACGGGTTCCATAGACTGGCACACGGGTTCCATACACTGGTACATGGGTTCCATACACTGGCACACGGGTTCCATACACTGGTACACGGGTTCCATAGACTGGCACACGGGTTCCATACACTGGCACACGGGTTCCATAGACTGGCACACGGGTTCCATAGACTGGCACACGGGTTCCATACACTGGCACACGTGTACCATACACTGGCAGATGGGTTCCATACACTGGCACACAGGTTCCCTACACTGGCACACGGGTACCATACACTGGCACACGGGTTCCATAGACTGGCACACGGGTTCCATACACTGGCACACGGGTACCGTACACTGGCACACAGGTTCCATACACTGGCACACGGGTTCCATAGACTGGCACACGTGTACCATACACTGGCACATGGGTTCCATACACTGGCACACAGGTTCCATACACTGGCACACGGGTTCCATAGACTGGCACACGTGTACCATACACTGGCACATGGATTTCATACACTGGCACACAGGTTCCATAGACTGGCACACGGGTTCCATAGGCTGGCACACGGGTTCCATAGGCTGGCACACGGGTTCCATACACTGGCACACGGGTACCGTACACTGGCACACAGGTTCCATACACTGGCACACGGGTTCCATAGACTGGCACACGTGTGCCATACACTGGCAGATGGGCTCCATACACTGGCACACAAGTTGCCTACACTGGCACACGGGTATCGTACACTGGCACACGGGTTCCATACACTGGCACATGGGTTCCATACACTGGCACACGGGTTCCATACACTGGCACACGGGTTCCATAGACTGACACACGGGTTCCATAGACTGGCACACGGGTTCCATGGACTGGCACACGGGTTCCATAGACTGACACACGGGTTCCATACACTGGCACACGGATTCCCTACACTGGCACACAGGTTCCATACACTGGCACACAGGTTCCATACACTGGCACACGGGTTCCCTGCACTGGCACACGGGTTCCCTACACTGGCACACGGGATCCATACACTGGCACACGAGTTCCATACACTGGCACACGGGTTCCATACACTGGCACACAGGTTCCATACACTGGCACACAGGTTCCATACACTGGCACACGGGTTCCATACACTGGCACACGGGTTCCATACACTGGCACACGGGTTCCATACACTGGCACACGGGTTCCCTACACTGGCACACGGGTTCCATACACTGGCACACGGGTTCCATACACTGGCACACGGGTTCCATACACTGGCACACAGGTTCCCTACACTGGCACACGTGTTCCATACACTGGTACACGGGTTCCATAGACTGGCACACGGGTTCCATACACTGGCACACGGGTTCCATACACTGGCACACGGGTTCCATACACTGGTACACGGGTTCCATAGACTGGCACACGGGTTCCATGCACTTGTACACGGGTTCCATACACTGGCACATGGGTTCCATACACTGGCACACGGGTTCCATACACTGGCACACAGGTTCCATACACTGGCACACGGGTTCCCTACACTGGCACACGGGTTCCATACACTGGCACACGGGTTCCATACACTGGCACACGGGTTCCATACACTGGCACACGGGTTCCATACACTGGCACACGGGTTCCATACACTGGCACACAGGTTCCATACACTGGCACACAGGTTCCATACACTGGCACACGGGTTCCCTACACTGGCACACGGGTTCCATACACTGGCAGACAGGTTCCATACACTGGCACACGGGTTCCATACACTGGCACACGGGTTCCCTACACTGGCACACGGGTTCCATACACTGGCACACGGGTTCCATACACTGGCAAACGGGTTCCATACACTGGTACACGGGTTCCATACACTGGCACACGGGTTCCATACACTGGCACACGGGTTCCATACACTGGCACACGGGTTCCATACACTGGCACACGGGTTCCATAGACTGGCACACGGGTTCCATACACTGGTACACGGGTTCCATAGACTGGCACACGGGTTCCATACACTGGCACACAGGTTCCATAGACTGGCACACGGGTTCCATAGACTGGCACACGGGTTCCATAGACTGGCACACGGGTTCCATAGACTGGCACACGGGTTCCATACACTGGCACACTGGTTCCATACACTGGCACACGTGTTCCATACACTGGCACACGGGTTCCATACACTGGCACACGGGTTCCATACACTGGCACACGGGTTCCATACACTGGCACACAGGTTCCCTACACTGGCACACGGGTTCCATACACTGGCACACAGGTTCCCTACACTGGCACACGGGTTCCATACACTGGCACACGGGTTCCATACACTGGCACACGGGTTCCATACACTGGCACACGGGTTCCATACACTGGCACACGGGTTCCATACACTGGTACACGGGTTCCATAGACTGGCACACGGGTTCCATACACTGGTACACGGGTTCCATACACTGGTACACGGGTTCCATACACTGGCACACAGATTCCCTACACTGGCACACGGGTTCCATACACTGGCACACAGGTTCCATACACTGGCACACAGGTTCCATAGACTGGCACACGGGTTCCATACACTGGCACACGGGTTCCATAGACTGGCACACGGGTTCCATAGACTGGCACACGGGTTCCATACACTGGCACACGGGTTCCATACACTGGCACACAGGTTCCATACACTGGCACACAGGTACTATACACTGGCACACAGGTTCCATAGACTGGCACACGGGTTCCATACACTGGCACACAGGTTCCACACACTGGCACACGGGTTCCACACACTGACACATGCGTTCCATACACTGGCACCCAGGTTCCATACACTGGCACATGGGTTCCATACACTGGCACACGGGTTCCATACACTGGCACACGGGTTCCATACACTGGCACACGGGTTCCATACACTGGCACACGGGTTCCATACACTGGCACACGGGTTCCATAGACTGGCACACGTGTACCATACACTGGCAGATGGGTTCCATACACTGGCACACAGGTTCCCTACACTGGCACACGGGTACCATACACTGGCACACGGGTTCCATAGACTGACACATGAGTTCTATACACTGGCACATGGGTTACATACACTGGCACACGGGTTCCATACACTGGCACACGGGTACCATACACTGGCACACAGGTTCCATACACTGGCACACAGGTTCCATACACTGGCACACAGTTTCCATACACTGGCACATGGGTTCCATACACTGGCACACCGGTTCCTAGACTGGCACACGGGTTCCATACAGTGGCACACGGGTACCACGCACTGGCACACTGGTTCCACTCACTGACACACGGGTTCCATACACTGACACACGATTTCCAGACACTGGTACACGGGTTCCATACACTGGCACACAGGTACTATACACTGGCACACAGGTTCCATAGACTGGCACACGGGTTCCATACACTGGCACACGGGTTCCATAGACTGGCACACGGGTTCCATAGACTGGCACACGGGTTCCATACACTGGCACACGGGTTCCATACACTGGCACACAGGTTCCATACACTGGCACACAGGTACTATACACTGGCACACAGGTTCCATAGACTGGCACACGGGTTCCATACACTGGCACACAGGTTCCACACACTGGCACACGGGTTCCACACACTGACACATGCGTTACATACACTGGCACACGGGTTCCATACACTGGCACACGGGTTCCATACACTGGCACACGGGTTCCATACACTGGCACACGGGTTCCATACACTGGCACACAGGTTCCATACACTGGCACACGGGTTCCCTACACTGGCACACGGGTTCCATACACTGGCACACCGGTTCCATACACTGGCACACGTGTTCCATACACTGGCACACAGGTTCCCTACACTGGCACACGGGTTCCATACACTGGCACAAGGGTTCCATACACTGGCACACGGGTTCCATACACTGGCACACAGGTTCCCTACACTGGCAAACGGGTTCCATACACTGGTACACGGGTTCCATAGACTGGCACACGGGTTCCATACACTGGCACACGGGTTCCATAGACTGGCACACGGGTTCCATACACTGGTACATGGGTTCCATACACTGGCACACGGGTTCCATACACTGGTACACGGGTTCCATAGACTGGCACACAGGTTCCACACACTGGCACACGGGTTCCATAGACTGGCACACGGGTTCCATACACTGGTACATGGGTTCCATACACTGGCACACGGGTTCCATACACTGGTACACGGGTTCCATAGACTGGCACACGGGTTCCATACACTGGCACACGGGTTCCATAGACTGGCACACGGGTTCCATAGACTGGCACACGGGTTCCATACACTGGCACACGTGTACCATACACTGGCAGATGGGTTCCATACACTGGCACACAGGTTCCCTACACTGGCACACGGGTACCATACACTGGCACACGGGTTCCATAGACTGGCACACGGGTTCCATACACTGGCACACGGGTACCGTACACTGGCACACAGGTTCCATACACTGGCACACGGGTTCCATAGACTGGCACACGTGTACCATACACTGGCACATGGGTTCCATACACTGGCACACAGGTTCCATACACTGGCACACGGGTTCCATAGACTGGCACACGTGTACCATACACTGGCACATGGATTTCATACACTGGCACACAGGTTCCATAGACTGGCACACGGGTTCCATAGGCTGGCACACGGGTTCCATAGGCTGGCACACAGGTTCCATACACTGGCACACGGGTACCGTACACTGGCACACAGGTTCCATACACTGGCACACGGGTTCCATAGACTGGCACACGTGTGCCATACACTGGCAGATGGGCTCCATACACTGGCACACAAGTTCCCTACACTGGCACACGGGTACCATACACTGGCACACGGGTTCCATACACTGGCACATGGGTTCCATACACTGGCACACGGGTTCCATACACTGGCACACGGGTTCCATAGACTGACACACGGGTTCCATAGACTGGCACACGGGTTCCATGGACTGACACACGGGTTCCATAGACTGACACACGGGTTCCATACACTGGCACACGGATTCCCTACACTGGCACACAGGTTCCATACACTGGCACACAGGTTCCATACACTGGCACACGGGTTCCCTGCACTGGCACACGGGTTCCCTACACTGGCACACGGGTTCCATACACTGGCACACGAGTTCCATACACTGGCACACGGGTTCCATACACTGGCACACAGGTTCCATACACTGGCACACAGGTTCCATACACTGGCATACGGGTTCCATACACTGGCACACGGGTTCCATACACTGGCACACGGTTTCCATACACTGGCACACGGGTTCCCTACACTGGCACACGGGTTCCAAACACTGGTACACGGGTTCCATACACTGGCACACAGATTCCCTACACTGGCACACGGGTTCCATACACTGGCACACAGGTTCCACACACTGGCACACAGGTTCCATAGACTGGCACACGGGTTCCATACACTGGCACACGGGTTCCATAGACTGGCACACGGGTTCCATAGACTGGCACACGGGTTCCATACACTGGCACACGGGTTCCATACACTGGCACACAGGTTCCATACACTGGCACACAGGTACTATACACTGGCACACAGGTTCCATAGACTGGCACACGGGTTCCATACACTGGCACACAGGTTCCACACACTGGCACACGGGTTCCACACACTGACACATGCGTTCCATACACTGGCACACGGGTTCCATACACTGGCACACGGGTTCCATACACTGGCACACGGGTTCCATACACTGGCACACGGGTTCCATACACTGGCACACAGGTTCCATACACTGGCACACGGGTTCCCTACACTGGCACACGGGTTCCATACACTGGCACACCGGTTCCATACACTGGCACACGTGTTCCATACACTGGCACACAGGTTCCCTACACTGGCACACGGGTTCCATACACTGGCACAAGGGTTCCATACACTGGCACACGGGTTCCATACACTGGCACACAGGTTCCCTACACTGGCAAACGGGTTCCATACACTGGTACACGGGTTCCATAGACTGGCACACGGGTTCCATACACTGGCACACGGGTTCCATAGACTGGCACACGGGTTCCATACACTGGTACATGGGTTCCATACACTGGCACACGGGTTCCATACACTGGTACACGGGTTCCATAGACTGGCACACAGGTTCCACACACTGGCACACGGGTTCCATAGACTGGCACACGGGTTCCATACACTGGTACATGGGTTCCATACACTGGCACACGGGTTCCATACACTGGTACACGGGTTCCATAGACTGGCACACGGGTTCCATACACTGGCACACGGGTTCCATAGACTGGCACACGGGTTCCATAGACTGGCACACGGGTTCCATACACTGGCACACGTGTACCATACACTGGCAGATGGGTTCCATACACTGGCACACAGGTTCCCTACACTGGCACACGGGTACCATACACTGGCACACGGGTTCCATAGACTGGCACACGGGTTCCATACACTGGCACACGGGTACCGTACACTGGCACACAGGTTCCATACACTGGCACACGGGTTCCATAGACTGGCACACGTGTACCATACACTGGCACATGGGTTCCATACACTGGCACACAGGTTCCATACACTGGCACACGGGTTCCATAGACTGGCACACGTGTACCATACACTGGCACATGGATTTCATACACTGGCACACAGGTTCCATAGACTGGCACACGGGTTCCATAGGCTGGCACACGGGTTCCATAGGCTGGCACACAGGTTCCATACACTGGCACACGGGTACCGTACACTGGCACACAGGTTCCATACACTGGCACACGGGTTCCATAGACTGGCACACGTGTGCCATACACTGGCAGATGGGCTCCATACACTGGCACACAAGTTGCCTACACTGGCACACGGGTATCGTACACTGGCACACGGGTTCCATACACTGGCACATGGGTTCCATACACTGGCACACGGGTTCCATACACTGGCACACGGGTTCCATAGACTGACACACGGGTTCCATAGACTGGCACACGGGTTCCATGGACTGACACACGGGTTCCATAGACTGACACACGGGTTCCATACACTGGCACACGGATTCCCTACACTGGCACACAGGTTCCATACACTGGCACACAGGTTCCATACACTGGCACACGGGTTCCCTGCACTGGCACACGGGTTCCCTACACTGGCACACGGGATCCATACACTGGCACACGAGTTCCATACACTGGCACACGGGTTCCATACACTGGCACACAGGTTCCATACACTGGCACACAGGTTCCATACACTGGCATACGGGTTCCATACACTGGCACACGGGTTCCATACACTGGCACACGGGTTCCATACACTGGCACACGGGTTCCCTACACTGGCACACGGGTTCCATACACTGGCACACGGGTTCCATACACTGGCACACGGGTTCCATACACTGGCACACAGGTTCCCTACACTGGCACACGTGTTCCATACACTGGTACACGGGTTCCATAGACTGGCACACGGGTTCCATACACTGGCACACGGGTTCCATACACTGGCACACGGGTTCCATACACTGGTACACGGGTTCCATAGACTGGCACACGGGTTCCATGCACTTGTACACGGGTTCCATACACTGGCACATGGGTTCCATACACTGGCACACGGGTTCCATACACTGGCACACAGGTTCCATACACTGGCACACGGGTTCCCTACACTGGTACACGGGTTCCATACACTGGCACACGGGTTCCATACAGTGGCACACGAGTTCCATACACTGGCACACGGGTTCCATACACTGGCACACGGGTTCCATACACTGGCACACAGGTTCCATACACTGGCACACAGGTTCCATACACTGGCACACGGGTTCCCTACACTGGCACACGGGTTCCATACACTGGCAGACGGGTTCCATACACTGGCACACGGGTTCCATACACTGGCACACGGGTTCCCTACACTGGCACACGGGTTCCATACACTGGCACACGGGTTCCATACACTGGCAAACGGGTTCCATACACTGGTACACGGGTTCCATAGACTGGCACACGGGTTCCATACACTGGCACACGGTTTCCATACACTGGCACACGGGTTCCATACACTGGCACACGGGTTCCATAGACTGGCACACGGGTTCCATACACTGGTACACGGGTTCCATAGACTGGCACACGGGTTCCACACACTGGCACACAGGTTCCATAGACTGGCACACGGGTTCCATAGACTGGCACACGGGTTCCATAGACTGGCACACGGGTTCCATAGACTGGCACACGGGTTCCATACACTGGCACATGGGTTCAATACACTGGCACACGTGTTCCATACACTGGCACACGGGTTCCATACACTGGCACACGGGTTCCATACACTGGCACACGGGTTCCATACACTGGCACACAGATTCCCTACACTGGCACACGGGTTCCATACACTGGCACACAGGTTCCCTACACTGGCAAACGGGTTCCATACACTGGTACACGGGTTCCATAGACTGGCACACGGGTTCCATACACTGGCACACGGGTTCCATACACTGGCACACGGGTTCCATAGACTGGCACACGTGTACCATACACTGGCAGATGGGTTCCATACACTGGCACACAGGTTCCCTACACTGGCACACGGGTACCATACACTGGCACACGGGTTCCATAGACTGACACATGAGTTCTATACACTGGCACATGGGTTACATACACTGGCACACGGGTTCCATACACTGGCACACGGGTACCATACACTGGCACACAGGTTCCATACACTGGCACACAGGTTCCATACACTGGCACACAGTTTCCATACACTGGCACATGGGTTCCATACACTGGCACACCGGTTCCTAGACTGGCACACGGGTTCCATACAGTGGCACACGGGTACCACGCACTGGCACACTGGTTCCACTCACTGACACACGGGTTCCATACACTGACACACGATTTCCAGACACTGGTACACGGGTTCCATACACTGGCACACAGGTACTATACACTGGCACACAGGTTCCATAGACTGGCACACGGGTTCCATACACTGGCACACAGGTTCCACACACTGGCACACGGGTTCCACACACTGACACATGCGTTCCATACACTGGCACCCAGGTTCCATACACTGGCACATGGGTTCCATACACTGGCACACGGGTTCCATACACTGGCACACGGGTTCCATACACTGGCACACGGGTTCCATACACTGGCACACGGGTTCCATACACTGGCACACGGGTTCCATAGACTGGCACACGTGTACCATACACTGGCAGATGGGTTCCATACACTGGCACACAGGTTCCCTACACTGGCACACGGGTACCATACACTGGCACACGGGTTCCATAGACTGACACATGAGTTCTATACACTGGCACATGGGTTACATACACTGGCACACGGGTTCCATACACTGGCACACGGGTACCATACACTGGCACACAGGTTCCATACACTGGCACACAGGTTCCATACACTGGCACACAGTTTCCATACACTGGCACATGGGTTCCATACACTGACACACCGGTTCCTAGACTGGCACACGGGTTCCATACAGTGGCACACGGGTACCACGCACTGGCACACTGGTTCCACTCACTGACACACGGGTTCCATACACTGACACACGATTTCCAGACACTGGTACACGGGTTCCATAGACTGGCACACGGGTTCCATACACTGGCACACGGGTTCCATACACTGGCACACGGGTTCCATACACTGGTACAAGGTTTCCATAGACTGGCACACAGGTTCCACACACTGGCACACAGGTTCCATACACTGGCACACGGGTTCCATAGACTGGCACACGGGTTCCATACACTGGCACACGGGTTCCATACACTGGCACACGGGTTCCATACACTGGTACACGGTTTCCATAGACTGGCACACAGGTTCCACACACTGGCACACGGGTTCCATACATTGGCACACGGGTTCCATACACTGGCACACGGGTTCCATACACTGGCACACGGGTTCCATACACTGGTACACGGTTTCCATAGACTGGCACACAGGTTCCACACACTGGCACACAGGTTCCATACACTGGCACACGGGTTCCATAGACTGGCACACGGGTTCCATACACTGGCACACGGGTTCCATACACTGGCACACGGGTTCCATACACAGGCACACGGGTTCCATACACTGGCACACGGGTTCCATACACTGGCACACGGGTTCCATACACTGGCACATGGGTTCCATACACTGGCACACGGGTTCCATACACTGGCACACGGGTTCCATACACTGGCACACAGGTACTGTACACTGGCACACAGGTTCCATACACTGGCAGACGGGTTCCATACACTGGCACACGAGTTCCATACACTGGCACACGGGTTCCACACACTGACACATGCGTTCCATACACTGGCACACGGGTTCCATACACTGGCACATGGGTTCCATACACTGGCACCCAGGTTCCATACACTGGCACATGGGTTCCATACACTGGCACACGGGTTCCATACACTGGCACACGGGTTCCATACACTGGCACACGGGTTCCATAGACTGGCACACAGGTTCCATGCACTGGCACACGGGTTCCATAGACTGGCACACGTGTACCATACACTGGCAGGTGGGTTCCATACACTGGCACACAGGTTCCCTACACTGGCACACGGGTACCATACACTGGCACACGGGTTCCATAGACTGACACATGAGTTCCATACACTGGCACATGGGTTACATACACTGGCACACGGGTTCCATACACTGGCACACGGGTACCATACACTGGCACACAGGTTCCATACACTGGCACACAGGTTCCATACACTGGCACACAGTTTCCATACACTGGCACATGGGTTCCATACACTGGCACACCGGTTCCATAGACTGGCACACGGGTTCCATACAGTGGCACACGGGTACCACGCACTGGCACACTGGTTCCACTCACTGGCACACGGGTTCCATGCACTGACACACGGGTTCCATACACTGGTACACGGGTTCCATAGACTGGCACACGGGTTCCATACACTGGTACACGGGTTCCATACACAGGCACACGGGTTCCATACACTGGTACACGGGTTCCATAGACTGGCACACGGGTTCCATACACTGGCACACGGGTTCCATACACTGGCACACGGGTTCCA
This sequence comes from Squalus acanthias, assembly GCA_030390025.1. NCBI lineage: Eukaryota > Metazoa > Chordata > Chondrichthyes > Squaliformes > Squalidae > Squalus > Squalus acanthias. Next base: position 1,598,091 of record JASTWF010000036.1, on the reverse strand, counting down.
TACACTGGTACACGGGTTCCATAGACTGGCACACGGGTTCCATACACTGGTACACGGGTTCCATACACAGGCACACGGGTTCCATACACTGGTACACGGTTTCCATAGACTGGCACCCAGGGACATACACTGGCACACGGGTTCCATACACTGGCACACGGGTTCAATACACTGGCACACAGGTACCGTACACTGGCACACAGGTTCCACACACTGGCACACGGGTTCCATACACTGGCACACGGGTTCCATACACTGGCACACGGGTTCCATACACTGGCACACAGGTACCGTACACTGGCACACAGGTTCCATACACTGGCACACAGGTTCCCTACACTGGCAAACGGGTTCCATACACTGGTACACGGGTTCCATAGACTGGCACACGGGTTCCATACACTGGCACACGGGTTCCCTACACTGGCACACGGGTTCCATACACTGACACATGGGTACCATACACTGGCACACGGGTACCATACACTGGCACACGTGTACCATACACTGGCACACGGGTTCCATACACTGGCACATGGGTTCCATACACTGGCACACGGGTTCCACACACTGACACATGCGTTCCATACACTGGCACCCAGGTTCCATACACTGGCACATGGGTTCCATACACTGGCACATGGGTTCCATACACTGGCACACGGGTTCCATACACTGGCACCCAGGTTCCATACACTGGCACACGGGTTCCATACACTGGCACACGGGTTCCATACACTGGCACACAGGTTCCCTACACTGGCACACAGGTACCATACACTGTCACACGGGTTCCATAGACTGGCACACGGGTTCCATAGACTGGCACACAGGTTCCATGCACTGGCACACGGGTTCCATAGACTGGCACACGTGTACCATACACTGGCAGATGGGTTCCATACACTGGCACACAGGTTCCCTACACTGGCACACAGGTACCATACACTGGCACACGGGTTCCATAGACTGACACACGAGTTCCATACACTGGCACACAGGTTCCATACACTGGCACATGGGTTCCATACACTGACACACCGGTTCCATAGACTGGCACACGGGTTCCATACAGTGGCACACTGGTTCCACTCACTGGCACACGGGTTCCATGCACTGACACACGGGTTCCATACACTGACACACGATTTCCAGACACTGGTACACGGGTTCCATAGACTGGCACACGGGTTCCATACACTGGCACACGGGTTCCATACACTGGCACACGGGTTCCATACACTGGTACACGGGTTCCATAGACTGGCACACGGGTTCCATACACTGGTACACGGGTTCCATACACTGGCACACGGGTTCCATACACTGGTACACGGTTTCCATAGACTGGCACACAGGTTCCACACACTGGCACACAGGTTCCATACACTGGCACACGGGTTCCATTCACTGGCAGCCGGGTTCCATACACTGGTACACGGGTTCCATAGACTGGCACACGGGTTCCATACACTGGCACACGGGTTCCATACACTGGCACACGGGTTCCATACACTGGCACACGGGTTCCATACACTGGCACACGGGTTCCATACACTGGCACACGGGTTCCATACACTGGCACACGGGTTCCATACACTGGCACACAGGTACCGTACACTGGCACACGGGTTCCCTACACTGGCACACGGGTTCCCTACACTGGCACACGGGTTCCATACACTGACACACGGGTACCATACACTGGCACACGGGTACCATACACTGGCACACGGGTACCATACACTGGCACACGTGTACCATACACTGGCACACGGGTTCCATACACTGGCACACGGGTACCATACACTGGCACACAGGTTCCATACACTGGCACACAGGTTCCATACACTGGCACACAGTTTCCATACACTGGCACATGGGTTCCATACACTGGCACACCGGTTCCATAGACTGGCACACGGGTTCCATACAGTGGCACACGGGTACCACGCACTGGCACACTGGTTCCACTCACTGGCACACGGGTTCCATGCACTGACACACGGGTTCCATACACTGGTACACGGGTTCCATAGACTGGCACACGGGTTCCATACACTGGTACACGGTTTCCATACACAGGCACACGGGTTCCATACACTGGTACACGGGTTCCATAGACTGGCACACGGGTTCCATACACTGGCACACGGGTTCCATACACTGGCACACGGGTTCCATACACTGGTACACGGGTTCCATAGACTGGCACACGGGTTCCATACACTGGTACACGGGTTCCATACACAGGCACACGGGTTCCATACACTGGTACACGGGTTCCATAGACTGGCACACGGGTTCCATACACTGGCACACGGGTTCCATACACTGGCACACGGGTTCCATACACTGGTACACGGGTTCCATAGACTGGCACACGGGTTCCATACACTGGTACACGGGTTCCATACACAGGCACACGGGTTCCATACACTGGTACACGGTTTCCATAGACTGGCACACAGGGACATACACTGGCACACGGGTTCCATACACTGGCACACGGGTTCAATACACTGGCACACAGGTACCGTACACTGGCACACAGGTTCCACACACTGGCACACGGGTTCCATACACTGGCACACGGGTTCCATACACTGGCACACGGGTTCCATACACTGGCACACAGGTACCGTACACTGGCACACAGGTTCCATACACTGGCACACAGGTTCCATACACTGGCACACAGGTTCCCTACACTGGCACACAGGTTCCCTACACTGGCAAACGGGTTCCATACACTGGTACACGGGTTCCATAGACTGGCACACGGGTTCCATACACTGGCACACGGGTTCCCTACACTGGCACACGGGTTCCATACACTGACACATGGGTACCATACACTGGCACACGGGTACCATACACTGGCACACGTGTACCATACACTGGCACACGGGTTCCATACACTGGCACACGGGTTCCATACACTGGCACACGGGTTCCACACACTGACACATACGTTCCATACACTGGCACCCAGGTTCCATACACTGGCACATGGGTTCCATACACTGGCACATGGGTTCCATACACTGGCACACGGGTTCCATACACTGGCACCCAGGTTCCATACACTGGCACACGGGTTCCATACACTGGCACACGGGTTCCATACACTGGCACACGGGTTCCATACACTGGCACACGGGTTCCACACACTGACACATGCGTTCCATACACTGGCACCCAGGTTCCATACACTGGCACATGGGTTCCATACACTGGCACATGGGTTCCATACACTGGCACACGGGTTCCATACACTGGCACACGGGTTCCATACACTGTCACACGGGTTCCATAGACTGGCACACGGGTTCCATAGACTGGCACACAGGTTCCATGCACTGGCACACGGGTTCCATAGACTGGCACACGTGTACCATACACTGGCAGACAGGTTCCATACACTGGCAGACGGGTTCCATACACTGGCACACGAGTTCCATACACTGGCACACGGGTTCCACACACTGACACATGCGTTCCATACACTGGCACACGGGTTCCATACACTGGCACATGGGTTCCATACACTGGCACACGGGTTCCATACACTGGCACACGGGTTCCATACACTGGCACACGGGTTCCATAGACTGGCACACAGGTTCCATACACTGGCACACGGGTTCCATAGACTGGCACACGTGTACCATACACTGGCAGATGGGTTCCATACACTGGCACACAGGTTCCCTACACTGGCACACGGGTACCATACACTGGCACACGGGTTCCATAGACTGACACATGAGTTCCATACACTGGCACACGGGTTCCATAGACTGGCACACGGGTTCCATACACTGGCACACGGGTTCCATACACTGGCACACGGGTTCCATACACTGGCACACGGGTTCCATAGACTGGCACACGGGTTCCATACACTGGCACACAGGTTCCATACACTGGCACACGGGTTCCATACACTGGCACACGGGTTCCATAGACTGGCACACGGGTTCCATACACTGGCACACAGGTTCCATACACTGGCACACGGGTTCCACACACTGACACATGCGTTCCATACACTGGCACCCAGGTTCCATACACTGGCACATGGGTTCCATACACTGGCACACGGGTTCCATACACTGGCACACGGGTTCCATACACTGGCACACGGGTTCCATAGACTGGCACACAGGTTCCATGCACTGGCACACGGGTTCCATAGACTGGCACACGTGTACCATACACTGGCAGGTGGGTTCCATACACTGGCACACAGGTTCCCTACACTGGCACACGGGTACCATACACTGGCACACGGGTTCCATAGACTGACACATGAGTTCCATACACTGGCACATGGGTTACATACACTGGCACACGGGTTCCATACACTGGCACACGGGTACCATACACTGGCACACAGGTTCCATACACTGGCACACAGGTTCCATACACTGGCACACAGTTTCCATACACTGGCACATGGGTTCCATACACTGGCACACCGGTTCCATAGACTGGCACACGGGTTCCATACAGTGGCACACGGGTACCACGCACTGGCACACTGGTTCCACTCACTGGCACACGGGTTCCATGCACTGACACACGGGTTCCATACACTGGTACACGGGTTCCATAGACTGGCACACGGGTTCCATACACTGGTACACGGGTTCCATACACAGGCACACGGGTTCCATACACTGGTACACGGGTTCCATAGACTGGCACACGGGTTCCATACACTGGCACACGGGTTCCATACACTGGCACACGGGTTCCATACACTGGTACACGGGTTCCATAGACTGGCACACGGGTTCCATACACTGGTACACGGGTTCCATACACAGGCACACGGGTTCCATACACTGGTACACGGTTTCCATAGACTGGCACACAGGGACATACACTGGCACACGGGTTCCATACACTGGCACACGGGTTCAATACACTGGCACACAGGTACCGTACACTGGCACACAGGTTCCACACACTGGCACACGGGTTCCATACACTGGCACACGGGTTCCATACACTGGCACACGGGTTCCATACACTGGCACACAGGTACCGTACACTGGCACACAGGTTCCATACACTGGCACACAGGTTCCCTACACTGGCAAACGGGTTCCATACACTGGTACACGGGTTCCATAGACTGGCACACGGGTTCCATACACTGGCACACGGGTTCCCTACACTGGCACACGGGTTCCATACACTGACACATGGGTACCATACACTGGCACACGGGTACCATACACTGGCACACGTGTACCATACACTGGCACACGGGTTCCATACACTGGCACATGGGTTCCATACACTGGCACACGGGTTCCACACACTGACACATGCGTTCCATACACTGGCACCCAGGTTCCATACACTGGCACATGGGTTCCATACACTGGCACATGGGTTCCATACACTGGCACACGGGTTCCATACACTGGCACCCAGGTTCCATACACTGGCACACGGGTTCCATACACTGGCACACGGGTTCCATACACTGGCACACAGGTTCCCTACACTGGCACACAGGTACCATACACTGTCACACGGGTTCCATAGACTGGCACACGGGTTCCATAGACTGGCACACAGGTTCCATGCACTGGCACACGGGTTCCATAGACTGGCACACGTGTACCATACACTGGCAGATGGGTTCCATACACTGGCACACAGGTTCCCTACACTGGCACACAGGTACCATACACTGGCACACGGGTTCCATAGACTGACACACGAGTTCCATACACTGGCACACAGGTTCCATACACTGGCACATGGGTTCCATACACTGACACACCGGTTCCATAGACTGGCACACGGGTTCCATACAGTGGCACACTGGTTCCACTCACTGGCACACGGGTTCCATGCACTGACACACGGGTTCCATACACTGACACACGATTTCCAGACACTGGTACACGGGTTCCATAGACTGGCACACGGGTTCCATACACTGGCACACGGGTTCCATACACTGGCACACGGGTTCCATACACTGGTACACGGGTTCCATAGACTGGCACACGGGTTCCATACACTGGTACACGGGTTCCATACACTGGCACACGGGTTCCATACACTGGTACACGGTTTCCATAGACTGGCACACAGGTTCCACACACTGGCACACAGGTTCCATACACTGGCACACGGGTTCCATTCACTGGCAGCCGGGTTCCATACACTGGTACACGGGTTCCATAGACTGGCACACGGGTTCCATACACTGGCACACGGGTTCCATACACTGGCACACGGGTTCCATACACTGGCACACGGGTTCCATACACTGGCACACGGGTTCCATACACTGGCACACGGGTTCCATACACTGGCACACGGGTTCCATACACTGGCACACAGGTACCGTACACTGGCACACGGGTTCCCTACACTGGCACACGGGTTCCCTACACTGGCACACGGGTTCCATACACTGACACACGGGTACCATACACTGGCACACGGGTACCATACACTGGCACACGTGTACCATACACTGGCACACGGGTTCCATACACTGGCACACGGGTACCATACACTGGCACACAGGTTCCATACACTGGCACACAGGTTCCATACACTGGCACACAGTTTCCATACACTGGCACATGGGTTCCATACACTGGCACACCGGTTCCATAGACTGGCACACGGGTTCCATACAGTGGCACACGGGTACCACGCACTGGCACACTGGTTCCACTCACTGGCACACGGGTTCCATGCACTGACACACGGGTTCCATACACTGGTACACGGGTTCCATAGACTGGCACACGGGTTCCATACACTGGTACACGGTTTCCATACACAGGCACACGGGTTCCATACACTGGTACACGGGTTCCATAGACTGGCACACGGGTTCCATACACTGGCACACGGGTTCCATACACTGGCACACGGGTTCCATACACTGGTACACGGGTTCCATAGACTGGCACACGGGTTCCATACACTGGTACACGGGTTCCATACACAGGCACACGGGTTCCATACACTGGTACACGGGTTCCATAGACTGGCACACGGGTTCCATACACTGGCACACGGGTTCCATACACTGGCACACGGGTTCCATACACTGGTACACGGGTTCCATAGACTGGCACACGGGTTCCATACACTGGTACACGGGTTCCATACACAGGCACACGGGTTCCATACACTGGTACACGGTTTCCATAGACTGGCACACAGGGACATACACTGGCACACGGGTTCCATACACTGGCACACGGGTTCAATACACTGGCACACAGGTACCGTACACTGGCACACAGGTTCCACACACTGGCACACGGGTTCCATACACTGGCACACGGGTTCCATACACTGGCACACGGGTTCCATACACTGGCACACAGGTACCGTACACTGGCACACAGGTTCCATACACTGGCACACAGGTTCCATACACTGGCACACAGGTTCCCTACACTGGCACACAGGTTCCCTACACTGGCAAACGGGTTCCATACACTGGTACACGGGTTCCATAGACTGGCACACGGGTTCCATACACTGGCACACGGGTTCCCTACACTGGCACACGGGTTCCATACACTGACACATGGGTACCATACACTGGCACACGGGTACCATACACTGGCACACGTGTACCATACACTGGCACACGGGTTCCATACACTGGCACACGGGTTCCATACACTGGCACACGGGTTCCACACACTGACACATACGTTCCATACACTGGCACCCAGGTTCCATACACTGGCACATGGGTTCCATACACTGGCACATGGGTTCCATACACTGGCACACGGGTTCCATACACTGGCACCCAGGTTCCATACACTGGCACACGGGTTCCATACACTGGCACACGGGTTCCATACACTGGCACACGGGTTCCATACACTGGCACACGGGTTCCACACACTGACACATGCGTTCCATACACTGGCACCCAGGTTCCATACACTGGCACATGGGTTCCATACACTGGCACATGGGTTCCATACACTGGCACACGGGTTCCATACACTGGCACACGGGTTCCATACACTGTCACACGGGTTCCATAGACTGGCACACGGGTTCCATAGACTGGCACACAGGTTCCATGCACTGGCACACGGGTTCCATAGACTGGCACACGTGTACCATACACTGGCAGATGGGTTCCATACACTGGCACACAGGTTCCCTACACTGGCACACAGGTACCATACACTGGCACACGGGTTCCATAGACTGACACACGAGTTCCATACACTGGCACACAGGTTCCATACACTGGCACACAGGTTCCATACACTGGCACACAGGTTCCATACACTGGCACATGGGTTCCATACACTGGCACACCGGTTCCATAGACTGGCACACGGGTTCCATACAGTGGCACACTGGTTCCACTCACTGGCACACGGGTTCCATGCACTGACACACGGGTTCCATACACTGACACACGATTTCCAGACACTGGTACACGGGTTCCATAGACTGGCACACGGGTTCCATACACTGGCACACGGGTTCCATACACTGGCACACGGGTTCCATACACTGGTACACGGGTTCCATAGACTGGCACACGGGTTCCATACACTGGCACACGGGTTCCCTACACTGGCACACGGGTTCCCTACACTGGCACACGGGTTCCATACACTGACACACGGGTACCATACACTGGCACACGGGTACCATACACTGGCACACGGGTACCATACACTGGCACAGGTGTACCATACACTGGCACACGGGTTCCATACACTGGCACACGGGTTCCATACACTGGCACACGGGTTCCATACACTGGCACACAGGTTCCATGCACTGGCACACGGGTTCCATAGACTGGCACACGTGTACCATACACTGGCAGGTGGGTTCCATACACTGGCACACAGGTTCCCTACACTGGCACACGGGTACCATACACTGGCACACGGGTTCCATAGACTGACACATGAGTTCCATACACTGGCACATGGGTTACATACACTGGCACACGGGTTCCATACACTGGCACACAGGTTCCATACACTGGCACACAGGTTCCCTACACTGGCACACAGGTTCCCTACACTGGCAAACGGGTTCCATACACTGGTACACGGGTTCCATAGACTGGCACACGGGTTCCATACACTGGCACACGGGTTCCCTACACTGGCACACGGGTTCCATACACTGACACATGGGTACCATACACTGGCACACGGGTACCATACACTGGCACACGTGTACCATACACTGGCACACGGGTTCCATACACTGGCACACGGGTTCCATACACTGGCACACGGGTTCCACACACTGACACATACGTTCCATACACTGGCACCCAGGTTCCATACACTGGCACATGGGTTCCATACACTGGCACATGGGTTCCATACACTGGCACACGGGTTCCATACACTGGCACCCAGGTTCCATACACTGGCACACGGGTTCCATACACTGGCACACGGGTTCCATACACTGGCACACGGGTTCCATACACTGGCACACGGGTTCCACACACTGACACATGCGTTCCATACACTGGCACCCAGGTTCCATACACTGGCACATGGGTTCCATACACTGGCACATGGGTTCCATACACTGGCACACGGGTTCCATACACTGGCACACGGGTTCCATACACTGTCACACGGGTTCCATAGACTGGCACACGGGTTCCATAGACTGGCACACAGGTTCCATGCACTGGCACACGGGTTCCATAGACTGGCACACGTGTACCATACACTGGCAGATGGGTTCCATACACTGGCACACAGGTTCCCTACACTGGCACACAGGTACCATACACTGGCACACGGGTTCCATAGACTGACACACGAGTTCCATACACTGGCACACAGGTTCCATACACTGGCACACAGGTTCCATACACTGGCACACAGGTTCCATACACTGGCACATGGGTTCCATACACTGGCACACCGGTTCCATAGACTGGCACACGGGTTCCATACAGTGGCACACTGGTTCCACTCACTGGCACACGGGTTCCATGCACTGACACACGGGTTCCATACACTGACACACGATTTCCAGACACTGGTACACGGGTTCCATAGACTGGCACACGGGTTCCATACACTGGCACACGGGTTCCATACACTGGCACACGGGTTCCATACACTGGTACACGGGTTCCATAGACTGGCACACGGGTTCCATACACTGGCACACGGGTTCCCTACACTGGCACACGGGTTCCCTACACTGGCACACGGGTTCCATACACTGACACACGGGTACCATACACTGGCACACGGGTACCATACACTGGCACACGGGTACCATACACTGGCACAGGTGTACCATACACTGGCACACGGGTTCCATACACTGGCACACGGGTTCCATACACTGGCACACGGGTTCCATACACTGGCACACAGGTTCCATGCACTGGCACACGGGTTCCATAGACTGGCACACGTGTACCATACACTGGCAGGTGGGTTCCATACACTGGCACACAGGTTCCCTACACTGGCACACGGGTACCATACACTGGCACACGGGTTCCATAGACTGACACATGAGTTCCATACACTGGCACATGGGTTACATACACTGGCACACGGGTTCCATACACTGGCACACGGGTACCATACACTGGCACACAGGTTCCATACACTGGCACACAGGTTCCATACACTGGCACACAGTTTCCATACACTGGCACATGGGTTCCATACACTGGCACACCGGTTCCATAGACTGGCACACGGGTTCCATACAGTGGCACACGGGTACCACGCACTGGCACACTGGTTCCACTCACTGGCACACGGGTTCCATGCACTGACACACGGGTTCCATACACTGGTACACGGGTTCCATAGACTGGCACACGGGTTCCATACACTGGTACACGGGTTCCATACACAGGCACACGGGTTCCATACACTGGTACACGGGTTCCATAGACTGGCACACGGGTTCCATACACTGGCACACGGGTTCCATACACTGGCACACGGGTTCCATACACTGGTACACGGGTTCCATAGACTGGCACACGGGTTCCATACACTGGTACACGGGTTCCATACACAGGCACACGGGTTCCATACACTGGTACACGGTTTCCATAGACTGGCACACAGGGACATACACTGGCACACGGGTTCCATACACTGGCACACGGGTTCAATACACTGGCACACGGGTTCCATACACTGGTACACGGGTTCCATACACAGGCACACGGGTTCCATACACTGGTACACGGGTTCCATAGACTGGCACACGGGTTCCATACACTGGCACACGGGTTCCATACACTGGCACACGGGTTCCATACACTGGTACACGGGTTCCATAGACTGGCACACGGGTTCCATACACTGGTACACGGGTTCCATACACAGGCACACGGGTTCCATACACTGGTACACGGTTTCCATAGACTGGCACACAGGGACATACACTGGCACACGGGTTCCATACACTGGCACACGGGTTCAATACACTGGCACACAGGTACCGTACACTGGCACACAGGTTCCACACACTGGCACACGGGTTCCATACACTGGCACACGGGTTCCATACACTGGCACACGGGTTCCATACATTGGCACACAGGTACCGTACACTGGCACACAGGTTCCATACACTGGCACACAGGTTCCATACACTGGCACACAGGTTCCATACACTGGTACACGGGTTCCATAGACTGGCACACGGGTTCCATACACTGGCACACGGGTTCCCTACACTGGCACACGGGTTCCATACACTGACACATGGGTACCATACACTGGCACACGGGTACCATACACTGGCACACGTGTACCATACACTGGCACACGGGTTCCATACACTGGCACACGGGTTCCATACACTGGCACACGGGTTCCACACACTGACACATGCGTTCCATACACTGGCACACGGGTTCCATACACTGTCACATGGGTTCCATACACTGGCACATGGGTTCCATACACTGGCACACGGGTTCCATACACTGGCACCCAGGTTCCATACACTGGCACACGGGTTCCATACACTGGCACACGGGTTCCATACACTGGCACACGGGTTCCATACACTGGCACACGGGTTCCACACACTGACACATGCGTTCCATACACTGGCACCCAGGTTCCATACACTGGCACATGGGTTCCATACACTGGCACATGGGTTCCATACACTGGCACACGGGTTCCATACACTGGCACACGGGTTCCATACACTGTCACACGGGTTCCATAGACTGGCACACGGGTTCCATAGACTGGCACACAGGTTCCATGCACTGGCACACGGGTTCCATAGACTGGCACACGTGTACCATACACTGGCAGATGGGTTCCATACACTGGCACACAGGTTCCCTACACTGGCACACAGGTACCATACACTGGCACACGGGTTCCATAGACTGACACACGAGTTCCATACACTGGCACACAGGTTCCATACACTGGCACACAGGTTCCATACACTGGCACACAGTTTCCATACACTGGCACATGGGTTCCATACACTGGCACACCGGTTCCATAGACTGGCACACGGGTTCCATACAGTGGCACACTGGTTCCACTCACTGGCACACGGGTTCCATGCACTGACACACGGGTTCCATACACTGACACACGATTTCCAGACACTGGTACACGGGTTCCATAGACTGGCACACGGGTTCCATACACTGGCACACGGGTTCCATACACTGGCACACGGGTTCCATACACTGGTACACGGGTTCCATAGACTGGCACACGGGTTCCATACACTGGTACACGGGTTCCATACACTGGCACACGGGTTCCATACACTGGTACACGGTTTCCATAGACTGGCACACAGGTTCCACACACTGGCACACAGGTTCCATACACTGGCACACGGGTTCCATTCACTGGCAGCCGGGTTCCATACACTGGTACACGGGTTCCATAGACTGGCACACGGGTTCCATACACTGGCACACGGGTTCCATACACTGGCACACGGGTTCCATACACTGGCACACGGGTTCCATACACTGGCACACGGGTTCCATACACTGGCACACAGGTTCCATACACTGGCACACAGGTACCGTACACTGGCACACGGGTTCCCTGCACTGGCACACGGGTTCCATACACTGACACACGGGTACCATACACTGGCACACGGGTACCATACACTGGCACACGTGTACCATACACTGGCACACGGGTTCCATACACTGGCACACGGGTTCCATACACTGGCACACGGGTTCCATACACTGGCACACAGGTTCCATACACTGGCACACGGGTTCCCTACACTGGCACCCAGGTTCCATACACTGACACATGCGTTCCATACACTGGCACCCAGGTTCCATACACTGGCACATGGGTTCCATACACTGGCACACGGGTTCCATACACTGTCACACGGGTTCCATCGACTGGCACACAGGTTCCATGCACTGGCACACTGGTTCCATAGACTGGCACACGTGTACCATACACTGGCAGATGGGTTCCATACACTGACACACAGGTTCCCTACACTGGCACACAGGTACCATACACTGGCACACGGGTTCCATAGACTGACACATGAGTTCCATACACTGGCACATGGGTTACATACACTGGCACACGGGTCCCATACACTGGCACACGGGTACCATACACTGGCACACAGGTTCCATACACTGGCACACAGGTTCCATACACTGGCACACAGTTTCCATACACTGGCACATGGATTCCATACACTGGCACACGGGTTCCATAGACTGGCACACGGGTTCCATACACTGGCACACCGGTTCCATAGACTGGCACACGGGTTCCATACAGTGGCACACGGGTACCACGCACTGGCACACTGGTTCCACTCACTGGCACACGGGTTCCATACACTGACACATGATTTCCAGACACTGACACACGGGTTCTATACACTGGCACACAGGTTCTATACACTGGCACACGGGTTCCACACACTGGCACACAGGTTCCATACACTGGCACATGGGTTCCATACACTGCCACACAGGTTCCATACAGTGGCACACGGGTTCCACACACAAGCACACGGGTTCCATACAGTGGCACACGGGTTCCACACACTGGCACATGGGTACCACACACTGGCACATGGGTACCATACACTGGCACGCGGGCACCATATACTGGCACACGGGTTCCATACACTGGCACAGGGGTTCCATACACTGGCACAGGGGTTCCATACACTGGCACGCGGGTACCATACACTGGCACACGGGTTCCATACCATGGCACATGGGTACCATACACTGGCACATGGGTACCGTACACTGGCACATGGGTACCGTACACTGGCACGCGGGTTCCATACACTGGCACACGGGTTCCATACACTGGCACAGGGGTTCCATACACTGGCACCTGGGTACCATACACTGGCTCACGGGTTCCATACGCTGGCACACGGGTACCGTATGCTGACACACGTGTACCATACACTGGCACACAGGTACCGTACACTGGCACACAGGTTCCATATGCTGGCACACGGGTTCCATACGCTGGCACACGGGTACCGTAAGCTGACACACGTGTACCATACACTGGCACATGGGTACCGTACACTGGAACACGGGTACCGTACACTGGAACACGGGTACCGTACACTGGCACACAGGTTCCATACGCTGGCACACGGGTACCGTAAGCTGACACACATGTACCATACACTGGCACATGCATTCCATACACTGGCACATGGGTTCCCTACACTGGCACACGGGTTCCACACACTGGCACACGGGTTCCATACACTGGCACAAGGCTACCATACAGTGGCACATGGATTTCATACACTGGCACACAGGTTCCATACACTGGCACATGGGTTCCATACACTGGCACATGGGTTCCATACACTGGCACATGGGTACCATACACTGGCACACGGGTACCATACACTCTTTTAGTGCATTGAATATCGATGAGAGAACTCAGGCTCCACAGCTATTGCTGAAAAACGCTGTGTGAAGCTTTGGACTCCCTTCTGAAATTTTTCACCACCTTCCTTTGCACTGGCACCTGAGGATAAAACTTGCCCCCCCGCCCGGTTCCTGAGAGATTCACTTTGAGGAGTCTGGCTTCTAAAGCTGTGTTTACCCTGCTAGTCAAAGCTGTCCTAAACCTGTACTGTGGAGGAGTTACTGAACAAGACAGTGCAGGGGAGATGGAGGGACGCACACATTGCAAATGGCACGATTGCTGAAACACTCTGTCATATGTGTGAGAGTGTATTCTTCACTGATGTTAATATCCCTCACATTATTAGACTCTACTCCTCGAAGTTTGGTTTTCCAAATTCTCATCCTTGCTCTCAAATCTTTCCGTGGTCTCGCCTGATCCTATCTCGGTGATCTCCTCCCGTCTTACCACCACCCCCCACCTCCCCCCATTCCCTTGTACATCCTCTGCTCCACCAGCGGTGGCCGCTCCTTCATCCACTGTGCTCCTGTCCTCTGGAATTTCCCCGTCCAGTTCCCTACACAGTGCCACCTGTGTGCAGGGACCTCCTGTACTTCAACTGTGCCTTTACCCACAACCTCCACCTTAATCCCCTGCTTTCCCCTTTTGCCCTCCTGCTTAGCATGCACTGTTTTGCCCTCCTTATACTAAAGCAGGAATGTCCAACCTGCAGCCCCTGACCTCTGGCTATCTCGCCCTTGAAGCCCAGGCAACTCAATTCTATTAGTCTTTATGGGGGCAAAATTCGGTTGTTTTGCGCCTCCCGTTAACGCCCCTGACTTATCGCTGGACGCTATGTCCGACAGGGTCGGGGGGTGGGGGGCGGGGTGGGGGGGGCACGTGCAGCCGGGGCGGCGATATTAACGGGGAGGTGCTGGGAATTCATTTTTTTTGCTGGCTGCCTGCCAGCACCTGCCCCCTCTGCCGTCCCCCCGTGGGGTGCCGGCCATGATCGGGCAGCCCGGCACTCCTCTCGAGTGCTGAGCTCTTTTGCCGGCACCCGCTACCCGGTGGTCTAGCAAGGCCCCGGTGGTCCAGCAAGGCCCCGGTGGTCCAGCAAGGCCTTGGTGCGCGCTGCGCTAGGCCCCTCCCCTTTAATGAGGGGAGGGAGGCCTGCAGTACCGCGGTGCTACATGCCGACGCAGGTGGCGCTGCTGCACGTAGCGCCGCGATATTCCCTGGGAGGGCCCCAAGAGGGAGGGGAAGCGCTTCCACTAGCGCCCCGCCTCCTGCTTGGGGCGCTACCATTCAATTTTGGGCGCGGGGGCGCTGACTTTTTCGGGAGACCGAATTTTTGCCCCGATGTTTCTTATTTACTGGTTTGTCCCATTTACATTTCCTCTAGGTGGCCATTCCTCCTGCGTCAGCTTAGCAGCGAGTGCTGGCAAAGTTTTCAACTGCAGGTGTCCCAGGCCACTTGCCCAGCTGCGCTGAGGCCAGTTGCAGTGCACCCAAAGTTTGGCTCAGTGGGGGTAGCAACCATGCCTCTGAGTCAGAAGGTTGTGGATTCAAGCACCCACTCCAAAGACTTAAGCACATAATCCAGGCTGGCAGTCCCAGTGCAGTACTGAGGGAGTGCTGCACTGTCGGAGGTGCCGCGTTTTGGATGAGACGTTAAACCGAGATTTCGTCTGCTGGTTTTGAAAGATCCCATGGCACAATTTGAAGTGGAGGAGGGGAGTTCTCCCCGGTGTCCTGGCCAATATTTATGTCACAATCATCATCATTAAAACAGATTATCTGGTCATTATCACATTGCTGTTTGTGAATTGGCTGCTGTGTTTCCGACATTACAATAGTGACTACACTCCAAAAGTACTTCATTGGCTGTAAAGCACTTTGGGATGTCCTGAGGACAGAAAAGGCGATACAGAAATGCAAGTTCTTCCATCGAGCAGTGTCCTGGCTAGGACCAACGAACCCAGCACAGACCATGGATTGCCCTTGCGATCATCCTGGTCTAATGGCTCACCATTCAGTGCATTTAACCAGGGTGAACCCAACAATTTAATTTTTTAAGGGATACCCTTTAAAAACAATGAGTAAAGCTGCAGTACAAAGGGTGAAGCTTTAAATGGGAGATCAAGCCCTGAAGGGACCTTTGATTCACATTCAGGGGACACGGTAATCTTAAAATTAGAGCCAGGCCGTTCAGGGGTGATGTCAGGAAGCACTTTTTTACACAACAGGTTGTGGTAATCTGGAACTCTCTCCCCAAAAGTGTTTGGATGTTGGGTGTCAATTGGAGCTTTCAAGACTGAGATGGATAGATTTTTGTTGGGTAAGGGTATCAAGGGATATGGAGCTAAGGTGAGCAAATGGAGTTGAGGTGCAGATCAGCCATGATCTCATTGAATCGTGAAGCAGGCCCAAGGGGCTGAATGGCCTCCTCCTCTTCCTATGTTCCTACCTCCTGGCACCAGCTCTTATATGATTACATAGTATTTCCAGCACAGAAACGGGTCATTCGGCCCAACAGGTCCGTGCCGGTGTTTCTGCTCCACACGAGTCTCCTCCCACCCCTCTTCACCGAATCCCATCAGCATAACCTTCTATTCCTTTCTCCCTCGTGTGTTTATCTCGCTTCCCCTTAAATCCATCTACGCTATTCGCCTCGACCACTCCCTGTGGTAGTGAGTCCCACATTCTAACCACTCTCTGGGTCAATTAAACCGAGGCCCTGTCTGCTCCCTCAGGTGGATGTAAAAGATTTGAAGAAGAGCGGAGGGGGGAGTTCTCCCCGGTGTTCTGGCCAATATTTATCCCTCAACCAACATCACTAAAAACAGATGATCTGGTCATGATCACATTGCTGTTTGTGGGAGCTTGCTGTGCGCAAATTGGCTGCCACGTTTCCTACATTACAACAGTGACTACACTCCAAAAAGTACTTCATTGGCTGTAAAGCTCTTTGGGACATCCTGAGGTGGTGAAAGACGCTGGAGAAATACAAGTCTTTCTTTCCTTCTTTCTTTAAAGGAGTTTTTCCTTAATTCCTTATTGGATTTATTAGTGACTACCTTATATTTATGGCCCCTAGTTTTGGAATCCCCCGCAAGTGGAAACATCTTCTCTACTTCTACCCTATCGAATCCCTTCATAATCTTAAAGACCTCTATCAGGTCACCTCTCCAGAGAAAAGAGCCCAGCTTTTTCAGTCTTTCCTGATAGTTGTAACTTCTTAGTTCTGGTATCATCCTTGTAAATCTTGTTTGCACTGGGGGAATCAAGGGATATGGAGATCAGGCGGGAAAGTGGAGTTGAGGTCGAAGATCAGCCATGAGTGGCTCAAGGGGCCAAATGGCCGACACCTGCTCCTAATTCTTATGTTCTTCACCAGTGCTTCTTTATCCCTTTTAACAATACTGTGCACAGTATGCTGCTGTACAGCATACACTTCATGTTGGGTTGATGAAACGAAATAACACTGTGAAGTAGGGTTTGTGCCACACAGTGACAATCTTTCATTTCTCCCATTAGCAGCAGGCCAGGGCTTTCACGGCTCAGTGCTGAGGGTCAGGTTGAGCACAATAAAACCCCAGTGATTGCAGCTAGTCAGGTTTACCATGCTTTAGTATGCTTCAGAGGCAGGTTCAGACTTGGCCTAGCCAGCAGAGGTATTTAATGAAGCACGCCTTTGCTGACACTGAATTCCTGGTCCTCAACCTCTTCAGTGCGCTGGGCTACGATTAGGGTGCAGCTAGACTGACGCTTTTATGTTGCTGCAAAGCGTTTTTTGCCTTGCGGGGATGAAAAGTGGCAGTTTCGCTCCGGAAGCAGATCCCGATTTGACTCTGGAACGCAGTGGTGTGAACTAATCCCCGCCCGAGAGGACATCGACACGGCTTAGGCTTGAAACCGTGCGGAGCATCACTTCCACGCAGTGTCAAGCCGGATTCAGGAAGTGCTCGGGATGGGTGGAGTCCTATTGGAGCTCAGGCCCATTAGAAGCTTGCGACAGACTTGTCCTTAATGTTTTTGAGAAAGTGGATGCTTCCGCCTGCACTCTCGAAGCGCGATAGGGCCTGGTTCCTCGCCGAGCGGCTGACAGGTGCTGTGTACTGGCAGCGTGCTGCACCTGCGAGGGCAGGAGTCTTAGGGGGCGATTTTCCCACTGGAGGTGAGATGGAGGCGGGTTTCAGTTTGGGTGGGTTTGAAACTCGCCTCCACTGATAGGTTTCAAAAATTTGTGATTTTCCCCTGATTGGCCACTTGATTTGAGAGGTGTGGGATGCCCTTGGTCAATTAGTGTTTTGGGACTGAAACTCGCCTCTGTTGCCAGCACTTTTCCAGTCTGATTTTATGGCTTCTTGCTCCCTTGGCACATTCCACAGCATTTCTGCGTCTCCTGCACCACCTGCAACATCTTTTGAGAAACCACTATGTCCAATTCCAAGGCAAGGGCCTCCCCGAGGTTCTCGGATGAAGCGCTCCAAATGTTGGTTGAGGGGGTGACAGCTAGCAGGGAGGTGCTCTTCCACTCATCTCGGAGGAAGAGGCCTGCCAAAGAAACCAAGGCTGTGTGGGTACAGCTGGCAAGGGATATAACCTCCAGATCTGTGTGCAGATTGGGAGACTGTTTCTGTGTATTGATGAAATGCCATCCCTGTTGGAAAGCATTAAAATGATTTGAAGCCATAATGTTGGCGTTATGCCATCTGTTCTTTCGCCTTAGGCAGCTCCACATTGCGGGCACCGCCACACTTGTGTTGTCAGGTTGGTGGCCTGAGTGAAGAGAGGCCAGAGAGTCCATTGTCAATGGTGTCCTAGGATGGAGCAAAGGACATGTGCCAACTTGGGCAACCTATGCAAATCTGGCCATGATAAGTTCATCCCTTGCATCCCGGGCTCTGACCGCCTCCTCCTCCTCCTCCTCCAGGTCCTCCTCCTCCTCCTCATCCTCATCTGAGGTCCATGCAGAAAGAAAACGAATGTTTCCCATGCTGCTTGTAGATGCCTCCTTTGGGGAAGCGCTCATTGCAAGCGGGGAGAGGGTCTTCCAAGGAGGTCCCACAGCTGATGGAGTCAAGCTGCAGCACCTCCGACTTCGGAAGGCCTTCTAAAAGTGCTCAGAGACCTTTTAAAGCCAAGGTCTGGCACCTGCAAGTAATCCTTGCTGCAATAAACGATGTCTTGTTAGACCTGCAGCAGTGAGGAGGCCACCCATGAGTCAACCCACCAGGTTTACCTGGCGTGGTTTAGGAGGAGCATGGATCACACCGAAAAGCTGGAAAAATCACGAGGGCCGCTCAAAATAGGCTTAGAGAGGCCCATAATGAGCATTTAAGGATGTTAAACAGCGTAATGGCCAGCAGGAGGCGGGAGCGTTTCCCGACCTCCAAAACCGGCACCGGCCAAATCCCATGGAGGCGGGTTGGAGGCGGGTTCCGAACCCGACCACTTTGAATCTGATTTTCCCGCCTTTCCCGCCTCCAAACCCGCCTCCTCCGACGTCAGAAAATCGCCCCCATAGAGTCATAACGGTACAGGAGGCCGCCATTCGGCCCATCGAGTCTGTGCCGGCTCTCTGTAGAGCAATCCAGTCAGTCCCATTCCCCCGCTCTATCCCCGTAGCCCTGCAAGTTTATTTCCCTCAAGTGCCTATCCAGTCTCCCCTTGAAAACATTGACTGTCTCCGCTTCCACCACTTCCGTCGGCAGCGAGTTCCAGGTCCTCACCACTCGCTGCGTAAAAAAGTTTTTCCTCACATCCCCCTCTGTATCTCTTGCCCAAAACCTTAAATCTGTGTCCCCTAGTCCTTATACTATCAACTAGTGGGAACAGCCTTTCCCCGTCTAGCCCATCCAAACCCGTCATAATCTTGTACACCTCTATCAAATCACCCCTCAACCTCCTCTGCTCTAATGAAAACAAATCCAGCTTCTCCAACCTGTCCTTGTAGCTAAGATCCCCCATCCCCGGAACCATTCTGGTAAATCTCCTCTGCACCCTCTCAAGGGCCTTCACATCCTTCCTAAAGTGTGGTGACCAGAACTGGACGCAATACTCCAGTTGTGGCCTAACCAGTGCTTTATAAAGATTCAGCATAACTTCTCTACTTTTGTACTCAATAACTCTATTTATGAAGCCCAAGATCCCATATGCTTTGCCTACAATTCTCTCAGTATGTCCCGCCACCTTCAGGGACCTATGCACATTAACTCCCAGGTCCCTCTGTCCCTGCACACTCTTTAAAACTGTGCTATTAAGTGTAGATTGCCTCTCCCTGTTCCTTCTGCCAAAATGCATCACCTCACACTTCTCTGTATTAAATTCCATCTGCCATTTGTCTGCCCATTCTGCTAGCCTTTCTGTGTCCTGCTGCAGTCGATTGGTATCATCCTCGTTGTATCATCCTCACTGTTTGCCTAATACTAACTGAAGCGGACACATCTCGCTACTGTTAGCCACACCCACCACTGCATGGCATGCCTGTTTTCTAACACACTCCAAGCAGAAGAGGTTTAATTTACAGTTTGTTCCTAATTTGCCAAAACTGCTGTAAAGTAAGGGAACCCATCCACAGCATTGACTGGGGTTTTCCTGTCCTGGACCCTTCCTTAACTAAATTCCCATTCAGCACACCAGGAGAAAGCCTTGAGTAGGCCAATGTAATTGCTCAGAAATTCTCCTGCAGCTTGTGACATTAGCCACTTGGCCAGAGGTTCTCCGCATTATTTTAAAAGCCTCGTGTTCTTCGATTTCTCCCCTCCCCTGAATGTCTACTGTTTTAGTTTCCTCAGCTTCTCGTCACAGTTCAATGATCCAAATCCACAACAACACCTTGCATTTATATAGCGCCTTTCACGGAGCAAAACGTCCCAAGGCGCTTCACAGGAGTGTTATCAGACAGCACAGCAAACTCCCTGCATGTGGCGGTCTCAGCCACAGAAAGCAGCCCCTCGACATTACATCTCAACAGTGCCAGAGGCATCAGATGCATATTCAGCATAAGCACGTGTCAGCTTGGCTTATTTGGGAGTTCTCTCACCTCTGCTCTCACCCCCGTTACAAAATGTTGTGGCACATAACTAAGGTTGCCAACTCTGGTTGGACTGTATTCTGGGAGGTTTCATCACATGACCTCCCACCTCGAACTTCATTGGTTGCCTGACTCATCAAGCCGCGCAGCAATTAGTCAATAATGGTGGCTGCAATACGCACAATTCTCTGCGCTCTAGAAACTGCTCTATCTATTGGGTGGCTGACTCGGTTAGATGCACCAGGGCTCCAGGACGTGTTGTGAGTCAGGCCGGAGCGATCTTTCTCCTGGGTTGCTCGCAGCAGTGTCTGGGAGTTTAATCTATAATTCCGGGCGACTCCAGGACAACCCTACACATAATCTAGGCCAACACTCCAGTTTATTATTGAGGGAATGCTTCAGTGTCAGAGGCGCCATCCTTTGGATGAAGTGATTAAACTGAGGCCTTGTTCTAGTGTTTCAGGCTCATATGCAAATTAGAGCGGGGAGTTCTCTTGGGTGTCCTGGCCAACATTCCGCCCTCAGAAGCAGACGAACTGGTTATTCATCTGATGTCCGGTTGTGGGATCATAGAATCATAGAAATTTACAACACAGAAGGAGGCCATTCAGCCCATCGTGTCCGCGCCGGTCGACAAAGAGCTATCCAGCCTAATCCCACTTTCCAGCTCTTGGTCCATGGCCCTGTAGGTTACGGCACTTCAAGTGCGTAGCCAAGTACTTTTTAAATATGATGAGGGTCTCTGCCTCTACCACCCTTTCAGACAGTGAGTTCCAGACCCCCACCACCCTCTGGGTGAAAAAAGTTCTCCTCAACTCCCCTCTAAACCTTCTACCAATTACTTTAAATCTTTGCCCCCTGGTTATTGACCTCTCTGCTAAGAGAAATAGGTCCTTCCGATCCACTCTATTTCGGCCCCTCATGATTTTATACACCTCAATTAAATCTCTCCTCAGCCTCCTCTATTCCAAAGAAAACAACCCCAGCCTGTCCAATCTTTCCTCATAGCTAAAATTCTCCAGTCCTGGCAACATCCTCGTAAATCTCCTCCGTACCCTCTCTCGTGCAATCACATCCTTCCTGTGATGTGGTGACCAGAACTATACGCAGAGGGAACCTGTGTAACCTGTTGCATCTCGAACTTATTCCAGTTCTGACGAAAGGTCATCGGTCTGAAACGTTAACTCTGTTTCTCTCTCCACAGACGCTGCCTGACCTGCTGAGTGTTTCCAGCATTTTCTGCTTTTATTTCAGATTTCCAGCATCCGCAGTATTTTGCTTTTGTGTCAAAAGAGATAATGTCAGGCGAGCGCTGGGGGCAGGTCATCTGCCTGCTCTCTTGGCCAGAGAAAAAGAACTCAGCCATAAAGAATATAAAGGACTCTGTGCAAAACGTGCTGATCCCTCTCGCATAAATGCAGCACCAGCAAACTGTGGACGGCACTGCTCTCTTCGTGACCAGTAGGTGGCAGCCTATGACTTCCAACACACAGCAGACAGTGAGAAGAGGTCAGTCGTGTCTCCAGGTAATGAAAGCTCTGTCTGAATAAGAGGTTGAATCTGTTCAAAAGCTGCCTTCAGATTAACAACAAGCTTCCACTGTATCAATGCCAATTACTTTTTAAATGTCAAAATCCGAGTCAAGAGCAGCTCGTGTTAAAGATGCTGTTCCTTCACTAGACCTGAACGACATTTAAAAGTCAGAAATAAGATCAGCGTTATGCTCTAGCATGGGATATTTTGCTGCCAAGTCCCTTATGGAGGCAATGAGACAAACTTCTATTGATCCTCAGTAGTTTCTATGAAATCACAGTGAAAAAGTTTAAAAACAGACAGTGGTTGAAGGACAGCAATATTTATGAAGTGCCCGACAGAGATGCAGCATTGAAAAGGTCAAAGATCACTTATGAAGACAGGGTTACCATGTTCAAGGGGTATTGATGCCATGGTAACCATCCTACACCACAACTGACCCTGGTTGTATGCAGGGCAGTGAGAAGTTATGTGATTGCTGACTGCAGAATCATTTTTACTTTCTGAAGAATTATTTTACTCTTCAACGAGGGCAAAAAGGAAAGCCCGTTGTATTTTCACAGGTCGGATGGTCTACACTGGGTTTTGCAGTGAATTTAGGGATGAACACTTTTTTCCCTCTTTGTATTTGTGCTTCTGGCTCACCTATTTTTGCGGCCTACCTCATCCCGAAAGCCTGGACATGTTAAATTGTGTTACTGTTTCCATCTGACAAAATTTGGGAAAGAAGGAATTTGCCCGCTGAATGTCGGCCAGAAACCCCTATGTTCTCGGAGAAGCCACAGCATCCGATTTAAGAGAGGGATCTCTGTACTGGCGAATGGGGAAAAGGTTTCTGACACTCAAAACAATTCTAAACAAGCAAATTAAAATGGAGCTCTGCACTTAGCGGTAAAAGGAATCCCATCACCCTGGGAGATGCTTGTCAACGTTTGCAAATGGCGAGAAAACACAAGGTTGTGAATGCTTGGGCCACAAGACTTGCCCATTTATTCTGATCGAAGCAACGTGCAGTTAACGTGGGCAGAAGACTTTGAAGCACAATTTACTTATGTGTGACCAAGAAGGCAGTGGACATGTAGAACACCGTGATTTCACCACCGTGACTTTGGCCACAGTTCTATGCATCAAAACAAAGGGTGGGGGGGGGGGGGGGGGGGGGCGGAGGACGTAGAAAAAGGAATAAAACTGGGGCCTTCACTTTTAAGACTCCCGAAATAAATGATGCCAGTTGCAATAATCAAAATCATTCAATTATCCAGTTGATCCTGAAGACTCGCCCTCCTACAATGCCTGCGAGTTGGAACTAAGGTTGCCAACTCTGGTTGGGTGTGTTCCTGGCGGTTTCATTGCGTGACCTCCCGCTGCCAACCGCCCAACCCCCACCATTGGTCCATCCTCCGGGCGCCCCGACGTCCCACGGTCAATTGGAAAGCGAACAAGCTCTTTGATACCCAATCGGATTGATCCTGACTTCTCAGTCAAACAGCCTTTTTGCCCCCTCTCTCCAATGATTTTATAATTAATAAATGAAAGTGTCTTTTGCTGGCTCCAATTCCTGGAGACTCCAGGGCAATCCTGGAAAGTTGGCCACCCGAGTTAGAACAGGTTCTGCATCTTTCCCTCTGCTCCCCCACGCATCCTTCTTCTCCTCTTCTCTCTCTTTAAAGAAAATAGATACTGAACAAGACTTGTAGGACAATAAGAACTGCAATCAGGCTCAGATTAGTCGCAGGCACGCTGAGAACCTGCTCTGCAAATTCCTTATTACCAGGATTTCTCCATCTGCCCAAATAAATGAGAATTCATGCTTGACTGATCACAGCAGAAGGCTTGTTCAGCCATAAAATTAAATCGGATGTTTTGGCTTTTCCGAGAACATAGGGGTTTCTAGTCGACATTCAGCGTGCAAATTCCTTCTTTCCCAAATTTTGAGATGTCAGATGGAAACAGTGACCCAATTTAACACGTCCAGGCTTTCGGGATGAGGTAGGCTGCAAAAATAGGTGAGCCAGCAGCACAAATACAAAGAGAAATAACCAGGAAAAAAGTGTTCATCCCTAAATTCACTGAAAAACAAAATGTAAACCATCGGACCTGTGAAAATACAACAGGCTTACCTTTTTGCCCTCGTTGAAGACCTTATCTTATGGAATGGACCATCAACAACAACAACTTGTATTTATATAGCGCCTTTAACATAGTAAAACGTCCCAAGGCGCTTCACAGGAGCGATTATCAAACAAAATTTGACACCGAGCCACATAAGGCGATATTAGGTCAGGTGACCAAAAGCTTGGTCAAAGAGGGAGGTTTTAAGGAGCGTCTTAAAGGAGGAAAGAGAGGTAGAGAGGTGGAGAGGTTTAGGGAGGGAATTCCAGAGCTTAGGGCCCAGGCAACAGAAGGCACGGCCGCCAAAGGTTGAGCGATTATAATCAGGGATGCTCAAGAGGGCAGAATTAGAGGAGTGCAGATATCTCGGGGGGTTGTGGTGCTGGAGGAGGTTACAGAGATAGGGAGGGGCGAGGCCATGGAGGGATTTGAAAACAAGGATGAGAATTTTGAAATCGAGGCGCTGCTTAACCGGGAGCCAATGTAGGTCAGCGAGCACAGGAGTGATGGGTGAACAGGACTTGGTGCGAGTTAGGACACGGGCAGCGAGTTTTGGATGACCTCAAGTTTACGTCGGGTGGAATGTGGGAGGCCAGCCAGGAGTGCGTTGGAATAGTCAAGTCTGGAGGTAACAAAGGCATGGATGAGGGTTTCAGCAGCGGATGAGCTGAGGCAGGGGCGGAGACGGGCGATGTTACGGAGGTGGAAATAGGCGGTCTTAGTTATGCCGCGGATATGTGGTCGGAAGCTCATTTCAGGGTCAAATATGAAACTAAGGTTGCGAACAGTGCGGTTCATCCTCAGACAGATGCAGCATTCCAGCAGAAACTGGACAGATTCCTAAGTTCGGGGAGGAATAGAGAGCGAGGAAAAGAGAGAGAGACAGAACAAAGAAAAGAAGGACCAAAAGACAGAGGGAGAGAATGAGAAAGAGAGAGAAAGAACAAAAGAGAGGACAGGGGAGAGAAACAAAGAGCGAGTGCGAGAGTGAAAGAAAAAGAAAGATGCATTTCTAAAACACATCATCAATTTGAAATGTCCCAACGTGCTTCACAATCAATTACTTTGAGTACTTGAAGTGGAAAAGGTATGGAATATTGATGGATAACTCTGAAACAGAGAATAATAGATACTTGGGAGGAATAGCAGAGCAGTCATCTAATCAGAGGTTTCAGCTGATTTAATCAACTGCGATACAAAGCTCTAATGACTTTGAACCAACATATAAACTCAGATTAGATAACAGCCTTTTGTCGCCACTCGGTATCTCTTTTATTAATAGTATATCTACTGTTCATTTTCTGGTGGTGCTTTTATCCGGTGTTGGTTCCATTTAGGTGTGAGAGTCGTGAAGTACTAATTGCATTTCAAATGGACACCATCACAGCCACCATGTTGAAGACCCCTGAATTAGCCCCTTAGGGTATCTGCTTTAATTATACAGTGCGTGCTACCCCTCTAAATGTGAGGGGAGTAGAATATGATGAATGCTCTCCGCACAGCACTGTCGCCAGAGTATGTATTCTGGCAGATAGCAAGCTACTCCAAGGAATCAAATACAGCTGAATGAGCAATTCCATGTATTCATACAAGCCTTGTGACTGTGGAGAGACTTTTTCTGACAGTTTTGATGGTTAGATTAAATCAATTCCAATCATTAATTAACATGCAGGTAACACTCTGCACACGTCCAAACAACATCCTTCCTGTCACCCAAGACATTCTGGGAGTTGTAGCTCTGTCACAGAGAAGAACGGCAATAACAACGTCATGTAGGTCTGCCAACTCTGATTGGATGTACTCCTGGAGGTTTTAGCACATGACCTCCCATCTCCAACCGCCCGGTCAAAAAGCTTTTTTCCCCTTCTCCAATAATTTCACAACTAAAACACACAATTGTTCTCCCTGGTTGTGCACAGTCGTGTCTAGGAGATTAATCTTTAATTCCTGGAGGTGCCGGGATCATCCTGGAGGGTTGGCATCCCTCATGTCACCTCCAAGCTCCCCTCCAAATCACACCCCATCCTGACTTGGACATAAATCACCATTCCTTCATAGTTGTTGCCTGGTGAATATCCTGGAAGTCCCTACCTAACACCAATGTGGGAGCACCATCACCACAAGGATTGCAGCGGTTCAAGGAGTAGACCCACCACCACTGCCTCCTCAGGGCAGCTCGGGATGGGCAATAAATCCGACTGTCCCAGCGTCACCCACATCCTGAGAACAAATCCAAAAACAAAAGCTAGAAGGGAAGGTAAACAGTTTCCACCCGAAATGCTGACTGCTATTTTGCTCCGTCAGATGGCCCACTTGGGGGTTCACAAGATTTTCTAATTTATTGCTGTATGAATTAAAAACAATCTGAGCTATGTTGCTGGCCCGTTGGTCTCAGTGGAATGCGGGTTGTCAGCACAGTATCAGTGATTGCCGTGCGACTACCGTACCAGGGATGTTGAAGTTGATGAAATCATTGGTTCTGTAACTTTTTGTACTTAATTGCATTTCGAACAGACACCATGTTGAAACGGGTGATTTGGTGCACGAGTTACAGCTGAAGGTATCTGGGTTCAAGTGGATCAAGCTATTAGCCCCAAACTGATCATTGGCACTGGTTTTCGGCCTTGAGGTCAAGGCGCCCATTATGATGAGGCACATCTGGGCACAAATTACAAAGGCATCTGGATATCTGAAAGTTCATGGATGATACAAGGATTTACGTGAGTGTTATGACCTATCTAGTTATGTCAGATCTAGATGTGATGGGGGAATGGGATGGGCCTACGTCTGGAAGATATCATTGTCATGCTCGTATTTCCAACCATGTATATACCATGCAGGGCTCCAAACTAAGGCATATTGAGCAGGAAGAAGACCAAGGTGTTATAATGCATGAGTCTCTAAAAGTTCACGTCCAGTGCCGTGAGCCTATAGCAAAAGCAAATAGAGTATTAGGATATATTGATGGGACGATCCAATATAAAAGAAAGAGCACTATTGTGTCCTTGTACAAGAACTTGGTTAGGCCTCGTCAGGAATACTGTGTCCAGTTTTAGTCCCCTGGCATGGTGGGTGATACAGAGACCCTGGAAACGGTTCAAAGGAGGGCCATTAGCTTGATAACTAGTTTTAAGGCCCTTAGTTACCACAATAGGCTTGGAGAGCTTGGTTGTTTTACTCTACAAAAGCGGAGACTTCAGAGAGATATGATTGAAGTCTTAAAAATGAGGACTAGATTGTGTCCATGTGCATATTTGAGTTAGATAGGTTCGGGAGAACCAGGGGACATGGTTATAAGTTATGTAAGCATAGAACTAGGTTAGATGTCAGGGGATTCCTCTTTTCACAGCAGGCCATCGACCTTTGGAACAAGCTGCCGGCTCGTGCAGTGAGTGTGGATTTGCTGCAAGGGTTCTAAAGGGAGCTGGACGAGTCCCTGGCTGAGGCTGATACCACTGCGCCCAAAAGGTAGGTGCGCTATTGTGGTCTCCTGAAACTCGCTTTGACCGCCTTCGGAAGTCGGAGAGGAATTCCCCAGAATTTGAGTTAACCATTACACATTCACCAGATAGAATTAGTTAACTAGCAGGAAAGGTAATTCTGGATGATGAGTAACTTGAGTATTTCGATTATTGTTATAAGTCACAATTGTACTGTTAATAAAAAGAAGTAAAATGACTGAAAGAATATCAGGCTTTCACATTGGCTTTTTACCTTCATTCTGCAATTATGTTCATAGAAACATAGAAAAATAGGAGCAGGAGTCGGCCATTCGGCCCTTCGAGCCTGCTTCGCCATTCAATATGATCATGGCTGATCCTCTATCTCAATACCATATTCCCACACTCTCCCCATACCCCTTGATGCCTTTTGTGTCTAGAAATCTATCTATCTCCTTCTTAAATATATTCAGTGACTTGGCCTCCACAGCCTTCTGTGGTAGAGAATTCCACAGGTTCACCACCCTCTGAGTGAAGACATTTCTCCTCATCTCAGTCCTAAATGTCCTACCCCGTATCCTGAGACTGTGACCCCTCGTTCTGGACCCCCCCCCAGCCAGGGGAAACATCCTCCCTGCATCCAGTCTGTCTATGCTCACGCTGAGAGAGACAAGCACTTATTCAACACTCACACCATTTTTAGTTTGCAAAGAATGTGCTCTGCATTTTAGATACAACCTTACATAGGAACACTGGGAACAGGAGTAGACCTTTCAACCCCTCGAGCCTGCTCCGCCATTCAATGAGATCATGGCTGATCTATACCTCAACTCCATTTACCCACCTTTGCTTCATATCCCTTGATACCCTTACCTAACAAAATCTATCGATCTCAGAGGTGAAAGCTCCAATTGTCCCCCAGAATCCACAGCCTTTTGGGGGAGAGAGTTCCAGATTTCTACTACCCTTTGTGTGAAGAAGTGCTTCCTGATTTCCCTCCTAAATAGCCTCGCTCTAATTTTAAGATTATGCCCCCTACCAGAGGAAATAGTTTCTCTGTATCTACCCTATCAATCCCTTTTATCATTTTAAACACCTCAATTAGATCACCCCTCAATTTTCTATACTCAAAGGAATACACGCCAAGACTCCCTTACCTGCAGTAAGAGTAAGAAATATTAACTGAGCGTTTCCACAGCACCTGAGGGAATTTCAAAACAACACTCAAAAACAGTAACGCTAACATTTTTCAGATTTTTTTTTAAGTGCATGCATTCTCCTCCCCACCCCCGCCAGCCAAACTCCAGGGGTTTCAGAACTCATAGGCAGGTTTTTCCTCACTTTTACTGTCAATTGCTGTATTTAGGATTCTAAAGGGACTAGATAATGTCGACCATGACAAGCTATTTCACCGTGTCCAGAACAGTCAAACCAGAGGACACGGCCTGCGCTTGAAGTAAATTCAAAACTAATCTGCCGAATATTTCAGTGAGCGAGTGGTCAATCTATGGAACAGGCTCCCTAGGGAGATGGTGGAAGCAGTTAGTATTGATTCATTCAAATGTGAATTAGATAGATTTCTTTCAAAAAATAACATTTTGGGATCCAGCATGTGATTAATTTGAGACAGGAGGTGTGGTGAGTGGAGCGAACTCGGGAGGAACAGGTAACTTTGGACCTCTGGTTCCCAAAGCTCTCCACCACTGGGGGTTTTCCTCACCTCATGTCTGGGTCTGTTGTAGACTCATTGATCGAGATTGATCGCTATAATTAGTCAACAACTCCATTATCGTTGGATCATGCGACTACCAGGATGGTAGAAGGTGAACTAAATGGACCATGGTCTTTTTTCATATGTAGTTCCTATGTTGCTATGAGAAAGAACAAGCAATTCAAAGCACCGATAGCCTCACCGTTATTCTTACTGCAAAATCCTGGCCTATGTGTCTGGGAGAACGAGGAAGTTCCCACTCTATAAACCCACTCTATAAACCCCACTGAAATCCCAGCTTGTTGGCCGGGGGGGTTAAAGCAGGAACCATTTCAGCAATGTAGTTTCAAATTATTTTTTGCTCCTTTTTAATTCATATTTAATAACTGGATTGGGTTAGGTTAGGAATGGGGTCTACCTTAAAACTCTCAACTATGAAAACACGGCCCCTTCAAGAAGCGACAGTGTCATTAGAATCTCACATTTAAGGGATTACAACAAACTTGCAACCTTTACATTTCACAATCACCCTCTCTGACAGAGGCTTCCTCTCTCAGGAGCTCACCCGGCACTGTCAGTGTATAGATCACTAGAACGCAGAGGCCCTGTACTATCAATCACTGCAGTGGTATAAGGTCTACTGCCATTGTTAAAGGTCAGTAACACTAGTACAGGACCTTTGCCTGCCAACGTTTTATGAATCCTTCTATTAAAATTTACAAGGCTGTAATTAATGGACAAGCACAGGAATGTGCAAAGGTCAGAAGAAACCGTTGAGCTCAATCTGGCTGATCCCAAAATTTGGAAAATACCATGCATACCACTCAGTTGCTTTCTCTGCCAAATACCTCCTGAATTTGCTAACACTATCCCCTTCCACTGCCTCTCCAAGCCATCTTGTCTCAGTGGGTAGCACTCTCACCTCTGTCAGAAGGTTGAGACTTGAGCACATGATCCAGGCTGAAACTACTGTGGGAGTGCTGCACTGTCGAAGGTGCCGTCTTTCGGATGAGACGTTAAACCGAGGCCCCCGTCTTCCCTCTAAGGTGGACGTAAAAGATTCCATGGCACTATTTCGAAGAAAAGCAGGTGAGTTATCCCCGGGGTCCTGACCAATATTTATCCCTCAATCAACATGACTAAAAACAGATTATCTGCTCACTATCACATTGCTGTTTGTGGGATCTTGCTGTGCGTAAATTGGCTGCCATGTTTCCTACATTACAACAGTGACTACACGCCAAAAAGTACTTCATTGACTGTAAAGCAGTTAGGGACGTCCTGAGGTCATGAAAGGCGCTCTATGAATAGTGGGACTAATTGGATAGTTCTTTCAGAGAGCAGGCAAAGGAGCGGAGGGCCGCATGGCCTCCTTTTGTACAATTCGATGATTCTCTAGTGAAGCTCTATCTACTCAGCCCCAACGACGTGCTCTCTACTTCATCAGTGTGCAAAGTTTGTTGTCACTAATGGCCTTTTCCTGTTCACAAAAATGCATGGGTTCCATTTTGCACGGACAGGCATCTTGAAAGCCTCAATGAGATAGTGATGGAATTCACCCAGAACTGCCGCAGTACTGTGCCTTAGACTCAAACCTCCGAAGAACTGGATTGAGACTGCCCTAACCCATTGCACCGAGGACCCTTACAGCCAACACAGAGGAGACTTTCGTCCCACTGCACATTTGGTTGGTAGTTGGTGGCACTCGGCCCTCTAAGTCAGAAGGATTACAGCCCCACTTCAGGACTTGAGCCCATAACCTAGGCTGATACTTCAGTGTAGTATTGAGAGAGTGCTGCACCGTCGGAGGTGCCGTCTTTCTGATAAGCCGTCTTTCGGATGAGATGCTAAACCGAGGCCCTGTCTGCTCTCTCAGGTGGATGTAAAAGATCCCATGGCACTATTTCGAAGAAGAGCAGGGGAGTTATCCCCAGTGTCCTGGGGCCAATATTTATCCCTCAATCAACATCACTAAAACAGATTATCTGGTCATTATCACATTGCTGTTTGTGTGCGCAAATTGGCTGCCGTTTTTGCTACATTGCAACAGTGACTACACTTCAAAAAGTACTTCATTGGCTGTAAAGTGCTTTGGACGTCCAGTGGTCGTGAAAGGTGCTATATAAATGCAAGGCTTTCTTTCTTTCTACAAGCCGCTAAACCGAGTTCCGGTGATTGAGGTGGACGTTAAAGATCCCATGGCATGATTCAAAACGGACAAGAGAATTGTCCCAGTTTCCAGGCTGAGTCCTCCCTCAAAACAACACCACCAAAAGCAGATAAACTGGTCATTCATCTGTCTGTGGGATCCTGCAGTGTACAAAATAGCTGCTGCAAAACAGTCTCAGTGATTCAAAGTAATTCATTAGATGCAAGCGCTTTGATACATTTTGGAGACATGATGAGGTGCTATATAAATGCAAGCCTTTCTATTTTTTAATCAGTCTGGGCTGGATTCAAATAAAGGTCCTAGGGGTGAAAGGAGAATGTCCTAACCCAGTGTTCACATTGAAACAGTTTATCCAAACAATCTGGACTCTGAGATTAAATTACTGACTGGTACTCAATTTTATCCATGAGTGTATTGTTCTTTTATTAAAACGTAGGCTCTGGGACACACTGATATTTCTTTCAGTTATTGCTTGGCTGTATTAACAGATTCTTACATTCATTTTTCTTGTTCCCAGTTTCATAGAAATTCACTGTTACAAGCTGTACTTTCTCTCCCCCATTTTGCTCCTCTTCTGAAGGTAGTGGCCTCCCTCCATCATCTAACACTGAATTTTAGCAGGTTAAGAGGTGATCTAATTGAGGTGTTGAAGATGATTAAAGGATTTGATAGGGTCGATAGAGAGAAACTATTTCCTCTGGTGGGGGGAGTCCAGAACAAGGGGGGGCAGAACCTTAAAATTAGAGCCAGGCTGTTCAGGGGTGATGTCAGGAAGCACTTCTTCACACAAAGGGTGGTGGAAATCTGGAACTCTCTCCCCCAAAAAGCTGTTGAGGCTGGGGGTCAATTGAAAATTTAAAGACTGCGATTGATAGATTATTGTTAGGCAAGGGTACAAAAGGTTACGGAATCAAGGCAAGTAGATAGAGTTGAGATACAGATCAGCCATGATCTAATTGAATGGCGGAACAGGCTCGAGGGGCTGAATGGTCTCCTCCTGTTCCTATGTAGGGAAAGATTTGAATACATTTTTTCTGTGTTTATATTGTGAATTCTGGGAGATTCTCTCACAGCTACCCTACCTGAAGAAGGAGCGACAGCTCCGAAAGCTTGTAATTTTAAATAAATCTGTTGGACTATAACCTGGTGTTGTGCGACTTCTCATTTATGTCCCTACAGGTAGCCATTTTTCATGTGTGACCCTAGATAGTGAGCATTGGAAGGCTATTGAATGATGGGAGCTATCACAACTAAGCACAATCCTCTCCTCACTTGACATTCACAAGCACACACTTTCCAGCAAGGAGGGGGGGGCGAGGTCACTGGAAAATAATCAGGTGGGGGAATTTTCCCCAATATAGCACAGGGGTGATGAGGTCAATTGCAGAACCCCTACCATCCCTGAGATCAACTAATTAACTACAGACCAGGGATCGACCACCCTGATATGTATGGTTCACTCACACACCAGACAATGGATTTACCCATTGAATAAACTGACTGAATATGTGATGATAAGGAATTAAGTAGCAGTTTTGGATCAGAGCTAAAGGGAGATGCAGAGTGAAGTTGAGGTAGCTCTCCAGACGGAGCGGCTAAATTCTTGTGCACCTTGCTGCATCTGATTCAGGAGAGCTATCAGCCAAGGATAACTTGGTGGCCTCCTTACACACCTCAAGTCACCACCCCACCCCACGTTTGCAGGTGTGGTGCACAGGGAGGAAACAATGAAATAATGAGTGAGGGAAGATGAAATAAATCACCTGTCGGCTTGAGTGCATTTTGTAACCTGATTCCCCTGATGATGTCAGCTGTACTTCATTTTTAACTACAAATATGGCAAAAAAAGACAGAAGATTCTAAAAATCAAAAAGCTTCATAACTGATTTTTAACTAGAAGATAAGACTCTCGTTAAGCTAAGAATTCATTCATACCACGTCATCTTTCCGATCTTCAAGGCCATCTAATTCTGGCCAAACATTAACCACAGACGGGACCATTGAGAAGAGGCAGCTATCAAATCTTTTGTCTGCTCGGATTCCTATGCATTGCCCTGTTTGCAACAGTGTCAGCCATGGCTCAGTGGGTAGTACCCTTGCCTCTGAGTCAGAAGGTTGTGGGTTCAAGTCCCACTTCAGATACATACAAAAATCTAGGCTGACACTCCAGTGCACGACTGAGGGAGTGCTGCAGTGTCGGAGGTGCCGTCTTTCGGATGAGATGTTAAACCGAGGCCCCGTCTGCTCTCTCAGGTAGACGTAAAAGATCCCACGGCACTATTTCGAAGAAGAGTAGGGGAGTTATCCCCGGTGTCCTGACCAATATTTATCACTCAACCAACATAACAAAAACAGATTATCTGGTCATTATCACATTGCTGTTTGTGGGAGCTTGCTGTGCGCAAATTGGTTGCTGCGTTTCCTACATTACAACAGTGACTACACTTCAAAAGTACTTAATTGGCTGTAAAGCACTTTGGGACGTCCGGTGGTCGTAAAAGGCGCTATATAAATGCAAGTCTTTCTTTTCTTTTAGCATGAGAAAATAGAGCTCAACGGCTGGAACTCTTTTACTGCAGCACAAACTTCGACTCCAGGGGGAACGATTTCCAAGGGCACTGCAAGATTTACAGTATCGTTTAATATCTAGGAAAGTCTCAGCTGGAGACCTGGACCTCAGGAAAAGCAACATCTGATTTATTTATTTTTTATCTTCGGATATATAGCAAATTATTAATTTATGGCTTTAATAAAACGTGTTTGTACGGCCGAAAAAACACTTTCATAAAAATTTATGAGACTCATTTCCAATCTGTGGCCGAACACTGCCCTGTGGTTGATGTTGCTATATTCCCTTTGATGTGCTAATCCATTCCACTGCAGTTAATGTAAAACAAATAAATCTAAAGAGATGATAGGACCTAACTGTTATAATGGCTTATGATCAAGACTTGGTGGTGAGAATGTGGAACTAGCTACCACAGGGAATGGTTGAGGTGAATAGCACAGATGCATTTGAGGGGAAGCTAGATAAACACATGAGGGAGAAAGGAATAGAAGGAGATGTTGATGGGGTGAGATGAAGAGGGGTGGGAGGAGGCTCATGTGGAGCATAAACACCGGCACAGACCAGTTGGGCCGAATGGCCTGTTTCTGTGTTGTAAATACTTTGTAATACTATGACCTTTAATTGTCACTGAAGGGAGGGGCTTTGAGCCCATCTGTCAAGGCTGGCCCTCATCAATGTTGATCTTGTCTTTCCCCCTGTCCCCTCCACCGCTCACACCCGCCTACCCAATTTTCTCCCCTCCAGTTCTGGAGACGTTCACTCATGCTGGGCATGCTTGCTTGATTACAGGCCGCCAGTGCCTTGCCCAATTGGTCATTCTTCAGGTGTGAATTGGGACAGTGACTGTCCACAGGTTTTTTGACTGTGAAGGGTATCACATCTGAGCCCCATCATGTCATCACTACACATCAAAGTGCATCGGTGCCCAAGTTATTGACGAATACGTGTTGCTTGATGACACTATTAATGACTCCTTCCATCACTTTACGGATGATTGGGAGGAGGCTGATAGGTCAGTAATTGGCTGGCTTAGATTTATCCTGTTTTTTTGTGGATAGGACACACCTGGGAAATCTTCTACATTGTCGGGTAGATGCCAGTGTGATAGGAGTACTGGAACAGCTTGGCAAGGGCAGCGGCTAGCTCTGATGCACAGGTCTTTAGTACTACAGCCAGGACGTTGTCGGGGCCCATAGCCTTTGCTGTGTTCAGTCTCTCCTTAATGGCAGGTGGACTGAACTGAATTGACTGCACACTGGCTTCTAAGATGGTGGGAAGCTCATCAGGAATAATGTCACCCAGAACTTTTAGCTGAAGACACTTTAACTTTGTTTCTTATACTCACGTTTGAGGATGGGAATGTTCAAGGAGTCTCTTCCTCCTGTTAGTCGCCTGGTTGTCCACCACCATTCTCAATATGATAGGGCTACAGAACCTTGCTCTGATCCATTGGTTGTGGGACCAATTAGCTCTGTCTATACCCTGCTGCTTTTGGTGTTTAACATGCAGGTATCTCTGTATAGTTGCTTCACTAGGCTGGTACCTCATTCTAAAGTATGTTAGTGCTGCTCCCGGCACACCCTTCTACGCTCCGCATTGAACCAGGCTTAATGGTGATCAAGGAGTGAGGAATATGTTGGATAATGAGGTTACAGATTGTGGTGATATACAATTCTGTTGCTGCTGATGGCCCACTGCACCTCATGGATGCCCACTTTTTGGGCTGCTAAATCTGTCCTTAGTCCGTCACACTTATCACAGTGGTAGTGCCACATGACACGACGGATGATGCCCTCACGTGGAGATGAGACTTTGTCTTCACATGGACTGTGCGGTGGTCACTTCTGTCAATGTAATCATGGACAGATGTGTCTGCGACAGGTAGATTGGTAATGGGAAGGTCAAGTCGTTTGCATCCTTGTATTGGTTCCCTCACCGCCTAATGCAGGCCCAGTCTGGCAGCTATGTCCTTCAGGACTCGGCCAGCTCAGTCATTGTTGGTGCTACCGAGCCACTCTTGGTGATGGACATTGATGGCCCCCACCCAGAGTACATTCTGTGCCTTTGTTAGCCTCAGTGCTTCCTCCAAGTGATGTTCAACATGGAGGAGTACTGCTTCATCAGCTGAGGGAGGGAGGTAGGTGGTATTCAGCAGGAGGTTTGACCAGATGCCATGAGACTTCATGGGGTCCGGAGTCAATATCGAGTACTCTCAGGGCCACTCCCACCAGACTGTATACTACTGTGCCCCCACCTCTAGTGGGTCTGTCCTGCCGGTGGGACAGGAGAGGACATACCCAGGGATGGTGATGGAGGTGTCGGATATGCTGGTCAATATGATTCTGTGTGTCTGACTATGTAAGGCTGTTGCTTGACTAGTCTGTGGGGCAGCTCTCCCAATTTGGGCATTAATTAATTAATTAGGGCAACACGGTGACATAGTGGTTAGCACTGGTGCCTCACAGCGCCAGGGACCCGGGTTCGAATCTGACCTCGGGTGACTGTCTGTGTGGAGTTTGCACATTCTCCCCGTGTCTGCGTGGGTTTCCTCCGGGTGCTCCGGTTTCCTCCCACAGTCCAAAAATGTGCGGGTTAGGTTGATTTGGCTATGATAAATTGACCCTTAGTGTTAGGGGGGGATTAAATATGTGGGGTTATGGGGATAGGATGGGATATGTTAGGGGGAATTAAATACGTGGGGTTACGGGGGTAGGGTGGGATATGTGTACTGTGGGGATTAAAGCAGGGACAGGGTACTGGATTTGGATGATCAGCCATGATCGTATTGAATGGTGGAGCAGGCTCGATGGGCCGAATGGCCTACTCCTGCTCCTAGATTCTATGTTTCTATGTTTATGTTTCTAATCCCCAGAAGTTGGTGGGGAATACTTTGCAAAAGTGGACTGGACTCAGCTGCCTTAGACGTATCCTGATACAATGGCTGGATAGTTGCTGATAGGTTTGTCTTATTGAAGTGTAAAATGATATTGGGAGAAGCCTACATTGAGGGCTGTCCTGTCTCATCATTTCATCACAAAAGCCCCTTGTTTCCATTTTAAAAAGATACTTTGTATTCAGGTCCCAACTAAATGGAAAACAGGCTTTTCTTTAAAAAGGTTGGTGAAAAAATACTGTAGTGGAAATGAGACATGACCGACAAAGGAAGCATTTGTGATAGCGCCACAGGATGGGAGTGTTTGCACAGATACATTTGTGATAGAGCACCAGAGTGGCAGTAGTGTCATTTACACTGTGATAGTCCACCACAGGATGGCAGTGTTGGCATGGATACATTTACACTGTGATTGTCCTGGGATGAACACAGAGAGGGAGAGAGTCCTGAGAGTAGCATAAAGAGACAGACAGATAGAGAGATAGAGAGAGAGAAACTCACAAACAGGATAGAGAGAGTCCTGAGAGCACAGAGAGAGAGAGATTCCTGAGAGCCAAGAGAGGGAGAGAAAGATAGAATCCTGAGCACAGAGAGTCCTGAAAGCAGGATAGAGACAGAGAGAGAGAGAGAGAGACAGAAAGAACATAAGAAGTAGGAGCAGGAGTAGGTCATTTGAACCCTCGAGCCTGCTCCGCCATTCAATAAGATCATGGCTGATCTGATCTTGGCCTCAACTTCACTTCCCTGCCCACTCCCCATAACCCTTGACTCCCTTATCGTTCAAAAATCTGTCTATCTCCACCTTAAATATATTCAATGACCCAGCCTCCACTGCTCTCTGGGGAAGAGAATTCCAAAGATTCACGACCCTCTGAGAGAAGAAATTCCTCCTCATCTCCATTTTAAAAGGGTGCCCCCTTATTCTGAAATTATGCCCCCTAGTTCTAGATTCCCCCACGAGGGGAAACATCCTCTCTGCATCTACCCTGTCGAGCCCCCTCAGAATCTTATATGTTTCAATAAGATCACCTCTCATTCTTCTAAACTTCAATGAGTATAGGCCCAACCTGCTCAACCTTTCCTCATAAGATAACCCCTTCAACTCCGGAATCAACCTCGTGAACCTTCTCTGAACTGCCTCCAATGCAAGTATATCCCTCCTTAAATAAGGAGACCAAAACTGTACGCAGTACTCCAGGTGTGGTCTCACCAACGCTATGTACAGTTGTAGTAAGACTTCCCTGCTTTTATACTCCAACCCCCTTGCAATAAAGGCCAACATTCCATTTGTCTTCCTGATTACTTGCTGTACCTGCATGCTAACTTTTTGTGTTTCATGTACAAGGACCCCCAGATCCCTCTGTACCGCAGCATTTTGTAGTCTCTCTTATTATT
The DNA here is from genome assembly GCA_030390025.1 of Squalus acanthias. NCBI lineage: Eukaryota > Metazoa > Chordata > Chondrichthyes > Squaliformes > Squalidae > Squalus > Squalus acanthias. Next base: position 1,558,296 of record JASTWF010000036.1, on the reverse strand, counting down.
AAATAAGTTAAATAATAATTTGCTTTTTTATTTTTCCTATCAAAGTGGATAACCTCACATTTTCCCACATTATACTCCATCTGCCAAATGTTTGCCCACTCACTTAACCTATCTACAGGAAACTCTTTATTAACCGGCACCGACAGGACCGGCGTGGTGCCGGTTAATCAAAAAGTCCGGATAACGGAGAGTTATATCTCCCAACGTACGAGAGCCCCGTACACACTGACATGCGCCTGCATTCGGAGCTCCATCTCCCCGGGGACCGCCAGCTGACCATCTGTCGTGTCCGCTGCCTACCCGGGCTGCACATTCCCCTCCCAATCTACACGCTCCGATACAAGGCAAACGCCTCGGGGTTTTTTAAAAAGTTATTTTTAAAGGAGAGATGAAGGAAAACCCCGGTTACCAACTCAAGAATTTTGCCGGTTAAGAGAGATTTCCGGTTATTTGGGTGCCGGTTAAAAGAGAGTTTCCTGTATACCCTTTGCAGATTCTTTGTGTCCTCCTCACAACTTGCTTTCCCACCTATCTTTGTATCATCATCAAATATGGCTACAGTACACTCGGTCCCTTCATCCAAGTCATTAATATAGATTGTAAATAGTTGAGGCCCCAGCACTGATCCCTGTGGCACCCCACTAGTTGCAGTTTGCCAACCTGAAAATGACCCATTTATCCTGACTCTCTGATAGATGGAGAGAGAGAGAGACAGAGAAAGAGAGATGAGACAAGAGAGATAGAGAGACAGAAGGAGAGGGCTAGGGCTGAGAACAACCATTATATACTTGGCATACGGTAGTGCAGTGGTCATGGTACTGAACTAGCAACGGAGAGAACATTGGCGGGAATTTGCTGGAAGTGCGGCAGAAAGCATGTTACGCAGAAAATGTGGTTCAAGGCCTGCAGATAGTTAAGAATATCAGTAGCCAACGGGGGCCAGTTAAGAGTACAAATGTACCACCATGACAACCTGCTCCGCACGCTGCCTCCCCGGGCCACTCTGACTGTTGCCTCGGGCCTTCATTTTTACAGGAATGTAAATCAGTATTTTAACATTCTCAATGTTGACAAGTGGCTTTGGCACTATGCCATGCTTCTTAAAATTGTTTCGAACCCCTACTGTATTAAACTGCCCTTACAGCTGAGGAAACACATTTCTCTGTTTCAGACATCTATATCTATAATATATTAAAAACCCTACATTTCCGTGCACTTCCTGTCTACAAAACTTTATTTCCTGTTGTCACATTTTTGTGTCAACTATTTCCGGTTACAAATTCCTGTGTCCATATTTATAATGGGAACTGCCAACGTCAATGTGCCACGCTGCAACTATACCCTCCATCCAGTGGAGGCACTGCCAGTGCTCCAGTGGAGGCACTGCCAGTGCTCCAGTGGTGGTGCTGTAACGTCTCGCAGTGCCTCAGCCTATATTGCGGAGAATCTCCTCTGCTCCAATCAACTCTACTTCTCTGCTTCCCAATTGCTGGAAGATTTTTGGGGGATTTATCTACAAATAATAATATAAAATTAATGCATTATTTGAAAATAAGGGCATACCGTGTTAAAAATCTTACAGCTGGTGCCTTGGTCCAATTATCTCCCGCCCTCTATCTCCGCTTCACCTAAGACTACACTTGCTCTTGATTCCCCATGTGCAATGCCACGGGACATTGACTAATATATTTTTTAAAACCTTACGTGGCACGCACACTTACTGTTGTTATGATTTTTGGTCACGCTTCCACGTCAATGTTTACCATTGTAAACTGCCATATCAACATTTCCCATTCCATATTAATATGTCAACAGTCACAATGCGAGCTCTGGCTGCTAGGTTGCGCTGTGGAGCATGTTTTGAAAGTTTCTCTCCTAATCCCATTGCCGTCCAATATATAGAATCATAGAGCACAGAAGGAGGCCATTCGGCCCATCGTTACTGTGCCGGCTTTCTGCAGGAGCTATCCAATTAGTCCCACTCCCCTGCTTTTTACCATAGCCCTGCAAATTTTTCCTTTTTATGTAACTATCCAATTCCCTTTTGAAAGTTACTATTGAATCTGCTTCCACCGCCCTTTCAGGCAGCGCGTTCCAGACCATAGCAACTCACTGAGTAAAAAAAATTCTCCTCATCTCCCCCCTGACTTTTTTGCCAATTCCCTTAAATCTGTGTCCTCTGGTTACCGACCCTCCTGCCACTGGAAACAGTTTCTCCCTCTCTACTCTATCAAAACCCCTCATGATTTTGAACACCTCTATTAAATCACCCCTTAACCTTCTTTGCTCGGAGGAGAACAACCCCAGCTTCTCCAGTCTCTCCACATCACTGAATTCCCTCATCCCTGGAACCATTCTGGTAAATCTGCTCTGCACCCTCTCCAAAGTCTTGACACCCTTCCTAAAGTGTGGTGCCCAGAATTGGACACAATACTCCAGCTGAGGTCTAACCAGCTATGTATAAAGCCACTGGGAACTGGATTGAAAGCGAGTTGGTTCCCGTATATGCTCTCACCCAATATCAGAAAGGGCATCGCAAAGAGGAAACTGAGCACCTGGGCCCCAGAGGTGAGGAGGCAGTCATTTAATGCACTGCTTCACCCAGTCTCTCTGAAATGTACTTTAAAATAGCAAATATTATGAAACCAAATGAGGAGGGAAGACACAGGACCATCGAATAATTTGGATATTTCATAGAGCCAGAAATACTTTCCTGTCATTAATAATAATTACTAGCATAGATGCATTTAAGCATGTGAGGGAGAAAGGAATAGAAGGATATGCTGATAGGGTGAGATGAAGAGGGGTGGGAGGAGGCTCATGTGGAGCATAAACCCCGGCATAGACCAGTTGGGCCGAATGGCCTGTTTCTGTGCTGTAAATACCATGTAATTCTATGTAATACTAATTCCCTTAGGCTAAAGAAAATGGGAATGATTTGAGATCTGCCGCAGCAGGCTAACTAGTTTATACTTTTACCTCCATTCTGCAACAAGAAAAGTCAATCAGTTTGAAAATCAGGCCAGCCTCGGTCAGTATGGTTACGATACTTGTTGCAAATCAAATCCACTGTTCCCAATGGAAACAGGGAGCCTGACCTATGACCTTCTCACTCTGAAGACTTGTCAAGATTTAGCTACAAAGGAAGCTTTGAAGTCTCCTCTTGAGACAGCAGCTTCACAGAGTGGGAGGCTGTGTACAAACTCAGTACAAAACAATCCCTGCAGGACATTAGCAAAGATTCGGTAACTTATTTAAATTCCGGCCTGCTTTGCAAAATGATGAACTTTACTTTGAAGTATCTCCATGCTTAATAAACTGCATCTAATTTGAGATTTCATATTTTCAAGACGTAAACATGTTAGAATGTCTGGTGCTGAGGACCGTTTCTCCCAACTATGCTTAACTTGTTTATCTTTTTTCCCACCAAAAACAACAACTTGTATTGATACAGCGCCTTTAACGTAGTAAAATGTCCCCAGGCGCTTCACAGGAGTGTTATCAGACAAAATTTGGCATTGAGCCACATCAGGAGATATTAGGACAGAGGTAGGTTTTAAGGAACGTCTTAAAAGGAGTTGAGAGTTAGGTAGCGAGGCGGAGAGGTTTAGGGAGGGAATTCCAGAGCTTAGGGCCCAGGCAGCTGAAGGCACAGCCACCAATGGTGGAGCGATTAAAATCGGGGATGCGTAGGAGGTCAGAATTGGAGGAGTGCAGAGATCTCGGAGGGTTGTATGTCTCCCAGGGTATTATGTCTTCTATTTCTAGCTCTGGGAGCAGTGGGACCTGCAAGGGGAGGAAAAATGATTCACACTGCTTCTCCCAGCTCATTCGTGTTGCTGTCTTTGCCAAGTCCAAAAACCAACTGGGGAGGGAGCTGGAGGTTGGACCTTTTAGAGTAGAGAACGAGGCAGGGTTGGGATCATGACTTGAGCGCCTATGTTTCGTCTTCGACCACTGAAGATTCATTGAAAGTCAGCTTTATAACTAACATCTCCAGATTATAAGATACAAAAGTAAGTGAGAAATGCTTGTTAAAAAAAAATCTGACTTTGAGTGTCCACTTTGCATCTTCAAGAAAATTGGCTCCAATAAAACTGTCTAAGTCAAAAGCAGATGTGTGACAGCCCCACGCCAGTTTATTGGACCCATGCGCTTAACCTTCGACAATGCGAATCCAACCCTGATGATGCTTGGAAAGCCGAATGGAGTTCACAAGAAGTCACAGACACCTCGTGAAAGACCCGACACGGAAGACCCCCGGCTTCGATCTTCCACAAAGCTTATGGACAACCCTAAACCGCATCCGCACAAACCATGGCAGATGCAGAGACTTGATGCACAAACGGATAATTGAAAACTCTCCAGGGTGCGACTGTGGTCACCCAGAACAGAGCATGGAACATAGAACGACTCAATGCCCGATTCACAAATACGAAGGAGGCATCACAACGATACACTCCGCTACTCCTGGCGCAATTATCTGGCTCAACCACCTGAATATAAAATTATAGTTGTTGCTTTACATCTACATCAGCCAGACGAAGTAGTAGTACAGTGAAATGCGATCCTTCCCCGCACACTAGTAGTTCTCCCTGCTCCCTCTTTTTCTGTTACTTTCTCTTTGTTCCTCTGTGGAGGCTCGTATTCATCCTGGTCAGTCACTGTCAGTATTATGCAGAAGCTGCTACTATTATGGGGCATGAACCCTTACAGGGCAGGGTGCCACCCTTATGGGACAGAGTAAGCTCCATGCCCAAGAGTTGAGGACAATCTGGGCCTGCCTGCAATCTGCAGTTATGCCTTTGCTGGTAAGTGCCTGTGCGATTTTATGCCTTTTGTTCTCCAATACAAAATTAACATAATTCCTACCCCATTATAATATCTCTCATTACAGTGCATTCAAGTTTTAAAGAAAGACATATTATGCAGCACCTTATCACATCTCTCAGAAACATCTCAAGGCACTTTGCATACAATTAATTACTTTACATAGAATTCCATAGAATGTACAGCACAGAAACAGGCCATTCGGCCCAACTGGTCCATGCCGGTGTTTATGCTCCACACGAGCCTCCTCCCACCCCTACTTCATCTCACCCTATCACCATAACCTTCTATTCCTTTCTCCCTCATGTGTTTATCCAGCTTCCCCCTTAAATGCATCTGTGCTATTCACCTCAACCACTCCCTGTGGTAGCGAGTTCCACATTCTCTCCACTCTCTGGGTAAAGAAGTTTCTCCTGAATTCCCCATTGGATTTATTAGTGACTATCTTATATCGATGGCCCCTAGTTTTGATCTCCCCCACAAGTGGAAACATCTTCTCTACGTCTAGCCTATCGACACCCTTTCATAATCCTAAAGACCTCTATCAGGTCACCCCTCAGCCTTCTCTTTTCGAGAGAAAGGAGCCCCAGCCTGTTCATCCTTTTGAGCACGGTGACTGTTATGTAGGCAATTGCAGCAGCCACGTGACGTACAGTAAGATCCCAAAAACAGCAATGAGATGAATGACCAGTTCGTCTGTTTTTGGTGGTGTTGGTTGAGGGAGGAATGTTGGCCCAGGACACTGGGACAATTCCCTGCTCTACTTCTTTAACTCCTCTAAGTAGGACCCAAGCTGCAGTCGGCCGATAATCCCGACAGTGTTGCATAGACCAAGCACAAAGAGAGAGAATAACTTTGGATCGACCGAAACATTTGCACGGTTCACTTCCCGTTCGTGCACCCCTATCTCCTTGCTGCTTCCCACACGCTATGCTTACCTCATTCGCTTCCATTTCCCAAGTCCCAGCGTCACACTCAGTGCAAGTCTGTATCTAAAATATTACAGCATTTACAGCACAGAGGCGTTTCTTAACATTCTTAGCCAATGAGCATAAAACTTAGTCAATGGCTGTTCATGCCTGGCACAGCAAAGAGCAGAAGAGAGACCTTATAAATACCAGCAGCAGGAATGCTGTCCTCTTGAAATTGTTTTTCTTCAGTGCGGTATGCTCAATTTAATTGGATGAGCCACTATAGTACTGAAGTACTGACTTGCTCCCTACTTTCTTGTCCCTGATGATCCAGCTCAGCACAGGCCAGAGAATCAGTGTACAATGCTGTAGCCCTATCTCCAAGCATCAATTTACCCTTTGGTGTCGATGTAAAGCTGCAACCACATCACAGACTCAAACTGTGGACTAGAGTTGGTTTATAAGAATAGCAATGTTGAGAACGTCCACCTTGCTGCTGGGAAGCAACGTAACGTGTTGTCAGAATCCCTGACGTGGCCTTGACAGGGATCTCAACTTCAACGCAACAGGGCAACATGTTCAAAAGAAAGACTCTCACTTTCAACCCTGGAGAGTATTTAGAAAAAGATGTATTTCAGTCATCCTGATCAGGGCTTCCTGGCAGGGGATTGTCGGCTACAGTACATTTCTTTTGAGGGATAGATTTAATCTTGGTGTAGGCCTGATACCACTGGGAAAGAGCAACGGTTCGCTTTATAGTTGAAGTCTGGCGCTTTTGGATAGGAGGCTTTGTATCAATATCAGCCTTTGTTCAGTCGGGCAACCTCTAATTCCTGCCATGAATCAATAGAACAAATTTGCTCAAAATTCAGCATTAAATTGTAGGTCTCAGACAGAGAGATGACAAGTACGATATCCGCAGTGTATGGAAATCTCTCACTGGTGGAGTAGAATTAACATTGAGCTCTCCGAAGTTCAACATTTATTAAGGGTAGGCTAAAGCGACAACAACACTACCCCAGCAACGCTCCTCTCAGACTGGAGTGAAGAGGCTCGTGTTGTGTTGCTTTACCCTACTGCTAATAAATGGTGAACTGGGAGTATTCAATGCTAATACTGGCACTCTCACACGAAGAGTGCAAAATATGCTACATTTTTTGAAGAAGCAATACCTACGGCTTTGTTAACCTTCACCATTGAGGTGATGTGCCAATAGCTGGAGGTCCTCACCAGAATCCAATCGATATCAATAAGAGTATGGAGACACTTTCCTTTCTTCACACACACCATAATTCAACATGTTATCTGGTTATGCAGGCCCGAGAGCATTCATAAATAACAACATTGCGCTCTGTTTTAAACTCTGAGCTAATTTCGAAACTCGCTGAGCCTGGTATCAGAGGTGAACAGTCTCCATAAAAACAGTCACAGGACTGCTCTCCTTGAAGTGTAATAATAAGTTATTTATCCGGAGAAATTTCCTAATGACAAATGTGCTCAGTTTATTGACTCATGGCCATATGTGTGGTGTGATGGATGCCCCCATCTCCACAACAGCCCTTCCCCTACATTGCCTGCAGTATCTGAGCACACAATAGCTTGCGGAGTGAAATCCATATTATAGTGGGTCGGAAATTGCTGCATTGGCAGGTTTTGGCAGCGACCGACGTTAATTGGACTTTTTATGCTCACCATTGACATCGCGCTATATTTGTGGCGCAATTTGCTGGAACGTTGATCCGCTAACAGCGCAGTGAGCTCAATGTCGCAACTGGGACCTCCTGAACGTCGTGTCCAATTGTCTGTCTCCTTAAGCAATGAAAGAAAAAGATAGAGAAAGAAACAGAGCGGAAGATGGAGAAAGAAATCGGGTGAATTAGAGTCAAATTTGAGACAAAGAGGAATAAAGAGAGGGAAAGAAAGAGAGTGGACTTTAAAGCAATAATAAAGCCAAGTTAGGCAATGTTTAATTTAACTCTATAAGCCCTGGTATCATTCTGGTGAATCTCAGGTTGTGGGGGTGGGAGGGCATCAAGCAAGAAGCAATAGGAGCAATGCTGAGGTGCTTCAACATCCCACCTTTCTGGCAAGACTGGATAGTGGAGATGCAGGAGAGAAAACATTGAGAGGAAACAGGACAGAAGAATTGACTGATACAGTTTCTCTTCCACAAGTCGGAGATACTGAGAAATGTGGATATAAAACATATTTTCAAATGAACGAGCATGCAGTGACCCTTCTCAGAAAGTGCAATGCTAATGCACCATGTTTGAGCTGTGGTGCATCCAATAACTACAATTATCTCCATTAGTAAAGACCATATTCTTCACTTATCTGTAGACAGCTACTTATATTACCGCTGCTTCTGTACCTGTAGCTACAGAGTATCCCAGGCAGCCGCCTGCAGTGATGCATAGAGCATATGCTCTTTGGTAAATGCAGAAAATTATGTTCCCAATTTGGCATTAACGCTGGACCTGTCATGCATTCATTTTGACTATTTGCCACCTTTGACTTGCGGAATGCTGCGTGACTGCAGTAAATAATTAGCTCAGCTCAAGTTGGTTGGAACATTAAAAAAAGCCAGGTCTCCAGATCTAAGGCAGTCTACAAGGGAGGCCCAGGTGGTCCCTGAGGTCCCCATATTTCTGTACAACAGTAATCAGTATTCTGCAATATTCTGTATCTGTTTATTTACTCGGGACATTATTTCAGTTGCTGTGTGCCAATATAAAAAATATCTTCTGCAACAAGAGAAATGCATTCCTTTGGGTGTCTAACACCATCTTTCTAAAGTTAGCACAGAAGGTCACTGGGAGTGTGTCAACATGTACAGGGGGTCACTGGGAGTGTGTGACTATTTACAGAGGGTCACTGGGAGTGTGTGTCTATTTACAGAGGGTCACTGGGAGTGTGTGACTATTTACAGAGGGTCACTGGGAGTGTGTGACTATTTACAGAGGGTCACTGGGAGTGTGTGACTATTTACAGAGGGTCACTGGGAGTGTGTGTCTATTTACAGAGGGTCACTGGGAGTGTGTGACTATTTACAGAGGGTCACTGGGAGTGTGTGACTATTTACAGAGGCTCACTGGGAGTGTGTGACTATTTGCAGAGGGTCACTGGGAGTGTGTGACTATTTACAGAGGGTCACTGGGAGTGTGTGTCTATTTACAGAGGGTCACTGGGAGTGTGTGACTATTTGCAGAGGGTCACTGGGAGTGTGTGACTATTTACAGAGGGTCACTGGGAGTGTGTGACTATTTACAGAGAGTCACTGGGAGTGTGTGACTATTTACAGAGGGTCACTGGGAGTGTGTGACTATTTACAGAGGGTCACTGGGAGTGTGTGACTATTTACAGAGGGTCACTGGGAGTGTGTGACTATTTACAGAGGGTCACTGGGAGTGTCTGTCTATTTACAGAGGGTCACTGGGAGTGTGTGTCTATTTACAGAGGGTCACTGGGAGTGTGTGACTATTTACAGAGAGTCACTGGGAGTGTGTGACTATTTACAGAGGGTCACTGGGAGTGTGTGACTATTTACAGAGGGTCACTGGGAGTGTGTGACTATTTACAGAGGGTCACTGGGAGTGTGTGTTCGTACTTACAGAGGGTCACTGGGAGTGTGTGACTATTTACAGAGGGTCACTGGGAGTGTGTGACTATTTACAGAGGGTCACTGGGAGTGTGTGACTATTTACAGGGGGTCACTGGGAGTGTGTGACTATTTACAGAGGGTCACTGGGAGTGTGTGACTATTTACAGAGGGTCACTGGGAGTGTGTGACTATTTACAGAGGGTCACTGGGAGTGTGTGACTAATTACAGAGGGTCACTGGGAGTGTGTGACTATTTACAGAGAGTCACTGGGAGTGTGTGTCTATTTACAGAGGGTCACTGGGAGTGTGTGACTATTTACAGAGAGTCACTGGGAGTGTGTGTCTATTTACAGAGGGTCACTGGGAGTGTGTGACTATTTACAGAGGGTCACTGGGAGTGTGTGACTATTTACAGAGGGTCACTGGGAGTGTGTGTCTATTTACAGAGGGTCACTGGGAGTGTGTGTCTATTTACAGAGGGTCACTGGGAGTGTGTGACTATTTACAGAGGGTCACTGGGAGTGTGTGTTCGTACTTACAAGGGGTTCCCCATAAAAGTTGGAAAACCACTGCTACATAAACTTTCCCAGCGTAGCCTTGCCCAGTTTTATTCTGAATAACCTCAATGTTTTGGCCTCTATTACTTGGCTTTGTGGCTTATTGCGGACATCTATCAGTCTTTAAGTAAAAACCTTTCTCCTGATATCTGCGCGAGAGCATTAAAAAGCAGCTACAACACAACAATATTTAATGGATTCATAGTTTAATTATGCTTCCCTCATACAGGGCTGTATAAATCAGTGGACTGCTAGTTTCTATACACTGGCAGTGGAACTTGCAATCACTAAGTGCATTCAATTTATAATACAGGTTTTAATATATTACCTTACAGGAGCTTAGTGTTTAAAAGGTGACACATGAAATGCTGAGCACACTTAAATATTTCTTAAAGGATATTAACGCACCAAGCAATATGTGCAAATGCAATCCTGCTACTGACAAAACGCACTTTCGTTTTGAAAATTAAAGCGCATTCTAGTAAGTCTTCACAATAAAACATAAGTGGCACATTAAATGAAATTAAAATGAATGCAACTCTGGTGCAAATCTGCCATTTCATACAGTAAAAACTATAAAAACAGCCGACAGCAGATCTGCAGATATGAAACCGAAGAAAAATATAAAAAGGCAAGCTCAACCAGCCTCAGGCCCGACAATACATCAATCGGTGTAACCTCGTGCCTCACTCTCCCCAACCACTAGTAACGCTAACTCCTGGGGAGGGGGGAAAAAAGAGAGACAGGAAATTCGTGGCCAATTCAAGAAAAAAGCTGGGAAATTCTTTCTCAACTCCCTAAGGTGATCAAGCTCCAGGAGATCATGGTTACCCACGATGGATCACCAGACACATATAAATGCCTCCTCTCCACGCCCCTCACGTCCTAATTTCCTTAGGAACAGAGGACTATACAGGACTGGAATCAACCACCTCCAACCATCAGGGGAGTCCCAAGATTACAGACCTCTTACCCCACTTTACCTCTGATACTCTACAACCGTCTTGCCAACCAAAATTTATCTCCTACCCTCATGAAAAGCATTACGTCCTCTGCTTCCACTTCCTCCCTGAATAGTTTTTTTCCACGTTTACCACCCTGTGTGTGAAGAAGTTCTGTTGTATCTATGTGTTCACCTTTTCTCATCTAAGTTTGAACCCCTGTCCCTTTGTGTTAATATTGATCATTCAGGGATCCAGTTTATCTATCCTTTGAAGATCTCAAAGACCTCAAGAAGGTCACCTCTAACCTGTGTGTTTCCAATGTAAACACCCCTAGTACCCTTCGGCTTTCCTGATAACTCCTGATGTCCAATCCCATTTTATTCACTTCGTTGTCCTTTATACTCCCTCCAAGGACAGGATGACCTCATTATGGTACGGTGTTCCGATAATTCTCATCTATGCATGGAATCTGAAAAGAGCCAAGTATTTTCCATAATTCCCATTGCATATACTCACAATGTACCCAACTAGTCCTCATTCACTCACATTCCCATAATATATGGTCGCACTTGATACTGAGCCCCATTGTGAAAGGTCACATTGAATATATCACTTTCCATTCACTCACATTAGAGTCGAATTGAACGGACCAAGCCACTCCCGATTCACTCCTTTTGTGGTAGAACCCCAGTATGTCAAACCACTCCTTACTGACTACCATTATATATCATTCCGATACTGAAACACGATTCTTTCAAACCCCATTGTGTGGAATCCCAGCATAACAAACCACTTCCTTTCATTGTTCGGAATTCAGATCCGATATAACCCTGATACTGGCACAAAATGCTCCAAAATCCTCTCGTTGTTCCTATTCATCACATTGAAGCAGCATGTTTTAGAAATCTGATGATTTTGTACAAACAGAAGTTTTGTTCAATGTTCTCTGCTCATGGTGGTTGGATTGAAATGAATGATTAAATTGGCTGTGGTAGAATGATTAGCAAATTGGCTTTTTATCTCTGTTTTATAGAAATCCCGATTCATTCACAATTCTGATTCAAGCATAACGCTTCTTGGCAAACGAGTTAAGCATTTACCAGGATTAAACTGCACATTGTAATCCTGCAGCACAAAGCAGAATTGCAAGGCAGTCAATTTGACAGTGAACAAACCTGAAAGACACCAGGACAGCAGTATTGATCATGATATGATCACAAAGTGTCTAGACATTTCTGCAGTGAAGCAAGATTTACAGTCCAGTCTAAAAAAAATCAGAGGTAGGCTTCTTGCATCACTCTTTCAACAGTAACAGTCTATCTTCCGCAATGAATCTGTTGAACTATATTCATTTGAAATGTTTTAAAATACTAGTAAGTTTCCCGTGACCGGGTCCATGATGAGTTGATGAATCAAAGCTTTTTTAGATACAAGATGGTGACGGAATTGGGAGGGTCACCTCAGGAACCTGCTCCACAGCACCACCCAGTGACCAGAACCTGTTACTACCCCATTACAGGCAACTGTTTACATACAGGATTTCAATTCTAAATGTTTACAGAGGCAGCTTCGATGTAAAATGTTGATAGAAAAGAGTGCACCACAAATCGAGACAGCAGGAAGCTGGAGAGGACGTGCACGCAGATAGAAGATATATATTTTATTTCCTCTGCCTCCCATGAAGGTGTTGGAGTACAGTTCCACGAGTGCTAGCCACCTCCATAGCTCGCTTAAGTAGCCATTTGTCACATGCGAGTCTCGATATGGAATGCTGGCAGGGTATTCAAATTTGAGAAGCATCGCAGCTGAGTCCGATCCCATCTTGAGCAACATACACATGTGTGTGTTCCAGAAGGGAACTACTGACTAGTGATCAGGAGCAGGACCCTGGCTGGTTTTCCCCTCTCTAGCCCAGGGGTGCTGAGGCCAATTGTAGTACCCCCTAACATGCCTCCGCTGAGATTAGCCAACTTGGCACAGACCAGGGATTGAACCTAGGGCCTTCCTGGCCTGTGCGACTCAGTTCCACACTGAGCAGTACATTTGCCAACTGAGCTATCCGGGTAATCTCCAAAAGTAGCATTCCAGAGACTTCTAAGTTGACCTGCGACTATTTCAGAGAAAGCTCGGTACTCAAAATGGCTGCTCAGTGAAGATGTTCCATTTTTCACTTGCACTCTTTCCTTTCTTCAGTGTTTGAATACATTCTGCCACAGGGAGTGAATCAACACATCTGTCTGCATCATCTAGAATCACTGCCACCCTCACTGAATTATGAGATGGCACTGGGAGCCATCCCTTAACAGAGGAATTAGTCAACTGTCAATAATCTAGACTATAACAGGAGGAGTTCTACAGGATTGGTATCCTGGAAGGACGAGAATCAATGGGGCTGAAAGGCCCTCTCCATGTGATCTATAACACTAATGTAGCTTTTGCCTTACTTCATTTACTACAAGCGCCCTTCCTCTCCGCGACAGCATCGGTCAGTTTGCGGGGGAGGTATAGCAGGCATTAATGACAGTGTGCCGCTCTTTTACACAGTCCCGATTCAAAGCTGAGTGCAGCAACCTAGACTGCATCAACGTACAAAAAAAAATAATGAAATGTCACACTATCCGTTCATTTGGCCCGAGTAAAAGTACCCAGTAATTATGGGCAATTTAGTGCTGTGGACTCATATCCACTGAGAACTAGATTTAGGCTTCCCAGATCCATCTTACTTAAAACCTCTAATGGTCGTTAAAGAGAAGATACTTTCAACCAATTTGCTGGCTGGATTTGAACCCAGGTTCCAGTAATGAAAGGACTATTTCACTGCATGGTTCCAAACTAATAGTTCCTGGAAATGAATTGAATTCAAAATTCAAAGTAACTTGACAGTACCATTTTGGGCTTATTGGCAAATACACCAGTTTTGTTCAATGCATTTTACTTCAGGCTGGCATGTTACTTATTTTTTTTAGTGAGAGCCTCTGTCCTTTTTTTAAAAAGGTATTTCTCTTCCTCTCTTTCCTGGGCCTTCTTGTGTCACATGCCACCTGTGCCCAATTGGGCTGGTAGCTGAGCCTAAGCAGCACTTCAAGAGTGGCCTCCTACAAAATGGATGGTCCTCGCTGCGAGGTGACTTCTCCTCCACATAAAGCCACCCCTCATGTGGAATGGAAGGACACAAACAAAATATTACTGTTCCCAGTTACAGCAATTTTTAAAAAAGGGTCCTTTTTAACTGTCCCTTTCCTCTGGTCCCTAGGCCATGCACCACTTGTGCCACAGAGGGTAGTCAAGCAACGTTCTCCTGGGCCTCCACCAACGGTACACTTTACCAGGCTACCAAGTGGCACAGAGACGGCTGTTCCTCCAAAATGGGCAGGTAATTGGCGTTGGCTCTGTACCTCCACACAGTAATGTGACAGTATGGGCATTGTCTGCATTGAACCGGCTGTGATGCCAAATACTTGTGCTTCAATTAGCATCATAACATTTGAAGATAGGGATAGTCCTCGTTGTGGAGTGGCTTCTCCGCAATGTACCTGTTTCCACTGTTATGAATGGGGCTTCTCCAGATACTTGTTCTTATGCCCAACACAAAGGTTAGCGCCCACTGAAGGGAGATTTTGGGTGCAGAGTAATCTGGGATGACATGCCTTGGGTGAACAACAGATCCATTTATTGTCTCTCAATTTACACGTAGGATTTTCCGCTCTGCAATCCTTTTCTACAGCAGATGCCTGGCAGGAAGCCAAAGTCTATGACTGATTTCCAAACTGTAGCTAAGATAAAATCAAAGCGTCTATGGCCACATCTTCCAAAAAAAAGTGGACAATCAGTATCTCTGTCATAGAGACTGTTAAATCCAAAAGATGTTCAGTGTCCTGAGATAGTCCCAGATCCTGTTTTACCCTGTCTCTCCCTCTACCACTATCTACTCCCTCTCAATATTCGAATCAGCAAACCATTACCTCATCCTCTCTCCTTCTCTTTTCACCCTTGGCACTGTCCGAGCACTTTAGGGCCTGGTAAACTCACAATAATGCTCATAATAATTTTAAACAGTAATATTTGGTGTTTCCCTACATTACAACAGTGACGACACTTCAAAAGTACTTCAATGGATGTAAAGCGCTTTGGGGCGTCCTGAGGTTGTGAAAGGCGCTATAGAAATGCAAGCCCTTTTCCTTTAAAATACGGTCCGACAACGCCTCAATTTTAAAATTCTCAATGTTGTTTTCAAATCCCTCCATGACCTCACCCCTCCCTATCTCTCTAACCTCCTCCAGCCCTACAAGCCTTCGAGATCTCTGCGCTCCTCCAATTCTGGCTTCTTGCGCATCCCGATTTTAATCGCTCCACCATTGGCGGCCGTGCCTTCTGTTGCCTAGGCTCTGGAATTCCCTCCCTAAATCTTTCCGTTTCTCTACCTCTCTCTCCTCCTTTAAGATGCTCCTTAAAACCTACCTCTTTGACCAAGCTTTTGGTCACCTGTCCTGATATCTCCTTATGTGGCTCGCTGTCAAAATGTTTTTATTGATCTCGCTCCTGTGAAGCGCCCTGGGACGTTTTGCTGCGTTAAATGCGCTGAATAAATACAAGTTGTTGTTGCTGTTCCTTTTATATAGCACCTCGTCAGAGTGAAATGTTTCAGAAGTGTGAGATGCAGTGAATTGTTTTGAAATGCAATGACTGCATGCCGGAAAATGCAATAATAACTCGGATGATTTTAAAATGGTAAATGCTGTTAGCTCGCCTTCAATTTGAACTAAGGCTTAATTTCCTCTTCTGAAGATTTTTTTTAAAGAACAAAATTCCCTTGAAACCAGGCACTGAAGTGTTTAAAAATCAATTCTCCATTAAGTATTTGAATAATCATTGTGCCACTAAATCACACGCAGCCTCTGATTGGCTGTACTCTGGGGTGCCATTGTCACTTTCCTGCCGTTATTAAGTTTTAATGAGCTACAGCTGTAGAATATTAATAATCAAGTGATTAAAAAGCTATTTCCCAAGTATTTGATGTAACGCACAAACAATCCAATGAACCAAGCATAACAAGAATATTAGCAGCTCCAACTCCCTGGAACTATAGCCATCAGAACCAATGCAAAAACCACGACCCACAGAGATTGCAGTCATTTCTGGTCATTTGTTTTTCCTGAGGCCTGCACAGTATTTAAGCTCACTGATCTTGCTGATTGCCCTGCCTATTTTGGTGCATAATTGCCCTGTAATGTACTATTTTTAGTTTCTCCCAGTCCAACTAGCGCCTGTATGTTTAAACAAATTCTGTACAGCCATTCAGTTGTGCATGCGACACTTCCGCGGTGAGCCGAACAGTTCAGTCCGTCTTTCTCTTGCTTCGTCCATTCTGGAACGCAAGGGGGCAGAGTTTCCTCTGCAGTACGTGGGCAGAAAGCCTCCCGTGGGTAAAGTGTGTGCAGGAAAATCGGGCGGATTTCATTGAGCCCGCCCGATTAATGAACGGAAAATCGAGTGGGCTGAGTTACGGGCATGTGATCCTCCCCACCCGAATTTCCTGTATACTCGCCTCTCAATCAGAAGGTTCTGAGTTCACGTTCCACTCCAGAGACTGGTGGGGGGGGAATTTTAACATTAAAAAACGGTTGGGTTTGGTGCATGGGGACAGATAAATTGTTAAAAATCGGATTCCCGAGCTGAATCCACCCCCAAACCGCCCACTTCAGGTTTTAACAGAGGCGGGTCGGGAGTGTGGGGGGGGCGCGGGCGACCAACCCACTCCCAGGAGGCGGGACGTCAATTTAAATATTACAATGATTACTCTTTTTTACCCTCCATTTTGTTTTTAAACGGCATTTGGACGGGTTTTACACAACTCGTAAAACAAGGCAGGGACAGCGGGATCCAGGAGGTAAGTGCCTTTATACCTAACTCCTGGATCCAGGGTTCCTACCCAACCCACCCCCCGAGATCGTAGACCCCCTCACGAGGCCCCCAATCGCCTTCCCGGACCTGCCCAGCCCCCACGATCATCCTGAGGCCGGCCCCGAGCTTCCGGTGACTGGATCCGAACTTCCTCCCCTGTCCCCCCAGCAGCATCAGGCCAACCACAATCCTCTGGTGGCTGGCCCCGATGTGATCTTCCTCCACCCCCCCGTCCCTCGATATCCCCGATCTTCTCCCCCCCGTCCCTCGATATCCCCGATCTTCTCCCCCCCGTCCCTCGATATCCCCGATCGTCTCCACCCCGTCCCTCGATATCCCCGATCTTCTCCCCCCCATCCCTCGATATCCCCGATCTTCTCCCCCCGTCCCTCGATATCCCCGATCTTCTCCACTCCCCGTCCCTCGATATCCCTGATCGTCTCCTCCCCATCCCTCGATATCCCCGATCGTCTCCCCCCATCCCTCGATATCCCTGATCATCTCCACCCCGTCCCTCGATATCCCCGATCGTCTCCCCCCATCCCTCGATATCCCCGATCGTCTCCCCCATCCCTCGATATCCCTGATCGTCTCCACCCCGTCCCTCGATATCCCCGATCGTCTCCCCCCATCCCTCGATATCCCTGATCGTCTCCACCCCGTCCCTCGATATCCCCGATCGTCTCCCCCCATCCCTCGATATCCCCGATCTTCTCCCCCCGTCCCTTGATATCCCTGATCGTCTCCCCCCATCCCTCGATATCCCCGATCTTCTCCACTCCCCGTCCCTCGATATCCCTGATCTTCTCCCCCCGTCCCTCGATATCCCCGATCGTCTCCCCCCGTCCCTCGATATCCCCGATCGTCTCCCCCCGTCCCTCGATATCCCCGATCGTCTCCACCCCGTCCCTCGATATCCCTGATCTTCACCACCCCGTCCCTCGATATCCCCGATCGTCTCCACCCCGTCCTTCGATATCTCCGATCGTCTCCCCCCTGTCCCTCGATATCCCCGATCGTCTCCACCCGTCCCTTGATATCCCCGATCGTCTCCACCCCCCGTCCCTCGATATCCCCGATCTTCTCCCCCCCGTCCCTCGATATCCCCGATGTGATCTTCTCCCCCCCGTCCCTCGATATCCCCGATCTTCTCCCCCCGTCCCTCGATATCCCCGATCTTCTCCCCCCGTCCCTCGATATCCCCGATCTTCTCCCCCCCCGTCCCTCGATATCCCCGATCTTCTCCCCCCGTCCCTCGATATCCCCGATCATCTCCCCCCTGTCCCTCGATATCCCCGATCTTCTCCCCCCGTCCCTCGATATCCCCGATCTTCTCCCCCCGTCCCTCGATATCCCCGATCGTCTCCACCCCATCCCTCGATGTCCCTGATCTTCTCCACCCACCACGCTCCCCCCCCCCCGCACCCCACTTGGTCCCTCGATGACTTCGATCTTCTCTCCCACCCCCACTGGTCCCACGATGTCGGCGATCTTCTCGGGAAACTGAGGCCTCGCATGCAAATCAGGCCCTGCCGTTAAATTCAGTTTTCCCGACCGCCTCAGAGCCGCCCTCCATCACTGCTCCCCCGCTGCCCCCAACTCGCCTTACTCCTTAAAATCCAGCCCTTGAACACAAAAAGCTAGGCTGACACTCCAGTGCAGTACTGAGGGAGCGCTGCACTGTCGGAGGTGCCGTCTTTCGGATGACACGTTAAACCGAGGCCCCGTCTGCTCTCTAAGGTGGAGATCCCATGGCACTATTTCAAAGAAGAGCAGGGGAGTTCTCTCCTGGCCAATATTTATCCCTCAATCAACATCACTAAAAACAGATGATCTGGTCATTATCACATTGCTGTTTGTGGGAGCTTGCTGTGCGCAAATTGGCTGCCGCGTTTCCTACATTACAGCAGTGATTACACTTCAAAAAGTACTTCATTGGCTGTAAAGCGCTTTGGGACGTCCTGAGGTTGTGAAAGCCGCTGTAGAAATGCAAGTCTTTCTTTTGTTCTTTATACGCTCCAACCCTGCTGACATGAATCTTGTCATTCATGTATGAAGTAATACTGGGCGGCCTGCTGATGGCGCTGTCCAGGGAGAGTATAAATACTCGGGCATGGGCCCAGCTTGCTTTGGACATTCCTCAACAGGTACTAGTGAAGGACTCAACCAGACCTCCATGTTGAAAAACAGTTGATTAAAGCTTTGTTTAACGCTTAGACCAAGTGCCTAGTAGTTGTCTTACGTCACCTGCTTTAATCTTGAGGAAAATCGACTGCAAGGTGTTTAAGGTCATTACAGATAGACTGCCGCCATAATCCGAGATACTTGGCCTCAGCTGGAAGTAGGAGTGCTACAAATGGCCCCTGGGCTATAGAGGAGGGAAATTCGCCAGTGTTCCTGATGACCCTACTGTGAGTAGACAGTGGCTAAAGACAGGATCTGGCTGGAGTGTGATTGCCGCCCCCCCCCCCACCGCCCATGGTGGAATAGGCTGTCTGGGCTCTTAGCACAGAAGAAAGGGGAGAGAATCGGGCCCACAAAGAAACGGGAAAAAAAATCTTTGACTCATTGTTCAGCTGATGCAAAGGCAGATTGTTCAAAGGACACAAGAATGTGATAATAAAAACAGATTTGTCTTTTTTTTCCTTTGGGTTTCATTTAGAAAAACATTAATCTGAAAGCACCCAGCTGACAGGCTTTAGGTAAATAAAGATAAATGAACACCTTTTCGCCAGTGAGGCTTCTCCACACAGCTGTGATGCCCTTGAGAGATTAGTGAGCTCTGCCACTCCAACGTCCCTCTACATCCATCAGTGCTGAAACCCATTGCAAGGCAAGACTGAACAAGACGGGATTGTAACTCTTTGCCGTAACTTTGTTCTTCGGGGTCAATCGTTTCATTTTTTTTTTAGGCGAATTTACATTTTTTGTGGTGGTGGTGGAGGGTTAGGGATGTGAAGAATTTATTCAGTGCACAGTCACTGCTTTGCCTTTGAGCTGTGATTGTGCTTATGAATGAATAATAGCTGATTACCTGATGAGGCGGCTTACAGTAACAGAATAGTAAATAATTCATTCATCCATTTGACATCAAGTCAACCAAACATGGGCATGGTGGATGCACGAGGGGACAGAACAGATCCTGATCTGGATCCCCGGTAAGAATTCGGCCAGAGTTATATATAAGTTGTCATGTGCGATATTTGAAGATATAGTGTCCCGATTTGCAAAAACAGTGTTTTCAAATTTGATTCAAGCCAGATTGAAGACCCCTTCCATTACGGGAGGGATAACTGAAGGAGAAATATTCGAAAGGCTATGAGGAAAGAGCAGGGGGAGTGGGACTAATTGGATAGCTCTACCAAAGAGCCGGCACAGGCACCATGGGCCGAATGGCCTCCTTCTATGCTGTATCATTTTGTGATGCTGCACCATTTTGTGATGCTGCACCTAGGGGTATGGCAGCACAGTGGTTATGTTACTGGACTAGTAATCCAGAGGCCTGGACTAATGATCCAGAAATATGAGTTCAGATACCCACCATGGCAGTTGGAGAATTTGAATTCAGTTAATTAAATAAATCTGGAATAAAAAGCTAGTGTCAGTAATGGTTATCTATTGTCACCTGGTTCTCTATTTCTCTTCATTGCCACCATATTCTCTGTCCTTTTCTGGTTTATGGGTGGCAAGTGGTGGGTTCAATGACAGTGGTGGGGAGGGATCCAGGCCCTGCAACCCTCCGAGATCTCTGCACTCCTCCAATTCCGACCTCTTGAGCATCCCTGATTTTAATCGCTCCACCATTGGCGACCGTGCCTTCAGCTGCCTGGGTCCTAAGCTCTGGAATTCCCTCCCTAAACCTCTCACTCTCTCCTCCTTTAAGACACTCCTTAAAACCTCCCTCTTTGACCAAGCTTTTGTTCACCTGTCCTAATATCTCCTTATGTGGCTCAATCAAAATTTTGTTTGATAACGCTCCTGTGAAGCACCTTGGGACATTTTACTACATTAAGGGCGCTATATAAATGCATGTTGTTGTAGCGATGTAAGGTGGTAGGTTGCTGTTGTTGGAAGAGTAGAAGGCGGGGTGCCGATTCAGGAAGGATTGATGAGGCCTGGGAGGGGTTAGGAGAGAGAGGCAAAGGTGTGGGGTGGGATTAGGGTAAGGCCTGAGGCTCATACACCAATTCCACTCAGAACCCTTTTGTAAAGCTGGTTCCGAACACAAACGCTGACGTTTTACTTTTATAGTCCTTCTAAAACAAATTGCCGCTCCTCAGGCGAGCATCAGGAAGCAGGGAAGAAGAGGGGAGCTGGGTCCAGGGTGCGAGATCACACTGCTGGACCTGCGCTGGATGGTGGGTGGAAGAAGTCATAAAAGGCTAGCCTAGAAGCTCGATTAAGGAATGGCAACACGGCAGGTAGGGAAGGAGTGAGGCAGGTGGTGAGGGATTGGGGAAGGAGTGAGGCAGGAGGGGAAGGAGTGAGCCACGAGTGAGGGAGGAGTGAGGATGAAGTGAGGCAGGTGAGGAAGGAGTGAGGCAGGAGGGGAAGGAGTGAGGAAGGAGTGAGGAAGGTAGGGAAGGAGTGAGGAAGAAGTGAGGAAGGAGTGAGGCAGGTAGGGAAGGAGTGGGGAAGTTGGGGAAGGAGTGAGGCAGGTGAGGAAGGAGTGAGGAAGTTGGGGAAGGAGTGAGGCAGGTGGGGAAGGAGTGTGAAAGGAGTGAGGCAGGTGGGGAAGGAGTGAGGAAGGAGTGAGGCAGGTGGGGAAGGAGTGGGGAAGGAGTGAGGAAGGAGTGAGGCAGGTGGGGAAGGAGTGAGGAAGGAGTGAGGTAGGTGGGGAAGGAGTGAGGAAGGAGTGAGGCAGGTGGGGAAGGAGTGAGGAAGGAGTGAGGTAGGTGAGGAAGGAGTGAGGCAGGTGGGGAAGGAGTGAGGAAGAAGTGAGGCAGGTGGGGAAGGAGTGAGGAAGAAGTGAGGCAGGTGGGGAAGGAGTGAGGAAGGAGTGAGGCAGGTGGGGAAGGAGTGAGGAAGAAGTGAGGCAGGTGGGGAAGGAGTGAGGAAGAAGTGAGGCAGGTGGGGAAGGAGTGAGGAAGAAGTGAGGCAGGTGGGGAAGGAGTGAGGAAGAAGTGAGGCAGGTGGGGAAGGAGTGAGGAAGGTGGTGAGGAAGGTGGGGAAGGAGTGAGGAAAGTGGGGAAGGAGTGAGGAAGGAGTGAGGCAGATGGGGAAGGAGTGAGGCAGGAGTGAGGAGTTGGGGAAGGAGTGAGAAAGGAGTGAGAAAGGAGTGAGGAAGGAGTGAGGAAGGAGTGAGGCAGGTGGGGAAGGAGTGAGGAAGGAGTGAGGCAGATGGGGAAGGAGTGAGGCAGGTGGGGAAGGAGTGAGGCAGGTGGGGAAGGAGTGAGGCAGATGGGGAAGGAGTGAGGAAGGAGTGAGGCAGATGGGGAAGGAGTGAGGCAGGAGGGGAAGGAGTGAGGCAGATGGGAAATGAGTGAGGAAGGAGTGAGGCAGATGGGAAAGGAGTGGGGAAGGGGTGAGGCAGGTGGGGAAGGAGTGAGGCAGGAGTGAGGAAGGAGTGAGGCAGGAGTGGAGAAGGAGTGAGGCAGGTGGGGAAGGAGTGAGGCAGGAGTGAGGCAGATGGGGAAGGAGTGAGGCAGGAGTGAGGCAGATGGGAAAGGAGTGGGGAAGGAGTGAGGCAGGTGGGGAAGGAGTGAGGCAGGAGTGGGGAAGGAGTGAGGCAGGAGTGGAGAAGGAGTGAGGCAGGAGTGGAGAAGGAGTGAGGCAGGTGGGGAAGGAGTGAGGCAGGAGTGAGGCAGGTGGGGAAGGAGTGAGGCAGGAGTGGGGAAGGAGTGAGGCAGGAGTGGGGAAGGAGTGAGGCAGGTGGGGAAGGAGTGAGGCAGGAGTGAGGCAGGAGTGGAGAAGGAGTGAGGCAGGTGGGGAAGGAGTGAGGCAGGAGTGAGGCAGATGGGACAGGAGTGGGGAAGGAGTGAGGCAGGTGGGGAAGGAGTGAGGCAGGAGTGAGGCAGGAGTGGAGAAGGAGTGAGGCAGGTGGGGAAGGAGTGAGGCAGGTGGGGAAGGAGTGAGGCAGGTGGGGAAGGAGTGAGGCAGGAGTGGGGAAGGAGTGAGGCAGGAGTGGGGAAGGAGTGAGGCAGGAGTGGGGAAGGAGTGAGGCAGGAGTGGGGAAGGAGTGAGGCAGGAGTGAGGCAGGTGGGGAAGCAGTGAGGCAGGAGTGAGGCAGGTGGGGAAAGAGTGAGGCAGGAGTGAGGCAGGTGGGGAAGGAGTGAGGAAGGAGTGAGGCTGGTGGGGAAGGAGTGAGGCAGGAGGGGAAGGAGTGATGCAGGTGGGGAAGGAGTGAGGCAGGTGGGGAAGGAGTGAGGCAGGTGGGGAAGGAGTGAGGAAGGAGTGAGGCAGGAGGGGAAGGAGTGAGGAAGGAGTGGGGAAGGAGTGAGGCAGGAGGGGAAGGAGTGGGGAAGGAGTGAGGAAGGAGTGGGGAAGGAGTGAGGAAGGAGTGAGGCAGATGGGAAAGGAGTGAGGAAGGAGTGAGGCAGGAGGGGAAGGAGTGAGGAAGGAGTGGGGAAGGAGTGAGGCAGGAGGGGAAGGAGTGAGGAAGGAGTGGGGAAGGAGTGAGGAAGGAGTGGGGAAGGAGTGAGGAAGGAGTGGGGAAGGAGTGAGGAAGGAGTGAGGCAGATGGGAAAGGAGTGGGGAAGGAGTGAGGCAGGTGGGGAAGGAGTGAGGCAGGAGTGAGACAGGAGTGGGGAAGGAGTGAGGCAGGAGGGGAAGGAGTGAGGAAGGAGTGGGGAAGGAGTGAGGAAGGAGTGAGGCAGATGGAAAAGGAGTGGGGAAGGAGTGAGGCAGGTGGGGAAGGAGTGAGGAAGGAGTGAGGCAGGAGTGGGAAAGGAGTGAGGCAGGTGGGGAAGGAGTGAGGCAGGAGTGAGGCAGGTGGGGAAGGAGTGAGGCAGGTGGGGAAGGAGTGAGGCAGGAGTGAGGCAGGTGGGGAAAGAGTGAGGCAGGAGTGAGGCAGGAGTGAGGCTGGTGGGGAAGGAGTGAGGAAGGAGTGAGGCTGGTGGGGAAGGAGTGAGGCAGGAGGGGAAGGAGTGAGGCAGGAGTGAGGCAGGAGGGGAAGGAGTGAGGCAGGTGGGGAAGGAGTGAGGCAGGTGGGGAAGGAGTGAGGCAGGTGGGGAAGGAGTGAGGCAGGTGGGGAAGGAGTGAGGCAGGTGGGGAAGGAGTGAGGAAGGAGTGAGGCAGGAGGGGAAGGAGTGAGGCAGGAGTTAGGCTGGTGGGGAAGGAGTGAGGAAGGAGTGAGGCTGGTGGGGAAGGAGTGAGGCAGGAGTGAGGAAGGAGTGAGGCAGGTGGGGAAGGAGTGAGGCAGGAGTGAGGCAGGAGTGGGGAAGGAGTGAGGCAGGTGAGGCAGGAGTGAGGCAGGTGGGGAAGGAGTGAGGCAGGTGGGGAAGGAGTGAGGCAGGAGTGAGGCAGGTGGGGAAAGAGTGAGGCAGGAGTGAGGCTGGTGGGGAAGGAGTGAGGAAGGAGTGAGGCTGGTGGGGAAGGAGTGAGGCAGGAGGGGAAGGAGTGAGGCAGGAGTGAGGCAGGAGGGGAAGGAGTGAGGCAGGTGGGGAAGGAGTGAGGCAGGTGGGGAAGGAGTGAGGCAGGTGGGGAAGGAGTGAGGCAGGTGGGGAAGGAGTGAGGCAGGAGTGAGGCTGGTGGGGAAGGAGTGAGGAAGGAGTGAGGCTGGTGGGGAAGGAGTGAGGCAGGAGTGAGGAAGGAGTGAGGCAGGTGGGGAAGGAGTGAGGCAGGAGTGAGGCAGGTGGGGAAGGAGTGAGGGAGGTGGGGAAGGAGTGAGGCAGTTGAGGATGGAGTGAGGCAGGTGGGGAAGGAGTGAGGAAGGAGTGAGGCAGGAGTGAGGAAGGAGTGAGGCAGGTGGGGAAGGAGTGAGGCAGGTGGGGAAGGAGTGAGGCAGGAGTGAGGCAGGTGGGGAAAGAGTGAGGCAGGAGTGAGGCTGGTGGGGAAGGAGTGAGGAAGGAGTGAGGCTGGTGGGGAAGGAGTGAGGCAGGAGGGGAAGGAGTGAGGCAGGAGTGAGGCAGGAGGGGAAGGAGTGAGGCAGGTGGGGAAGGAGTGAGGCAGGTGGGGAAGGAGTGAGGCAGGTGGGGAAGGAGTGAGGCAGGTGGGGAAGGAGTGAGGCAGGAGTGAGGCTGGTGGGGAAGGAGTGAGGAAGGAGTGAGGCTGGTGGGGAAGGAGTGAGGAAGGAGTGGGGAAGGAGTGAGGAAGGAGTGAGGCAGATGGAAAAGGAGTGGGGAAGGAGTGAGGCAGGTGGGGAAGGAGTGAGGAAGGAGTGAGGCAGGAGTGGGAAAGGAGTGAGGCAGGTGGGGAAGGAGTGAGGCAGGAGTGAGGCTGGTGGGGAAGGAGTGAGGCAGGTGGGGAAGGAGTGAGGCAGGAGTGAGGCAGGTGGGGAAAGAGTGAGGCAGGAGTGAGGCAGGAGTGAGGCTGGTGGGGAAGGAGTGAGGAAGGAGTGAGGCTGGTGGGGAAGGAGTGAGGCAGGAGGGGAAGGAGTGAGGCAGGAGTGAGGCAGGAGGGGAAGGAGTGAGGCAGGTGGGGAAGGAGTGAGGCAGGTGGGGAAGGAGTGAGGCAGGTGGGGAAGGAGTGAGGCAGGTGGGGAAGGAGTGAGGCAGGTGGGGAAGGAGTGAGGAAGGAGTGAGGCAGGAGGGGAAGGAGTGAGGCAGGAGTTAGGCTGGTGGGGAAGGAGTGAGGAAGGAGTGAGGTAGGTGGGGAAGGAGTGAGGCAGGAGTGAGGAAGGAGTGAGGCAGGTGGGGAAGGAGTGAGGCAGGAGTGAGGCAGGAGTGGGGAAGGAGTGAGGCAGGTGAGGCAGGAGTGAGGCAGGTGGGGAAGGAGTGAGGCAGGTGGGGAAGGAGTGAGGCAGGAGTGAGGCAGGTGGGGAAAGAGTGAGGCAGGAGTGAGGCTGGTGGGGAAGGAGTGAGGAAGGAGTGAGGCTGGTGGGGAAGGAGTGAGGCAGGAGGGGAAGGAGTGAGGCAGGAGTGAGGCAGGAGGGGAAGGAGTGAGGCAGGTGGGGAAGGAGTGAGGCAGGTGGGGAAGGAGTGAGGCAGGTGGGGAAGGAGTGAGGCAGGTGGGGAAGGAGTGAGGCAGGAGTGAGGCTGGTGGGGAAGGAGTGAGGAAGGAGTGAGGCTGGTGGGGAAGGAGTGAGGCAGGAGTGAGGAAGGAGTGAGGCAGGTGGGGAAGGAGTGAGGCAGGTGGGGAAGGAGTGAGGGAGGTGGGGAAGGAGTGAGGCAGTTGAGGATGGAGTGAGGCAGGTGGGGAAGGAGTGAGGAAGGAGTGAGGCAGGAGTGAGGAAGGAGTGAGGCAGGTGGGGAAGGAGTGAGGCAGGTGGGGAAGGAGTGAGGCAGGAGTGAGGCAGGTGGGGAAAGAGTGAGGCAGGAGTGAGGCTGGTGGGGAAGGAGTGAGGAAGGAGTGAGGCTGGTGGGGAAGGAGTGAGGCAGGAGGGGAAGGAGTGAGGCAGGAGTGAGGCAGGAGGGGAAGGAGTGAGGCAGGTGGGGAAGGAGTGAGGCAGGTGGGGAAGGAGTGAGGCAGGAGTGGGGAAGGAGTGAGGCAGGTGGGGAAGGAGTGAGGCAGGAGTGAGGCTGGTGGGGAAGGAGTGAGGAAGGAGTGAGGCTGGTGGGGAAGGAGTGAGGCAGGAGTGAGGAAGGAGTGAGGCAGGTGGGGAAGGAGTGAGGCAGGAGTGAGGCAGGTGGGGAAGGAGTGAGGGAGGTGGGGAAGGAGTGAGGCAGTTGAGGATGGAGTGAGGCAGGTGGGGAAGGAGTGAGGAAGGAGTGAGGCAGGAGTGAGGAAGGAGTGAGGCAGGTGGGGAAGGAGTGAGGCAGGAGTGAGGCAGGTGGGGAAGGAGTGAGGCAGGAGTGAGGCAGGTGGGGAAGGAGTGAGGCAGGTGGGGAAGGAGTGAGGAAGGAGTGAGGCAGTTGAGGAAGGAGTGAGGCAGGTGGGGAAGGAGTGAGGCAGGAGTGAGGCAGGAGTGAGGCAGGTGGGGAAGGAGTGAGGCAGGAGTGAGGCAGGTGGGGAAGGAGTGAGGCAGGAGTGAGGCAGGAGTGAGGCAGGTGGGGAAGGAGTGAGGAAGGAGTGAGGCAGGAGTGAGGCAGGAGTGAGGCAGGAGTGAGGCAGGTGGGGAAGGAGTGAGGCAGGAGTGAGGCAGGTGGGGAAGGAGTGAGGCAGGAGTGAGGCAGGAGTGAGGCAGGTGGGGAAGGAGTGAGGCAGTTGAGGAAGGAGTGAGGCAGGTGGGGAAGGAGTGAGGAAGGAGGGGAAGGAGTGAGGCAGTTGAGGAAGGAGTGAGGAAGGAGGGGAAGGAGTGAGGCAGTTGAGGAAGGAGTGAGGCAGTTGAGGAAGGAGTGAGGCAGGTGAGGAAGTACTGAGGAAGGAATGAGGCAGGTGAGGAAGGAGTGAGGCAGGTGGGGAAGGAGTGGGGAAGGAGTGAGGAAGGAGTGAGGAAGGAGTGAGGAAGGAGTGAGGCAGGTGTGAGGAAGGAGTGAGGCAGGTGGGGAAGGAGTGGGGAAGGAGTGAGGAAGGAGTGAGGCAGGTGTGAGGCAGGTGTGAGGCAGGAGTGAGGAAGGAGTGAGGAAGGAGTGAGGCAGGTGAGGAAGGAGTGAGGAAGGCGTGAGACAGGTGGGGAAGGAGTGTGGAAGGCGGGGAAGGAGTGAGGCAGGTGGAGACGGAGTGAGGGAGGAGTGGGGAAGGAGTGAGGCAGGAGTGAGGAAGGAGTGAGGTATGAGTGAGGCAGGTGGGGAAGGAGTGAGGATGAAGTGAGGCAGGTGAGGAATGAGTGGGGAAGGAGTGAGGCAGATGGGGAAGGAGTGAGGAAGGAGTGAGGCAGGTGGGGAAGGAGTGAGGAAGGAGTGAGGCAGGTGGGGAAGGAGTGAGGCTGGTGGGGAAGGAGTGAGGAAGGTGGGGAAGGAGTGAGGAAGGTGGGGAAGGAGTGAGGCAGATGGGGAAGGAGTGAGGCAGATGGGGAAGGAGTGAGGAAGGAGTGAGGCAGGTGAGGAAGGAGTGAGGCAGGTGAGGAAGGAGTGAGGCAGGTGAGGAAGGAGTGAGGAAGGAGTGAGGCAGGTGAGGAAGGAGTGAGGCAGGTGGGGAAGGAGTGAGGAAGGAGTGAGGCAGGTGAGGAAGGAGTGAGGCAGGTGGGGAAGGAGTGAGGCAGGTGGGGAAGGAGTGAGGAAGGAGTGAGGCAGGTGGGGAAGGAGTGAGGAAGGAGTGAGGCAGGTGGGGAAGGAGTGAGGCTGGAGTGAGGCAGGTGGGGAAGGAGTGAGGAAGGAGTGAGGCAGGTGGGGAAGGAGTGAGGAAGGAGTGAGGCAGGTGGGGAAGGAGTGAGGCTGGAGTGAGGCAGGTGGGGAAGGAGTGAGGCTGGAGTGAGGCTGGTGGGGAAGGAGTGAGGCTGGTGGGGAAGGAGTGAGGAAGGAGTGAGGCAGGTGGGGAAGGAGTGAGGAAGGAGTGAGGCTGGTGGGGAAGGAGTGAGGAAGGAGTGAGGCAGGTGGGGAAGGAGTGAGGAAGGAGTGAGGCTGGTGGGGAAGGAGTGAGGAAGGAGTGAGGCAGGTGGGGAAGGAGTGAGGAAGGAGTGAGGCTGGTGGGGAAGGAGTGAGGGAGGAGTGAGGCAGGTGTGGAAGGAGTGAGGAAGGAGTGAGGAAGGAGTGAGGCAGGTGGGGAAGGAGTGAGGCAGGTGGGGAAGGAGTGAGGCAGGTGGGGAAGGAGTGAGGAAGGAGTGAGGCTGGTGGGGAAGGAGTGAGGCAGGTGGGGAAGGAGTGAGGAAAGAGTGAGGAAGGAGTGAGGCTGGTGAGGAAGGAGTGAGGCAGGTGGGGAAGGAGTGAGGAAGGAGTGAGGCAGGTGAGGAAGGAGTGAGGCAGGTGGGGAAGGAGTGAGGCAGGTGGGGAAGGAGTGAGGAAGGAGTGAGGCAGGTGGGGAAGGAGTGAGGAAGGTGGGGAAGGAGTGAGGCACGAGTGAGGCTGGTGGGGAAGGAGTGAGGAAGGAGTGAGGAAGGAGTGAGGCAGGAGTGAGGAAGGAGTGAGGCAGGAGTGAGGAAGGAGTGAGGCTGGTGGGGAAGGAGTGAGGATGAAGTGAGGCAGGTGAGGAATGAGTGGGGAAGGAGTGAGGCAGATGGGGAAGGAGTGAGGAAGGAGTGAGGCAGGTGGGGAAGGAGTGAGGAAGGAGTGAGGCAGGTGGGGAAGGAGTGAGGCTGGTGGGGAAGGAGTGAGGAAGGTGGGGAAGGAGTGAGGCAGATGGGGAAGGAGTGAGGCAGATGGGGAAGGAGTGAGGAAGGAGTGAGGCAGGTGAGGAAGGAGTGAGGCAGGTGAGGAAGGAGTGAGGCAGGTGAGGAAGGAGTGAGGAAGGAGTGAGGCAGGTGAGGAAGGAGTGAGGCAGGTGGGGAAGGAGTGAGGAAGGAGTGAGGCAGGTGAGGAAGGAGTGAGGCAGGTGGGGAAGGAGTGAGGCAGGTGGGGAAGGAGTGAGGAAGGAGTGAGGCAGGTGGGGAAGGAGTGAGGAAGGAGTGAGGCAGGTGGGGAAGGAGTGAGGAAGGAGTGAGGCTGGTGGGGAAGGAGTGAGGAAGGAGTGAGGCTGGTGGGGAAGGAGTGAGGGAGGAGTGAGGCAGGTGTGGAAGGAGTGAGGAAGGAGTGAGGCAGGTGGGGAAGGAGTGAGGCAGGTGGGGAAGGAGTGAGGCAGGTGGGGAAGGAGTGAGGAAGGAGTGAGGCTGGTGGGGAAGGAGTGAGGCAGGTGGGGAAGGAGTGAGGAAAGAGTGAGGAAGGAGTGAGGAAGGTGGGGAAGGAGTGAGGCTGGTGAGGAAGGAGTGGGGAAGGAGTGAGGCTGGTGGGGAAGGAGTGAGGAAGGTGGGGAAGGAGTGAGGCTGGTGGGGAAGGAGTGAGGATGGTGGGGAAGGAGTGAGGCTGGTGGGGAAGGAGTGAGGCTGGTGGGGAAGGAGTGAGGCAGGAGTGAGGAAGGAGGGGAAGGAGTGAGGAAGGAGTGAGGCTGGTGGGGAAGGAGTGAGGTAGGTGGGGAACCAGGCTCAGTTGGTAGATCATGAAGGGAGAGGCAGCTAGCAGTAAAAGAATGGAAGTGGTCACAGAACAGAGCAACATCAGGCAAGGAGCGGGAGAGGAATGACAGGATATACAGCATTGGAACGGTTGAAGAAAAGAGAAGGCAGAGCTGGTGGACAGTTTGAAGTAAAATAGAGCGGGTTGACTAGACAGGGAGTCAAAAATATAAATTTTAAAAATGCGTTGATTTAATATTGCAGCTGAGCCACTCGAGCAGAGGGGGCGGCATTACAGAGCCACCTAGTGGCCGTAGCTTGCAACTACAACGTGACAGGGCGCTGTTTACATGCAGGATTGCAAATGATAAATGTTTACATAGGGATTTTCAATGTTAAATGTTGGCATAAAAGCATATTTTCAGTTGTACCGTTTTGCACCCACATTCCCCCTAATGGCATGCGTTTCCACTATATTCCCATCTGTACCTCCCAAACTCTTACAACATAGAATCAGAGAAATTTACAGCACAGAAGGAGGCCATTCGGCCCATTGTGCCCATGCTGGCTCTTTGAACAAGCAGGCGTGCTTTGTCCCACATCCCCGCTTTTTGTCCGTAACCCTGCAAGTTCCTCATCCTCAAGTACCCTGTCCAACTCCCTTTTAAAATTATTAATGGAATCAGCTTCCAGCACCTATTCAGGTAGGGCGTTCCAGATCCCAA
The DNA here is from genome assembly GCA_030390025.1 of Squalus acanthias. NCBI lineage: Eukaryota > Metazoa > Chordata > Chondrichthyes > Squaliformes > Squalidae > Squalus > Squalus acanthias. The sequence goes on along the minus strand of JASTWF010000036.1, from coordinate 1,527,827 downwards.
CAACTCTCTGACTGATAAAACTTCTCCTTATCTCCCCACTAGATCTTTTTCCAATGATTTTGAATCTATTTATTGACGCAGTCGCCAGAGGGAATATTTTTTCCCCATTTACTCTATCAAAACCTCTCATCATCTTGACAACCTCTATTAGGTCACCTCTTAACCTTCTCTGTTCCATGGAGAACAGTCCTAACCTTTCCAACCTCTCCTCACAACTGAAGTCCCTCATCCCTGGTAACATCCTGGTAAACCTCCTCTGCACCCTTTCTAAGGCCTTTACGTCTTTCCTGAAGTGTGGGGCCCAGAATTGTCCACAATACTCCAGCTGAGGCCTAACCAGTGATTTATAAAGTTCGAGCATGATCTCTTTGCTTTTATATTCTATTCCTCTAACATGGGACAGGCGATCAGCTCTCACAAAAATACCTGCAATATACCTGAGCCTGACTATGCAGAGTATCCCCATTACACCTTAATATTAATATTTCCCTCAGTGGGACTGCAAAATTTGAGGGCTGTGTTCTGCTATGAGCTAGCTAGAGTCGAAACAGGATTACAAATGACTAAAGTCATTTTGTGAAAGATCTTTTAACAGCCATTGCAGATACGAGACTTTCATCCCATCTTTCTGGGCTGGATTTAAAACTAAATGATGGAGATAAGGAGATAACGCTACAATACACTGTTCCGCTCAGTCCCTGTGCTACTGTTTCTTCAGTCTAGATAACTAAAGGAGCTGTGCTTCTTATCAGGTTATTTAGTGCATGACAGAGCCATCATTTACCCTCACCGGCAAATGGTTTCCAATGAAAAGCAAATGACTTTTTTTTGGCTGAAAATAAATCTGCGTGTAAGGGCAAAAGGTTGTTCACTAGATTTTGCAGTTTAATGCACCCTTGACAATGCTTCCCCAAGGACCCAGGTCACAGAGTGCTAAATGCAAAAAATAAAATGTTTTTTTACACAAAAACTACCATGAAAACCTGCACCAATGTGTTATAGATAAAACACTTTTTAAAAAAAAAGCATACATCAAAGGTTTAAATCCATTTACAGCCACGGCAGATAAGACGACGTATCAAATTTACCTCCGCACATCGCATTATAAACAGGATTTGCTGCAGCGCGGGGATAAGTCAGGGTGCCGTTAACAGTTTAATGCTTTCAGTACTTCGCGCTATCAAAGCTTATCTCTCCCAGATCCCTGCGCCTACATTCTGACTTGAAAGCCAAAGTCAGCATGCACCAGCACTCACTGCAGGGAATTCTTCCCCTGCTACAGCCTGTTCCTTTGAGCAAACAGCAGGATGCGTGAATTGTTTTGTAGTTGTTGTTGGGCGCTCACTGGGTTGGGAGAAGGCAGCTCTGTTTTTATCTAGTTTTCCTTCCCTATCTTTGTAACCTCCTCCAGCCCTACAAGCCTCCCAGAGCTCTGCGCTCCTCCAATTCTGGCATCTTGCGCATCCCCGATTTTAAATCGCTCCACCATTGGCGGCTGTGCCCTAAACCTCTCCTCCTCTCTCTCCTCCTTTAAGACCCTCCTTAAAACCTACCTCTTTGACCAAGCTTTTGGTCACCTGTCCGAATATCTCCTTATGTGGCTCGGTGTCAAATTTTGTCTGATAATCACTCCTGTGAAGCGCCCTTGGGATGTTTTACTACGTTAAAGGCGCTATATAAATGCAAGTTGTTGTTGTTGTTTTCGCCTCTCCCAGGAGATCACATGGTTTTGGGTAGAGTGGAGAGTGTGTATATTGTGATGCACAAGGTATCGCAATTGTGTGGGACAGTCTGGATGGATCAGAGGATCTTTCACTGTCCCTCATTGTTCATATGTAAGAGGGGCCCTTTCCCAATGAATATTCGATATTGTTAAAGAGCACGCACAAAATGTGACAGTCCTTGACATTTAGGGTGGCCAACTTCAACACCAGAGAGCATGATGGGGCGAGGCAGAGCTGGATTGGGATCATGGCTCAAGTTCTGCTGTTGCCTATGGAAATAGGCATAGATCGAATAGGTGATAGAATAATTAATGCCTCCATTTATTAAAAATATCGTGCACTACCTATCCAACTTCCTATTATCATAATTTTGGATGATGCTTTTATGTCAACATTGAAGCTGCCTATGTAAACATTTAGAATGGGAATCCTGTATGTAAACAGTTGCCTGTCACACTATATTTATTTGCAGGCTCTGACCAGTAGGCGAAGCTATGGAGTGAGTTTCTGAAGTCTCTCACCTAACTGCGTCATCATCTTGCGTATATAAAAAAAACTTATATTTATCAACTGTCCGTGGGCAACTTACTAGAATCATAGAATGATACAGCACAGAAGGAGGCCATTCAGCCCATTGTGCCTGTGCCGGCTCTTTGAAAGAGCTAGCCAATTAGTCCCACTCCCCTACTCTTTTCCTATAGCCCTGCAAATTTTTCCTTTTCAAGTATTTATCCAATTCACCTTTTGACAGTTACTACTCTGCTGAGCAAGTAGGGTTAAAATCGCCCCCTCGTTATCTCCTGTGCTTTCAGGTTTTTCCAGTTTTAGGCTGAATGCTTTTAAATGGTTTGTGCATCGGGAGGAATTAGAAAAAGGGAAATACATAGGAGTGCATTTCAAGGAAGTAAGACATCTTGGAGCTCAGACAGCACTGATAAACCGTTCAGCATTGCGTTTGCAGTTTCTGGGGTTTACAGCAAGTAATGATACATTAAGTGGATGAAATTGCTTCTTTTCAATGTATTAATGCCTTTGTCAAAATAGTGGACAGAAGTATTTAACACAACTGCAATAATGTACTACTGTGATTTCAACTCTTTAATGAACTACTTTGTTAAGTATCATTTAACCGTTAATAAATAATGATCAGCCTTGAAGAGACGTCATGTTAGAGCTTCAATATTAGTGTCATGCATTATTGGGACATGGGTTTCCAGTTTCGATTCCCCATATGTTGAGTGACCGATCTCACTGGGCCAATGCTTCCTGCAGGGAGAGAGGGTCAAAGTCGTTCTCAGGTCACTGTTCCGCACCTCCCAGCTGGTAGTCGCACAGCTACATTGGCAGAGAGCTGGGCGCAGGCTGCCCACCCACATTGTCACCTGGTTACGATACATGGCGCAGGAAAACCCAATTCAGTAAAGGAGAGAAAATAGAGATGGAGAACTCAGGGGAACCTTGGCATCTTACCAAAAGACTTGGGGAGCAATTTTAACTCAACTCGCCTGTCGGGATCGGGTGCAACCGAACTTACTCTCCATTGAAGTGGGTTTCCCCCCTGGTGAGTTAGATTAAAATGACAGAAGCAGAATGACATCAAGGCCTGGAAATTGGTCTCAGGCGGTGGCACAAAACGGGCGGTATCGGATCGGCCGCTCGTTATACGCAGCGCCCGATGTTCCGTTACGTTGCAGTCACTATATTTTCTTTGGATGTAAACGTAGGCCCACTCAGTCAGCTTGCTATTGACACCTGCTGACCACTGAAAGCACAAATTGTCCAGTTCTTGCTCACCTTTCAATACTTGTAAACTGAACTTGCCTCCTTGATGGTTCAGCATTTTAAGATGTAATGAATTCATCTGTAAATTCACCACCTCCAACATTGAAATTGAAACTACGCCTTTGGCAGATGGGCAGGAGCTGGAGTTTGCATAATCATTGGCCTACAGAGGACCAACAATTTGATTAGCGTATAGAGGCAAACTTTTGCATCCTGGCTCAGCCACAGACCAAAACATCTGCCTGTGCCTCATCGAAATTTGGCCAAGGGAAGTCATCTTAACTCCTGTTATTTCAACAATCCGCAACATAAGCTACAGAAATTTTCCGTGATTGTTGCATGATGAGATATCCTGCACAAAAGCAGTAGCTCCTGTCTGCATAGAATGTATACTACTGGCACCCCCCAGACCAATGAAAGACAAATGGCCCTTCCTTTCCCTATGAATTTCTTTCGATGAAGGGTTGTCTGTGAGCAACATAGCTTTGATGTCATAAATATTGATTGAGCAGTTTGTCTGATTTTATAGGCCTATTATGTAGAACAAGCAGATCAATTTCTTTCAGAAAATAACATTTTGGGATACAGTTATTTGAGAAAAGAAATAAAGAACTTGCATTTATATAGCGTCTTTCACAATCTCAGGACGTCCCAAAGCGCTTCACAGCCAATGAAGTACTTTTAAAGTGTAGTCACTGTTGTAATGTAGGAAACACTAGGGAAGATAAGATAGGAGGTAGTGTGGCAGTATTGGTTAAAGAGAATGTTACAGTGCTGGAGAGAGAGGATGTCCTGGAGGGGTCAAGAATCTATATGGCTAGAGTTAAGAAATAATAGAGGTGCCATTACACTACTCGGTGTATTCTATAGGCCACCAACTAGTGGGAAAAATATGGAGGAGCAAATTTGCAGAGAAATTACAGAGAGATGCAAGAACTATAGAGTAGTGATAATGGGGGACTTCAACTATCCTAATATAGACTGGGATAGTAATAGTGTAAAGGACAGAGAGGGGGAAGAATTTCTGAAGTGTGTTCAGGAGAACTTTCTTGATCAGTATGTTTCCGGCCCAATGAGGAAGGAGGCATTGCTGGATCTGGTTCTGGGGAATGAGGTAGGTCAAGTGGAGCGAGTGTCAGTAGGTGATCATTTAGGGAACAGTGATCATAGTATCATAAGGTTTAGATTAGCTATGGAAAAGGACAGGGCTATCTAGACTAAAAATACTTAATTGGAGGAAGGCCAATTTCAGTGGGTTGAGAACAGATCTGGCCCAGGTAAATTGGAATCAAAGATTGGCAGGCAAAACTGTAATGGAACAATGGGCTGCCTTTAAAAGAGGAAATAGTTCGGTTACAGTCGAAGTACATTCCCACTAGGGGAAAAGATAGGGCAACTAAAGTCAGAGCTCCCTGGATGACGAAAGAGATAGAGAGTAAGATGAAGCAGAAAAAGAGTGCGTATGACAGATGTCAGGTTGAGAATACATCTGAGAATCAGGCTATATATAGAAAGGTCAGAGGAGAAGTGAAAAAGAGGGGCAAAGAGAGGATATGAGAATAGAATGGCAGCTAACAGAAAAGGTAATCCAAAAGTCTTCTATAGGCATATAAATAGTAAACGGGTAGTAAGAGGAGGGGTGGGGCTGATTAGGGACTAAAAAGGAGACCTACGCATGGAGGCAGAGGGTATGGCTGAGGTGCTAAACGAGTACTTTGCATCTGTCTTCACCAAGGGAGAAGATGCTGCCATAGACATAGTGAAGGAGGAGGTAGAGGAGATAGTGTATGGGATAAAATTGATACTAGAAAGGCTGGCTGTACTTAAAGTAGATAAGTCACCAGAACCAGATGGGATGCATCCTAGGACGCTGAGGGAAGTGAAGGAAAAAATTGCAGAGGTACTGGCCATGATCTTCCAATCCTCCTTAGAAATGGGAGTGGTGCCAGAGGACTGGAGAATTGCAAATGTTACACCATTGTTCAAAAAAGGGTGTAAAGATAAACCCAGCAACTACAGGCCAGTCAGTTTGATCTCGGTAGTGGGGAAGCTTTTAGAAAGAATAATCAGGGACAAAATTAACAGTCACTTGGACAAATGTGGATTAATTAAGGAGAGCCAGCACGGATTTGTTAAAGGCAAATCGTGTTTAACCAACTTGATCGAGTTTTTTGATGAGGTAACAGAGAGGGTTGATGAGGGCAATGCAGTTGACGTGGTGTACATGGATTTCCAAAAGGCACTCGACAAAGTGCCACATAATAGGCTTGCCAGCAAAGTTGAAGCCCATGGAATAAAAGGGACAGTGGCAGCATGGATACGAAATTGGCTAAGTAACAGGAAACAGAGAGTAGTGGTGAACGGTTGTTTTTCGGACTGGAGGAAGGTAAAAGTGAGAAGTCGCACAACACCAGGTTATAGTCCAACAGCTTTATTTGAAATCACAAGCTTTAGGAGCAGCGCTCCGAAAGCTTGTGATTTCAAATAAAGCTGTTGGACTATAACCTGGTGTTGTGCGACTTCTCACTTTTGTCCACCCCAGTCCAACACCGGCATCTCTGCATCATGGAGGAAGGTACACAGTGTGTTCCCCAGGGGTCGGTTCTAGGACCATTGCCTTTCTTGATATATATTAATGACTTTGATGTGGGTGTACAGGGCACAATTTCAAAATTTACAGATGACACAAAACTTGGAAGTATAGTGAACAGTGAGGAGGAGAGTGATAGACTTCAAGAGGACATAGACAGGCTGGTGAAATGGGCGGACACTTGGCAGATGAAATTTAACGCAGAAAAGTGCAGTGAAACATTTTGGTAGAACGAATGAAGAGAGAAAATATAAACTAAATGGTACAATCCTAAAGGGGGTGCACGAACAGAGAGACCTGGGGGTATATGTGCACAAATCGTTGAAGGTGGCAGGGCAGGTTGAGAAAGCAGTTAAAAAAGCTTATGGGATCCTGGGCTTCATGAATAGAGGTATAGAGTACAAAAGCGTGGAAATTTTAATGAACCTGTATAAAACACTGGTTCGGTCTCAACTGGAGTATTGTGTCCAATTCTAGGCACCACACTTTAGGAAGGATGTGAAGGCCTTAGAGAGGGTGCAGAAAAGATTTATCAGAATGGTTCCAGGGGATGAGGGACTTCAGTTGCGAGGATAGACTGGAGAAGCTGGGGTTGTTCTCCTTAGAGCAGAGGAGATTTGATAAAGGTGTTCAAAATCATGAGGGGTCTGGACAGAGTAGATAGAGAGAAACTGTTCCCATTGGCAGAAGGGTCGAGAACCAGAGGACACAGATACAGATTGGCAGAAGAACCAAAGGCGACATGAGGAGTTTTTGCTCAGCGAGTGGTTATGATCTGGAATGCACTGCCTGAGAGGGTGGTGGAGGCAGACTCAATCATGGCTTTCAAAAGGGAGTTGGATAAGTACCTGAAGGAAAAAAATTTGCAATGCTACGGGGAAAGGGCGGGGGAGTGAGACTAGCTGAGGTGCTCTTGCAGAGAGCAGGCAGGGGCTCGACGGGCCAAATGGCCTCCTTCTGTGCTGTAACCATTCTATGATTCTATGAACGCGGCATCCAATTTGTGCACAGCAAGCTCCCACAAACAGCAATGTGATAATGACCAGATTATCTGATTCAGTGATGTTAATTGAGGGATAAATATTGGCCAGGACACCAGCGCTAACTCCTGTTCTTTTTCAAAATAGTGCTATTGGATCTTTTACGTCCACCCGAGAGAGCAGACAGGGCTTCAGTTTAACATCACATCTGAAAGATGGCACCTCCAACAGTGCAGCGCTCCCTCAGCACTGCACTGGAGTGTCAGCCTAGTATTTCTGTGCTCAGGTCTCTGGAGTGGGACTTGAACCCACAACCTTCTGACTCAGAGGCGAGGGTACTACCAACTGAGCCATGGCTGACACATGACGTGTGGTGAGTGTAGTATGCTCGGGAAGAACAGGTAACTTTGGACCTATGGTTCCCAAAGCACTCCACCACTGGGGGTTTTCTTCATATCATGTCTGGGTCTGTTGTAGACCAATTGATAGAGATTGATTGATGTGATTAGTCAACAACTCCATTATCATTGTATCATGCGACTACCAGGATGGTAGAAGGCAAACTAGATGGACCGTGGTCTTTTATCGTCTAGCAATTTGTTCCTAACAACTTTGACAGCATTTCACACTTCCAAGTTCTTATAATCCTGAAATGCCAATCCATCACACTGGAAGCAAAGTCTATAATTTCCCATCAATAATGGAACTTCACGAGTTTGAGTCTCGGCACAATGACAGTTGAAGCCTGAGAGGCCAGTTGTCACTCCTCCAAAGAGAGTCTTTTCATCGGCCCTTTAAGCCTAAGGAAAACTCTACGGGAGTCCTGAGAAAGAGTTACTTAAAAAAGGTGAACCTCTACAATGCCCTTTGGTATAAGCAAGGGGCTAGTTTTAGTCATCCTACCACCCACCATAACAGTGAGCAAATAAGTGGTTGGTAATTAAGACTAGACTTCGGGCAATAAAGATTGTGTTATATATATATATATATATATATGATAAAGCATCCATTTTGTAACTTTAAATGCCAGTGGACATCATGTTCGGATGTGGATCAATGAACATACTAACACTTTTTTTAGTGTCAAGGATGAAAGTCTGAGGAGAATCGAATTCTTAGTCCCAAAGAAAAAACATGCAAAGGGGGGAGAAAACCACACAGGAGTTAAATGAAAAATAAGTTCACAGGAGCCCCAGACTGAGTTCACAGGAGAGTGCATCATTTATTCAGCTTCAAGAACTGTTTTTCAAATAACTCAGGCTGTCATATCTCCTCCCCGGACACAACAGAGAGTAAATACCACTTAGCCGGCCATACATCAGCACCTACTGAGATGTTTCAAGATTAAGGACCTTCGAGAACCCAGGCACAATTTCCACCAACGCTTTCTCACTTGATAATAGAGGCCTTATTCGTCAAGCCTTGCTCACTGGCCAATTACAGAACACCGCTGCAATTTCCTAACATACATTTTGTCTATAACCTCTACTCCTGGCTTCAAGATTGTGTATTTAATATTGCAGAATAAAGGCCCAGAAAAGAAAGGCGCAATTTGTTCCTGTTAAAAGGAATTGCCTTTTACCACATTCATCAAGTGTTATTTGGTCCTTGAGATCCATGGATTGAAAATGTTACCACTGCATGTGTGGGCTCCAAGGCACAATGCCGTTTGTGGCTATGGCCATGTATTTCATAGTGTAGGCTTTGATTTGAACATACTTTAGGTGAAAAATCAAAAATATATTTGCCACAGTTTTCATGTAGGAGAATATACATAAGACCTAATAACCGGCAGTAATTCTATCGGGCGGTTCTGATGACCACTGTTTCTTGGGCTTGAATCCAGCCCAGACTCATGAGATGGAGGTCTGCCCTCTTTGCCACCTGCTGGTCCGTTTGGGTAGTCTCAAACCAGTTGCCAGTGGGCATGGACCCGCAACAGAAAATTGCCCTAATTCAGCACGATCTGTCAATTTCACTCAAACAGATCACAGGATGGCTGGCTTGGGAGTTTCTTCACAAGGTATTTGTCTGTACTGGCTACTTTTGACTTTTTATTCTTGTCGAGGTGTAAGATGTCAGTGCTGAGAAATTGAACACTTGGCTTGTTCAGGCACTCATTATCAGCATCAAACACTCCCAGATCAGGCATAGCGCAGTTAGATGGAGAACAAAGCTTCCTCTACCCTGCCACATCATTGTGCCTCAATCGAGTTGCAATCTCAGAAGAGCATCCATTACTGCGCCAATGTGACGTTTCTCAATTTTTCACAACATGACTGTCCAAACTCATTTAATGTGACATCCTTACAGCCAACAGACGAAGCAGACTTTCCACTCCACCAGTCCCGATTGGATTCAAGCCAGGGTCTCGAAAGACGCAAGGAGAATGATCTAATGCACAATACCACCCAGTCCCATGACCAAGAACTTAAAAAAAAAGCATGGAACAGGAAAAGACCATTTGGCATGTCAATCCAAAGTTACAAGGTAAGGTGCTTGCGAGTACAAGGTGAACTGAAACAACATATAGCGTGGAAATAGATGGAGTTCAGTTGACCTTAAGCTCTCAGGCAGAACTGATCACAGTGGACAAAGGCCTTCCAACAGAAGGCCAGCTGGTCCTCCAAAAGGCTAAACTCTTCCAACTGCCCCCCTCCCACACGCTACTCAGTACTGTGTGATGCACAGTGTATTATTCTGCTGCTAAGGTGGAGCTGTGTTTAAGTTCTCCTGTCCCTTTAAGGCACAACGTTCAAACCGCTAACAGTAATCCGAATCTGAGGTGAACCAGAGTTAATTTGCTGTTTGGTGAGGGAAGTTTGGAAGCCGTGTACAAATGTCCAGTTCCAGGTTAGAAAAAAAACCCAGCCTGAAATGATTGGCTTTCTTTGCAATTTTATACTCCTTTTGACACTTTGAAGGGCGACAGATGCTCTCCAAATTTTCATCCAGATTAATGTAATCAGCTGGAAAAATTAATAGACAAATATTAACAACCCCTCTGAAAATGGTTTTAGTAACAAGAGCTTGATGGATCATCATTTATGAAACCATGAACAATTTCAAATTGATAACGGTCAGCATCTGGAAAGTTTATGGCTAATGTCTTGTCAATATAGACGTGTATATGAACAGAGGTATTGTGGGCCAGAACACGAAACATGGGGAGATGTAAGTGACAACTTTGTTCTACCTCAATTGTCAGGTGGTATTTGGTTTCGCTTGACATTTAAGAACTCAACTGTTAAAGAGGTTTCATTCCTTCAGTTTTCAGTGAACACCAGGTTGGGCATCCAAGAGAATTCCTCACTCAAGGACGTCACCATCGGATCCTTCTGGTGATGGTAGAAGTCAAATCCTGCTCGGATCATATCAATAAGATGGGGAAAAAATTGTGATGTGAAGCAACAGTGGTTTTGTCTCCACATGGTAAGAGTATAAAGGTTTGAGTGAGAAGAGGCCAAGCAGCCCATCAAGCCATTCACCAGCCATTTTTAAGTCACTCTATCATGAACTCTGCCCCACTCCATTTCAGCCCTAAAAGGTAAGTCAAGCAAAACTCCAAAAGGTCGAATTCCCTCTGTGTGCTATTTTTAGTGCCTTGGTTAACAAGATCACGTCAAATTCTTGCGTGTATTATTTTAGCAAAGTCATGAGCCAGTGATTTTGTGGAAATAGAGCCACCCTGGAGCACGCAGAGAGGAAATCTCAACTATCCAACCTTACATCCTACATTATACAGTCTTGGACTTTTGCCTGCCTTGCAATGACATTTCCGAGGTACCTGCAGCTCAGGAACCCCCACGTTCCACACAGCATTTGATATTTTCTATCTGTACTTATCCTTATAAGCGTGAATGTAGTTCCTGGCCAGATATTCATCTAGCTCTTAAATTGCACCATCCCACCACCATTACGGTGTGCTAACCCTCTAAATAAAGATTACTTCTATCTTCAGATAATATGCATTGAAGGGGTGGATTACTTTCCAAGCATGTCAAGGAGCTGAAAAATATGCAACTCATTGGCTTGTGTGCAATGTCTGTCTCCAGTCCTTTAATTTTTTTTCTTTTTCTACTTTGTGTGTTGTATCTATTGCTTCACGGAATAGTGCAGTTCATTCCTGCCGCTCCCAATTAGCCGCTCATCTAAACCACCGTATATTTTATCCCGTTTCCTGATTGATTCCATATAGGTTCTCACAATCGAGGGTGCAGCAATCTGATTGGCTCCATTGAGATGCAGCTGGTTTTATGGGCGATTTCCTTTCTTCAGGGGCAAGTGACTTTAAATCATGTCAGAAATATAACCTGAGCAGAATGACCAACGAATTCACAGCAAAGGGCTCCTCTCTGCAGTCATTTACTGCTAATGATGCCATTTCGTATCGTTTCCATTGCAGTCTCTGCAAGATACCAGGAGGAACGACTCTCTGGTCGCTTTGCGATGGTTCCATTGTAAACACAGCAGCCAGATCTTTGATATTCACCATTACTAGCACTATCGGAAATGAAGGGGGTTGGGGGGCGGGTGGATTTTAACGGACAGCTGGAAACCACCGGATTCAGTTCGTCGCCCGCCCGCCCGCGGCAGAATGAGGCAGCGGCAATTTTAACCGCCGGGCCTCATTAATATGCCGCTGGTCCAGGAATGGGGCGGGAAGTGGCTGCCAGCCTTCGGAAAACCGGGCATCACTTCGCCACCCGCTGGCACTCAGTTAAGCCAGCCTTGGACTCCTGCTCTTTCTGGCCCCACAAAGGAAAGTAATAAAGTTACTTGGAGGACCTCCATCTTCCCGATCCTCTTCCCCGCTCAGGTTTAAGTTAACATTGCTGTCGGGGCCCAATGGCATCATTGGACCCTGATTCGCATGTGCGAATTAGGACCCCAGCGGCTTTGGGCAGCTGGCTGAACCGCCTGTTCAGAAGCATCCGTTAAACGGTGGCACCTGGGTGGCTTCCAGGAGGATAAATAACCCGGGCAATTTTAACTGCACGCCCGTCCAGTTTCCACCAGGCAGGTAGGGTTAAAATTCCAGAAATAGCAAAACATGCAAAATCTAACCCGCTTTTGGCCCGATTCCTCAATAAGACGCCCCAAAGAGTGGTCTTTACAACGTTGCTACACGGCAATCGGAGTATGGTGTCCTGACTGTTAGAGCTGTGCAGAATAGGTGTATGTAACATCCAGTGATAGAATCATAGGGGTCGATCTTCACCTTGTGCCATCGTGTAAAACGGGTGATAGCGAGTCGACAGCCCGTTTTACGTCTTTCCCGATTTATATTTCCATTGAAGTCAAGGGAAATATAAATCGGGAGAGATGTTAAATGGGCTGCTGACACGCTATCACCCGTGATCGCACAAAGTCAAAATCTACCCCATCGAACCTTACAACACAGGAGGAGGCCATTCGGCCCATCGTGCCTGTGCCGGCTCTTTGTAGGAGCTCTCCAATTGGTCCCGCTCTTTCCCCATAGCCCTGCAAATTGGAATCTGAACAACTCGTTGCTATTTAATTGCAACATTAATGACAATACAATACTTTGAGAGGAAGGGTGCTGCAGTAATGAGCCGGAGAGTCCGAGTTTCCAGCTTACATAGAGAGTTCAAAGTGCGTTTCGGCAGTCACAGATCAGTCCTCAATAGACATAAAATGGGTAGTAGAATTTCTTGGCTGGCATAAGCTTGTACCATCACCACCTCTCCAGGACACGACCAAGTCCTATGAGGGGCTGCAGTGTCCTTTTCACGCTCCCTTCAACAACAACATGCATTTATATAGCGCCTTTAACATAGTAAAACGTCCCAAGGCGCTTCACAGGAGCGATTATCAAGCAAAATGTTGACATCGAGCCATGTAAGCAGGTATTAGGACAGATGACCAAAACCTTGGTCAAAGAGGTGGGGTTTAAGGAGCATCTTAAAAGGAGGAGAGGCGGAGAGGTTTAAGGAGGGAATTCCAGAGCTTAGGGCCCAGGCAGCTGAAGGCACGGCCATCAATGGTGGAGAAAAGGAAATCAGGGATGCGCAAGAGGCCAGAATTCGAGGAGGGCAGATATCTCAGAGGGTTGTAGGGCTGGAGGAGGTTACAGAGATAGGGAGGGGCGAGGCCGTGCTCTCTCCTATATGTGAGAAATTCACAGCACAAAACTGGTCCGTAATTTAGAATGAAGCTGCAAATCTCATTCACAGAGGCCACAAAATATAGTTGGCGTAGGAAATGAAAGTGTCATGTTTTGCAGCATAGGATCACTTTCAGAGGATGAAGCTGGCATTCGTTATTTGGGCTATCACAATCCAGGCTTGTCTGCATGGCATTTGGCCAACTTCTGCCAAATTATGGGCACTTTTGCTGGTGGATATGCATCCGTGAGGAATCAGGTTGAGACTGTCCAAAGTCACTTCACTCACCCTTACATCTATTGGTCTTGGCTGATGGTACCTAAAGATTAAACAAAATTAGGGCTCATGGGACTGGGGGTGATATACTAGCATGGATTGAGGATTGGTTAACAGACAGAAAACAGAGAGTAGGAATAAATGGGTCATTTTCGGATTGGCAGGCTGTAACTAGTGGGGTACCGCAAGGATCAGTGCTTGGGCCTCAGCTATTCACAATCTACATCAATGATTTGAATGAGGGGGCCAAATGTAATATATCAAAGTTTGCCGATGATACAAAGCTGGGTGGGAATGTAAATTGTGAGGCGGAAGCAAGGAGGCTTCAAGGGGAGATAGACAGGCTAAGTGAGTGGGCAAGAACATGGTAAATGGAATATAATGTGGAGAAATGTAAAGTTATCCACTTTGGTAGGAAAAATAGAAAAGCAGAGTATTTTTTAAATGCTGAGAGATTGGGAAATGTTGGTGTTCAGAGGGACCTGGGTGTCCTTGTACACGAATCACTGAAAGTTAACATGCAGGTACAGCAAGCAATTAGGAAAGCAAATGGTATGTTGGCCTTTATTACAAGAGGATTTGAGTAGAAGAGTAAAGACATCTTACTGCAATGATATAGGGCCCTGGTGAGACCACACCTGGAATATTGTGTACAGTTTTGGTCTCCTTACCTAAGGAAGGATATACTTCCATAGAGGGAGTGCAACAAAGGTTCACCAGACTGGTTCCTGGGATGGGGGGGATTGTCTCATGAGGACAGATTGAGTAGACTAGGGCTATATTCTCGAGAATTTAGAAGAATGAGAGGTGATCTCATTGAAACATACAAAATTCTTACAGGGCTTGACAGGGTAGATGCAGGGAGGATGTTTCCCCTGGCTGGGGAGTCTAGAACCAGGGGTCAGAGTCTCAGAATAAGGGGTCGGCCATTTAGGACTGAGATGAGGAGGAATTTCTTCACTCAGAGGGTAGTGAATCTTTGGAATTCTCTACCCCAGAGGGCTGTGGAGGCTCAGTCATTGAGTATATTCAAGACAGAGATCGATAGATTTTTGAATATTAAGAGAATCAAGGGATATGGGGATAGTGCAGGAAAGTGGAGATGAGGTAGAAGATCAGCCATGATCTTATTGAATGGCAGAGCAGGCTCGAAGGGCCAAATGGCCTACTCCTGCTCCTATTTCTTAAAAAAGTGAAAAGAGTGTGTGCAAACCCACTGTGCCATCCAGTCCCAACCAGTCTTTGATTACATTATATCAATTAAAACAAAATTGAATTGCCTCATCCATCAATTGACTCAAAATCTCTCTGCTACATTAACGGGAAGGAAGGTAGTGAATTCTAGAACTTGTTTATGCCAATTAAGATCACATCAAATTACGGGCATTTGTCTTTGTAATCTCAGCCTCAGAACATCAATTGCAGTCACAAGTTTGGAACGGGATCCATCAGAAACCTGTACAGCCCGCATCAATCCGTAATCTGTAAATTGCCCCATCAGTTTGCTCTCGGATGTGTACATCTAATTCTCTTTCATTAACATCTTTATTAAAAAAAAAGGAGCATTAACTCAGCAGCAATTTAGGCCTCTGCTGTGTAAATCGCTTCATCATTACATCTGGTGCTTAATTTTTAATAACATTTCAAATAAAAAGGCTGATAAGCTTTGAAGCAATAATGCCTTTCATTCTGCACTCAATTGAATTAAGCTAAAATGAAGCCTTTTAAAGCGTACATTGTTTCATTTCAAATTCTTCACATTCTTCACTCAGAGGGTTGTGAATCTTTGGAATTCTCTACCCCAGAGGGCTGGGAATGCTGAATCATTGAGTATATTCAAGGCTGAGATAGACAGATTTTTGGACTCTAGGGGAATCAAGGGATATGGGGATAGTGCGGGAAAGTGGAGTTGAGGTCGATGATCAGCCATGATCTTATTGAATGGCGGAGCAGGCTCGAGGGGCCGTATGGCCGACTCCTGCTCCTATTTCTTATGTTTTTATGTATATGGTTCATTCGGAATGCAATTTACTTTGATCAAATCTCAGTCTATTTCTTTAATCTTTTATAAGAAAGAACTTGCATTTATATCGCGCCTTATCACATCACAGAGAAAGGTCCCACAGACAGCAAATGAGATGAATGACCAGATAATCTGTTTATGGTGGTGTTGGTTGAGGGAAGAAGGTTGGCCGGGACACTTGGGGAACTCCCTGCTCTCCTTCTGATACGGTGGCCAGCATTATGCCCATCAGAACAGGCAGACAGGGCCTCAGTTTAATTTCTCAAGTGAAAGATGGAGCCGTCTCATCCAAAAGACGGCACCTGTGACAGTGCAGCGCTCCCTCAGTGCTGCACTGAAGTGTCAGCCTAGATTTTGTGCTCAAGTCCTGGGGTGGGACTTGACCCACAATATTCTGACTTAAGAGGCCAGAGGGCTACCAACTGAGTTAAGAGGACACTTAACAGCTAATCCAGAAATTCTTTCTGTATGCCCATCAGTGAATATACAATGAAAACAAAATGATTCCGTTTGAACAGGTTTCTCCCCTCTTCTACAGAAGGTGTTGACTCCCTGCTGCAGTAAGTTCCAAGGGTGCCATTATCTCATCCAAGTGCCACTCTTTATGTGTGAACCTAGATACCAAGTGTTGGCAGGATATTCAAGCACGGGCGCATCCCGATCCGGCCCTCACCCAATGCCAACACGCGCACACTTTCCAGCAGAGGTAGTTCGGCAGTGATCGGGAGCAGGAGCCCTGCTTGATTCTTCGCTCCTCCTGTGAAGGGGCGCAGTGGCAGATTGTCCCCACCCTAGCTGCTGCCTTAGCTCAGAGCCTGGGACTGTCCTGCTACGTAGGGCCACACTGAGCAGTGCATTTACCACCTGAGCCATCGAGGGAGCACTCGGAAGGGCCCCTTCAATGTTTCGATTGTGGCATGAATCTCGATCCTTAGGTCCAAGAAATTCCAGGCTCCTTGGTCCAGCCATAGTTTTTCTTTATAAAACTAGCTTTACTAATAATGGCCCGGAATTTGCGGTCCTGATAACGGCGAACTGGCAGGGTTCGTCGTCGTTTTGCCGTTGAAACTGACCGCAACTTCAGGATTTAGCGCATGCCCAGCCCAACGCGGAAATCCCGAAATTGCGGCCTGTCATTCACTGGCCCGACACAGGCTGTGCTATGCCCCAAACCTCCCCCCAACCCCCCCGCGCCCCAAAGCCGGCAATCGGTGTAATCACCCAAATCAGGGAAACTGACAAACTTCGCTCTTCCGCACTAATACCGCTGTTAAATTCCCCACTAAAAGATAGATCCAAAAGGATTAGGTGTAACTGGGGTTTTAACAGTGTATTGACTGCTAAACAAAGGTTATGGCCCTGAAAAACTAATTTTACTTTTGTGCAATGTCAAATTTATCCATTTTAATAAAAATTAAAATTAAGAAACTTTTTTAAACAATTTTTTTTTAAGTTTGTCCAACTTTATTCCAGGTTTGCCTTTTCCCCATGTGAGAGCCCCAATCTTTGTTTTGCTCTCTCTAACATTTTTAAAAAGTTAGAATTTTAAGAGCTCACTCACTTCCTTGTTCGCTGTCTGTGAGAATTCTGCGTTTTGATTGGCTGCTTAGACAGCCTGTTGACGTCACAGCAGCTTGCGCTCTGGGATTCCCACTAAACTACGCTGATTTGAATTGAACGTCGGAAAACCCAAAGTTCTCGACACAGAGACCGCGAGATCTTTGTGCGAAGCGTACTTCGGGGCCAGCGGCGAACTCCTTCGCTTCGCCGCTGACCGCAAATTCCAGGCCAATATTCACTAGAATAAACACTTCAAATACTTTTCCTTTAAATATAATAAAGAACGTTATTTTTGCTAGTTCGTCTTTTTTTTCCTGCCATTCTCTTTTGCTTCACATTTTACTTTATCTTTTGTTTCTCATTAATATATCCTCTTCTAACAATTCGCTACTTTGTCCAATTTCTCTCCCATGTTCTCCACCAGCTCTTGGGTCCCGTATTTCACTGGTGGGACCCACAGTAGGAAAATTGCCCATTCATCCTCTGGAAACCAGCTCCAAAGGTCATTTTGTGCCTGCCAGTTGAGGTCAGAGGTCAGAGGTGAGACCCGTAACAGGTCAGCTTTCGATGCATCTTTAAAGTGTTCAACCATGACGCACTACTGCCGCGAGGGTTATCGCGTCGGTGCCGCTGACACCCAATCATGTCCGACAATTAAACTCGTTCACAGCTCTGCTGTCAGCGCAAGCGTCATCATGTACCAATTACAGGTACTGGTTGTCAACATCTGTACTGACAACTGCTATCAGTCAAAAGAGACATTTACGACTGAATAAATGCATCTCGAGGAAGTTTCTAGCAGAGAACTCGAGACACTCTTCACTCTCTGAATAACCATCAGCACCTACCTGCACTCTGAGAATGCCTTTGACACGGCGAGAACATCCCAAGTCACTTCACTGCAGGCTGCGTGGGGCGGGGTGGTGGCAGAAGAAATCAGATGTTGGGCAGGAATTGGGAGCAGGGTTAATGGAAATGACAAAAGGCCAGGTCAAATAGGTCGGTTTTAAGGAGGCTTTCATGGGGAGAGATACAGCAAGACAAGGAAGACAATCCCAGTGCACAGGAATGTGTTAGCTGACAGATGGCAAAGCAGAGGGGCAGGAGGGAGTTGCACAGGAGTCCAGATTTGGAAGAGTGGAGAGTGCAAGCTGGGACAGAGGGCTGGAGCAGGTTAGTAGCATGGCCCCAAGTAGCCTGGCCCAAATAAAATGCCCTATGACCTTTGCCAAGGCTGCTTTGTAACTGCCTTGGTAGGAAGTGCACAAGAGGAGCCCCAATGTGACCTACCTCCCCCTGCTTTCCCCTCCCTCTCTGTCAGTATGTGATTGGGTGTCACTTCCCATTGCCCTCCAATGTGACAGGATGGGCCGAATGGCCTCCCCAGCGACATCTGTCTGGTAACCTTAGTGATGGCTTAATATTCAGGGGTAAGCAGATGGATAAGATTGGGAATTACATAAGAAATGGGAGTAGAAATAGTCCATTCGGCCCTTCGAGCCTGTTCCACCATTCAATAAGATCATGGCTGATCTTCTACCTCAACTCCACTTTCCCGCCCGAGCCCCATATCCCTTGGTTCCCTTAGTGTCCAAACATCTATCGATCTCTGTCTTGAATATACTCAACGACTTGAGCATCCACAGCTCTCTGGGGTAGAGAATTCCAAAGATTCACCACCCTCTGAGTGAAGAAATTTCTTCTCATCTCAGTCCTAAATGCCTGGATGAGTGCAGCTCCAACAACACTCGAGAAGCTCGACACCATCCAGGACAAAGCAGCCCGCTTGATTGGCACCCCATCCACCACCTTAAACATTCACTCCCTCCACCACCGGCATACCGTGGCTGCAGTGTGTACCATCTACAAGATGCACTGCAGCAACTCGCCAAGGCTTCTTCGGCAGCACCTCCCAAACCCGCGACCTCTTCCACCTAGAAGGACAAGGGCAGCAGGCGCATGGGACCACCACCACCTCCAAGTTCCCCTCCGAGCCACACACCATCCTGACTTAGAAGTATATCGCCGATCCTTCATCGTCGCTGGGTCAAAATCCTGGAACTCCCTACCTAACAGCACTGTGGGAGTACCGTCACCACACAGACTGCAGCGGTTCAAGAAGGCGGCTCACCGCCACCTCCTCAAGGGCAATTAGGAATGGGCAGTAAATGCTGGCCTTGCCAGCGACGCCCACATCCCACAAACGAATAAAAAAAAAAAAAAAATGGCCGACCCCTTATTCTAAGACTGTGACCCTTAGTTCTAGACTCCCCAGTCAGGGGAAACAGCCTCCCAGCATCTACCCTGTCAAGCCCCTTAAGAATTTTATATGTTTTAATGAGATCACCTCTTATTCTTCTAAACTCTAGGAAATATAGGCCCATTCTACGCATTGGGAATTGGGGTCCCAAAGCATCAGAAGCAGTGCCTACAACTGCTGTGCATTTATGCAGCATCGCCCAGTGTTTTTGAAGGTTGCTGAGATTCCTCAAGACCCTCCTTATGCATCTACCCATCTAATCACAGATCCAAATTTTAAAATATAATGAACTCGGTCTCTCTTTAATTTGTAGTATTTATGTAGCAGAGTGAATGGGTCACTTCAGTGTCCCACCAGTCAAATTACTGTATTAGCTGAAGAACTCAGCAGTAAATCCATTTCATTGAGCTGCTGATTTTCTTTTCTCCCTCTGCCTTGCCTCGGGCTGTTTCTTTTTGTTTGTTAAGGATCATTAGTTTCTGCTTGACATTATCTTCACACAGAGTGATAGAAAACAAATAGCATATTAACTCGTATGCCTGCATTCAGCATCTTCGCTGTGGCCTGTGAATTGCTTCCCAGTTAGGAGCAGGGAAACATCTTGGCTCCCTTTCACCTCTTATGGATTTAGGAGGACACCTCTTAGATCTCTTACATAAGGCAGGATATACTTGCCTTAGAGGGGGTGCAACAAAGGTTCGCTAGATTGGTTCCTGGGATAAGAGGGTTGTCCTATGAGGAGAGATTGAGTAGATTGGGCCTATACTCTCTGGAGTTTAGAAGAATGAGAGGTGATCTCATTGAAACTTATAAGATTCTGAGGGGGATTGACAGGGTAGATGCTGAGAGGTTGTTTCCCCTGGCTGGGGAGTCTAGAACTAGGTGGCATAGTCTCAGGATAAGGGGTCGGCCATTTAGAACTGAGATGAGGAGGAATTTCTTCACTCAGAGGGTTGTGAATCTTTGGAATTCTCTACCCTAGAGGGTTGTGAAAGGCTCAGTCGATGAGTATATCCAAGGCTGAGAGCGATAGATTTTTGGATACTCAAGGAATCAAGGGATATGGGGATAGTGCAAGAAAGTGGAGTTGAATAAAAGAAAAACTTGCATTTAGATAGCGCCTTTCACGACCACCAGATGTCCCAAAGCGCTATACAGCCAATGAAGTATTTTTGAAGTGGAGTCACTGTTGTAATGTGGGAAACGCGGCAGCCAATTTGCCCTCAGCAAGATCCCACAAACAGCAATGTGATAATGACCGGATAATCTGTTTTTGTTATGTTGGTTGAGGGATAAATATTGGCCCCTGCTCGTCTTCGAAATAGTGCCATGGGATCTTTTACGTCCACCCGAGAGGGCAGACGAGGCCTCGGTTTAACGTCTCATCCGAAAGACGGCACCTCTGACAGTGCAGCGCTCCCTCAGTACTGAACTGGAGTGTCAGCCTAGATTTCTGTGCTCAAGTCTCTGGAGTGGGACTTGAACCCACAGTTGAGGTAGAAGATCCGCCATGATCTTATTAAATGGTGGAGCAGTACTCCTGCTCCTATTTCTTATGTTCTTTTTATGAGTCTGTTTTTTCCAATCGTTGTGTGCTGTCGCTCAGAATGCAAAAATGTAGTTGCGAATGCAACATTTTGTTTTAATTACACGTCAACAGGATCGCATTGAAGAAAAACCTATAGTGAGAAAAGGCCAAATGATCCCCAAGAAAACAGGTGTGAATGTTTACTGGACTGTCCCAAAGAACTTCCATTGTCTCAAGTTGAAGTGGTATGCAGGAAACACCACTGCTCCAGCCAGTTCATCTACATGTAATTTGTATTTCCAAAAGCTCATGTTCTATGAATTAAACCACTTATGTGCCGTGTTCAACTCAATATCTTCATTTAAATATAAAATACACCAAAATCCTTCTAGAACCAAATGGTCCCAAATCTCAAAATGTCACACATCTCCCTACTCCTTGTCCCTCTATATAAATTTCTTTCCTGTTTTGTTCACTATACAGAAAGGATGTTGTATTCAACTGTAAATTTGAATGTATCTGCCATGTCTTTCTGTGCAAGTTCAAACTGTCAACTTCTGGGTTACCTCGAGCCCCCCTCTGCACATTTTCTAAGGCTCAGGTCACTTTCAGGCCCTGAATCCCATACTTCTTAAAAACATGGCTTCCTCTGGCCTTCCTGTTTCTTCTTTCCCATAGCCAACGTGTCCTCCCTGTTCTTCCCTTACCCTTCCCTTGCCCACTGCTTGGGTGAATTTCCAGATAAGAATGAATGAAAAAAGTATCTGGACTAAACTCCTTCAGAAAGTAGTACGACGTGCTTCACGTCCACAATGCGTTCCTGGTCTCAGCCGCATTTGTCACGTGGATGTGCCGAGCATATGCCTGTCCTGTGTCTTAGAGTAAAGAAATAGGAGGAAGCATCACCATGGGCAGCTCTTGACCAGTCTACCAAGTCAGATTCAAAGATGGCACTGGCAGAGGCCTGGGAGGTGGCGAGCTGCCTGCCCTTTTAACAGAGTATGTTATGGGGCACAGGAGACCAAAAAAGGGGAAACATTATCCAAGGTACATCTTGGAAGTCCCAATGCCTCTGACACCATGCATTCCTATAAACAACTTGCATTTATATAGTGCCTTTAACAGCAAAACGTCCTAAGGCACTTCACAGGAGCGTAATCAGACAAAGACTGACACCATGCCAAAAAAGAAGACATTGGAACAGGTGACCAAACGCTTCGTCAAAGCGGTAGGTTTTAAAGTAGCGTCTTAAAGCAGAAGAGAGAGGTAGCGATGCATGGAGGTTTAGGGAGGGGATTCCAGAGTTTAGGGCCTAGGTGGCTGAAGGCACGGCCGCCAATGGTGGGATGAAGCAATTGGGGGGATGGACAAGAGGCCAGAATAGGAGGGACGTGGAGTTCTTGGAGGGCTGGAGGAGGTTACAGAGGTAGGGAGGGGTGAGGCCATGGAGGAATTTGAACACAAATACCATTAGAAGCGATGGTCTTTGAGGTCTTAATCTGGTCAGCTGGTATGATTCAAAGTGCCCAATGTAACAAAGTCTGCCTGGTTTTTAAAACATTTCCTTTGCTATGCTTCACCACTTTCTCCACATAGACAAAAAAGAGATTCGAGAGCAATAACCCACAGGCACTAGTTTTGAAATCAATTAGGATCACTGAGAAGGTAGGTATTTATTGCTAGAATCCCATTAACCCCACTCACTGATACATTACTTTGACTGAAAAGTCTGTTGTTTATTGTTTCATAACTCTTTATTCTGTTAAAGTCCTCGTTGAATTATCCAGTTGTCAGGTATCCTTTACCCGCTGGAGGCTCTGTGTCAGCTCAGTATCAGTCACTATGAGCATAGTTTGACTTACAAAGAGCCTTCTTCAAGGACATCAATAGGGATTGGGAATGGGAACGGTTTTAAAAGCAACTCATTTCAGTGGGTAAATGCAGTGTGTGGTGTGGTACCGAGGCAAACACAGCAGAAATGCCTGAGGTCCCTGTCCTTGGTCTGTTCTGCAGCTCACGGCAGCGGTGCTGGTGGTGTTGGTTGGGAGGGAGAAACAGGGAACATGTGAGTCTAATAAGAGCACCTGTTCCAGTAAAAAGAAAGAACTTGTATTTCTCCAACGCCTTTCACCACCTCAGGATGTCCCAAAAGCGGTTTACATCCAATGAAGTACTTTTTTGAAGTGTGGTCACTTCAAAGACATAGCAAGATACAACTGAGACAATGAGGTGGGGTTACAGGGGGTCTAATGTGTCTTTGATGTGGTGCCTTCCTGGCTGACCTGATTGTTTATCTGCCGAGGTGTGACAAAAGGCAGTCAGGAGGATTAAATGTAGTCGTCTGCCATTGTACGCTACACATGCATTGTTCTCTATCTATATATGCTTTGTCGATTTGTATTCCTTTACTTCACCTGACGAAGGAGCAGCCGCTCCGAAAGCTCGTAATTTCAAATAAAACTGTTGGACTATAACCTGGTGTTGTGCGACTTCTCACTTTTGTCAACCCTAGTCCAACACCGGCATCTCCGCATCATTTAATATTTTGTAAGGCAAGCAAAAAGCAGCTCGACTATCTCCTCATGCAGATAAATGATAAAATGATCATGGACCCTTGCAGAAGCACTCCGTCAATACACCAGTTCCGAAAAAGCTGGTCATTCTCCCTCTAAGTCAGTGCTCGACTTTCTCTGACTGCCTGGACTTCCCTGGGAAGTGACAGCGGGGCCATTTGCGGTTTCAGCGCTGCCTGTAGCCAAGCTTCGTGCACTGGGAGAGCGTATTTTGGGGAATTCGGGCGCACGGACAGAAGACAAAGAGGGCCGGGCACGCCAGCTCCTGAGATCCCACCTTGTCGCAGAGCTCTGCGCAGGGAGTGCTGAAGAGATACTCCCCATCAATCATACCTGCAGTGCTCGAATGAGGATTATGGTATACATGGGGCAGTTTTATGTTAGTTAAAATAGAGATGTTTCAGATCGATTGAGTGAGGCAATAATGAATGGGCACAGCAGGGTTTCACAACATCAGTGATTATTCTGGTACAAGGCAAAGCTGAATGCTAAAGCAAGGGCTGGTGTCCGAGATCTCTGCACTCCTCGAATTCTGGCCTCTTGCCCATCCCTGATTTCCTTCGTCCCACCATTGGTGGCCGTGCCTTCAGCCGCCTAGGCCCCAAGTACTGGAATTCCCTCCCTAAACTTCTCCGCCTCTCTATCCTCCTTTAAGACGCTCCTTAAAACCGACCTCTTTTTGGTCGCCTGCCCTAATACCTCCTTACGTGGCTCAGTGTCAGATGTTGTTTGATAATCGCTCCTGTGAAGCGCCTTGGGACGTTTTACTACGTTAAAGGCGCTATATAAATGCAAGTTGTTGTACTACCCCTGATGTGTGCCTGCATTCAAGTTCATTTTTGTGGCGGACTGTCCAACACACTCAGTCAATAATACGGCACTGATAGGTAATCAATAACAGGGGGGCACTCGCGGAAATTAAAGAGAGGCACTGGCAGCAAGTCCGCTTCCCTTCGACGATATACCAGCCCAGACAGAGTTGAAGCGGCAGTAACGCATTGGGCTCCGATGCAGCGAGAAAGCAGATTAACATCACAGCACCGCGGGGGAGACGAGGAAACATGCAGCGCTCTGCGGGGAATACACCTGTGTTTTTACAAGGCAGTGTTTTTACAAGACAGTTTTCACTTATTACAACGTTTGGCTCAATCTACCATGTAAACTGATATGTCCTTAACTGTACAGTGGGTAAGTACATGGACAAGCAATTAACAGGCTAGCATTAGCAATGTTGAGAAGGGTGTGTGGCGGGCAAAACCCACACGCCTGAAAGAAAATAAACATTATTGATTCCCCCCACACACACACAGACTGGGGTATGGACAGCAGGATGGGAATAGATTACTGATGGCCAATATTCCCCGTCATGGACCGCTACCCTCTCCAACAGAAGGCTTTGCCTCAGCTTTGTGCCAAAAATTGTCAGCCGCTTCTTAGGAACAGCTGATGATATTTTACACTTCTAGTGAGTATATTTGGATAGATTTCACTCTCCTTCCGTGCTGTGTGTGTGACACAGAGTGAGTGCGAGAGAGAGGGGGGGGGGGCGAGCAAGCATGCATGAGAGAGACATTGAGGGGAGAGAGGACGAGTGAGACAGTGCGGGAGAGAGAGAGTGTGAGTGAGGGACAGTGAGGGGAGAGAGGATGAGTGAGACAGTGCGGGAGAGAGAGAGTGAGTGAGAGACAGTGAGGGGAGAGAGGATGAGTGAGACAGTGCGGGAGAGAGAGAGTGTGAGTGAGAGACAGTGAGGGGAGAGAGGACGAGTGAGACAGTGCGGGAGAGAGAGAGTGTGAGTGAGAGACAGTGAGGGGAGAGAGGACGAGTGAGACAGTGCGGGAGAGAGAGTGTGAGTGAGGGACAGTGAGGGGAGAGAGGATGAGTGAGACAGTGCGGGAGAGAGAGAGTGTGAGTGAGAAACAGTGAGGGGAGAGAGGACGAGTGAGACAGTGGAGGAAAGAGAGTGTGAATGAGGGACAGTGAGGGGAGAAAGGGCAACTGAGAGACTGTGGTGGAGGAAGAGCAAGTGGGGAGGCAAGAGAGCACAAGTGAGGCAGTGGGGTGGAGAGAGATAGTGAGGGAGAGAAAGTGAGCGGGAGAGAGGGGAGAGAGCGTGAGTGAGACAGTGGGAAAGAGAGAGAGACTGAGTGAGGGACAGTGAGGGGAGAGAGGGTGCGTGAGACAGCGGGGGAGAGAGCGTGTGAGTGAGAGACAGTGAGGGGAGAGAGAGTGAACGAGAGACAGTGGGAGAGAGAGAGTGAACGAGAGACAGTGGGAGAGAGAGAGTGAGCGAAAGACAATGAGGGGAGAGAACGCGAGTGAGACAATGGAGGTGAAAGAGAGTGTGAGTGAGATAGTGAGGGGAGACTGTGGGAAAGGGAGACTGTGAGAGTCAGAACAGCTCTGCACTGAAATTAAAAATCTCTAAATATTTCTGCATTATAATCTTGTTTGTCTTCCCGATGTGCCTGAGCAGAGTGCAATGCAATGGTAAGACATGGAGATGTCAGACTGGAGTAGTTGACGGTTAAGGTGCATTATTAGGACTGACACTGGCCACGCAAGCATGGAAATGTGTTCCATTTCCCAGCACTGACATCCCTCACTGTTACTCAGGCCAACTCAAGGCGAGACTCTAAAGATTGCACAGACTGCCAGTACTGGCTCCAGTCATTGTAGACATGTCACAGCAATTGACTTCTATGAAATCCTGTGGGAGCCATTTGGACGTTGGAAACGTATTATGCCATTAGAAGCTTTCATTAAGAAAGGTTATTGGAATGGTGGTGCGCCGATGGCATAATGATGACATCAAGTATGCTTCACACACAGAACTACTTTCCTAAAGGCAACTCCATCACAAGCCTCTAGATTGGCTTAAGTCAACAAGGGCTAGTTGTCCTTATTGACTGCTCTAATACACCAATGCAAATATTGACAGGTATTAGTCCGGGAGCTAAGAATGAGTGGATTTCAATTCCCCAGATAGCCTTGGCTTTCTGCCAGATTGAGTCTTATTTATTCTGACAGGTATATTGTGTCACAGAGCTTCAACAATCTGGTCAGTCTTGCACCTCCCATATCAGGAGCTGCAAGAAACAGCCATGAATAGTTATTTGGAATGACATCGAGTTTACAGCACAGAAACAGGCCATTCGGCTCAACTGGTCCGTGCCGGTGTTTATGCTCCACTCGAGCCTCCTCCCACCCCTACTTCATCTCACCCGATCAACATATCAAGTTACACTTCTTTCTGTTACAGTCTTTCTCTATTTATACCACTATAGTCACTGCTCCTCTGAACTTCCCTCTCACATTCCTCCTGAGCTCCAAATCTGCTATCCTGGTCTGCCTCATCTGTAGAGCCTCATCGTCCCAAACTCAAAAAAAATCGCACCGCCTCCTACTCTAACTCGTTTGACCGGCATTCATGAGACGGAGGTGTTCAAACTGCCTCCTCTCATGAGATTCTCCAACTAACTGCATTTGTCATAGGATCTAACAACTGCTTTCTTTAAGAGAACATAAGAAATAGGAGCAGGAATAGGCCACACAGCCCCTCGAGCCTGCTCCACCATTCAATGAGATCATGGCTGATCTTCTACCTCAACTCCACTTTCCCGCCCGATCTCCATATCCCTTGATTCCCTTAGAGTCCAAAAATCTATCGATCTCAGCCTTGAATATACTCAACGACTGAGCCTCCACAGCCCTCTGGGGTAGAGAATTCCAAAGAGTCACAACCCTTTGTGTGAAGAAATTTATCCTCATCTTAGTCCTAAATGCCCAACCCCTTATCCTGAGACTATGACCCCTAGTTCTAGACTCTCCAGCCAGGGGAAACAACCTCTCTGCATCTACCCAATAAGAATTTTATATGTTTCAATGAGATCACCTCTCATTCTTCTAAACTCCAGAGAATATAGGCCCATTCTACTCAATCGTCCAGAACATCCAATTGTCTTGACTCAAACTGCCTCTTTCATCCTGGAAAAGTTACTGGGAAATCCTGTATTTTCAATATCTGCCCTCTCAAATTCGATAGGGACCTATCGGTCAACCAGGAGGTGTGTTCTGTCGGAGGTGTCATTTTACAGATGAGCCATGAAACCGAGGTCATGTCTACCCGTTCAGGATAGACATAAAAGACCCCATGGCACAATGAGCACTTGTGGTAGTCTGGCAAGTATCTATCCCTCAACCAGCACCACCAAAACAGATTATTTGGTTATGTATCGCTTGTGCTATTTGTGGGAGAAGGCGATTGAGGAGGATTCTTGCGATGCCACAGGGAAAGTCATCACAAGAATCCTCCTCAATCGCCTTCTCCCAGTGGCCGAAGAGCTCCTCCCAGAGTCGCAATACGGATTCCGCCCACTAAGGGGCACAATGGACATGATCTTCACCGCACGTCAATTACAAGAGAAATGCAGGGAACAGCACCAACCGCTGTACATGGCCGCCTTTGATCTCACAAAGGCCTTCGACACTGTCACCCGTGAGGGATTATGGAGTGTCCTCCTCAAATTCGGCTGCCCTCAAAAGTTTGTCACCATCCTCCGCCTGCTTCACAACGACATGCAAGCCGTGATCCTGACCAACGGTTCCACTACAGACCCAATTCACGTATGAACCGGGGTCAAGCAAAGCTGTGTCATCGCACCAACGCTCTTCTCAATCGTCTTTGCTGCAATGCTCCATCTCACCCTCAGTAAGCTCCCCGCTGGAGTGGAGCTAATTTACAGAACAAACGGGAAACTGTTCAACCTCCGTCGCCTCCAGTCCAGATCCAAGATCGTCCCATCCTCTGTCGTTGAATTACAGTATGCAGACGACGCTTGCGTCTGCGCTCACTCGGAGGTCGAACTCCAAACCATCATCAACACCTTCACCGAAGCGTACGAGAGCATGGGCCTTACACTAAACATCCGTAAGACAAAGGTCCTCTACCAACCTGCCCCCGCCACACAGTACTGCCCCCCGATTATCAAAATCCACGACAAGGCCTTGGACAACGTGGACCACTTTCCATACCTCGGGAGCCTACTGTCAACAAGGGCAGATGTCGACGACGAAGTCCAACACCGCCTTCAGTGTGCCAGTGCAGGCTTCGGTCGCCTGAGGAAGAGAGTGTTTGAAGACCAGGACCTCAAACCCAGCACTAAGCTCATGGTCTACAGAGCAGCAGTGATACCCGCCCTGCTGTATGCCTCAGAGACATGGACCATGTACAGCAAGCACCTCAAAGCACTGGAGAGGTACCACCAACGCTGCCTCCGCAAGATCCTGCAAATCTATTGGCAGGATAGGCGCACCAACGTCAGTGTTCTCGCTCAGGCCAACATCCCCAGCATCGAAGCTTTGACCACGCTCGATCAGCTCCGATGGATGGGTCACATTGTCCGCATGCCCGATACGAGACTCCCAAAACAAGCGCTCTACTCGGAGCTCCGACAAGGCAAGAGAGCCCCAGGTGGGCAGAGGAAACGCTTCAAGGACACCCTCAAAGCCTCCTTGAAAAAGTGCAACATCCCCACCAACACCTGGGAATCCCTGGCCCAAGACCGCACAAAGTGGAGGAGAAGCATCCGGGAAGGCGCCGAACACCTCGAGTCTCTTCGCCGGGAGCAAGTGGAAGCCAAGCGCAGGCAGCGGAAGGAGCGCACGTCAACCCAAGCACCTCACCCACCCGCCCCTTCAACCACCGTCTGCCCCACCGGGGACAGAGACTGTAGGTCCCGCATTGGACTCATCAGTCACCTGAAAACTCATTTTTAATGTGGAAGCAAGTCATTCCGAGGGACTGCCTAAGAAGAAGAAGAAGGATTTGTGGGACCTTGCTCTGGGCAAATTGCCTGCTGCATTTGCCTGCATAACAAGAGTGACTGCACTTCAAAAAGGAAATCACTGGCTGTGAAGCGCTTTGGGACGGCCTAAGCATGTTATGGTGCGATATAAATACAATTTCTTTCTTTAACGTTGTTGCTGTCAGCTGTAAAACCTGGCCTGAGTTTACTATCCGCCATTTCAAAGTGAGCGTGGTAGTATAACACTATTTTTAATCTAGTAAACAGATCACTGCAAATAGGGCAATTGTTAATCCTCAGATCTTCGATAAAAGGAAGATTACAAAAAAAGTACAGCTTCTGCAACATAGGGGTCAAAGATCACTTATAGAAATTGCTGCGAGACTGTTCAGAGGGAGAAAAACCTAACGTTGTAATAGGAACATAATCAGAGTCAAATATCAAACCCATGCTTCATCATTAGTGTCTTGGATATGACAAACCCAGCACACAAACCTCCCTGAATTATTCATCTAGCTATTAAAAGAAACTGCACTCAGCTTAAAAAACTCCAAAGCACTGGGCCAAGACATTGCACGAACATGATCTCAGCTAACTTTGTACAATGAATATCCCCCAAAGAAAATCATTGCAACTTAAGAAGTAGAGGTTGTCACTGAGGGGTAGTATCTCCCAATGACATATAACAGAGTCATCAAGAGGGCAGATCAATGGGCTTGTCACTTGAATACAGTTTAGAATATTGCATACCCTCCATCGTCACTTCGAAAACTGCAACTAAAACTAAAATTTCAAAATTGACTCTTCTTCTGCCGTGAACTGCTTTCAATTTTTGCTTTACAGGCTGAAACGTTTTCTTCATAAATTGCTAATTACACTTGCAGCGACTGCTCACCATTAGACAGGATAAGAGGACGCACAAACCCTCACATGGAGACCAACCTGTGAGCAGGCCTGGGGGAGCAAACCTGAGGCCAACACTGAGACACAAGCAACAAGAATCCAATTTTCCCTCTCCATGGCGACTTAATGCATCTTCCCTCCTCCTCAAACGGAATCCACTCGTGCCTTCGGGCAAGAGCCACTTGCCTTGAGGCGGTGTCGCCATGGAGACACAGGCCGCCTCCAGGTCACACATCCCTCACCACTCGTGACCCCCTCCCCTCACGAGTGTTCGCTGACTCCTGTGAGACGTGTCGGTTTTCTGTCTTTTTTAGGCTGCATGTAGTGACACCACAAGTCCCGGCCAGAATAGAGATAATTCCCCCGTCAATCATGCCTGGAGACCGCACTGCTGTACGTGACTGGGATTGATTTTATGCGCTTAATTTGCATTATGTGACTCTCCTCCACTCACTGCATTTTGCCAGAGAAATAATCCCGCTGTAATCGGGAGACTCTGTTTGCTGTAGTTTCAGCCATGAGTTCGGGGACTCTGTAAATTAAAACCCCAATGCTCGCCCCCCACCTCCAACTCATTGTTGACACAGTGGTGTCCATATTCACTCCTTTTTTATTGAGCATCAAAGGCAGCGATTCATTCTAGTTTCTTGGGTCCCTAATACCGCACATTAAAGTTTTATTGCCACTTAAGCATGCCAAAAATATAGTTGTTATTTCTGTACACTAAGGTAAATCAGAGATAAATTCAATTATTCAAACAAAATAGGTCAACGAAAGGGCTGAGGTTTTCGAAGGGAAAAAAAACCTGTACGGGTTCCATAATTCAATACCCAGTCATCACAACACTTGCTCGTGTGTTTTTTCAGAAAGGTTTGCACCTCAGTATAATAGCAACAAGCTTGGTAATTGAAAATTATTTGTTGCCATCACGAACTGGTCCTTTAATATTCGTAACTATGGCACTGTATCGGTTCAGTGTACAGATAGTGCATGCAGGAGGAGCTGGGAAATATCGCAGTTGCGAATGTCAACACACAGCCACACCAAACAAAAGAGAAAGCAAAACTAAAAAGGAAATGCTGGCGATCTGAAGTAAATATAGAAATTTCTGGAAAGACACAGCAGGTTAGTCAGCGCCTGTAAAGAGGCAGATTAACATGTTTTGAGTGTGTACCCTTTATCAGAGCTTTTATTTAATTCATTCATGGGATGTGGGCGTCGCTGCCAAGGCCAGCATTTATTGCCCATCCCTAGTTGCCCTTGAGAAGGTGGTGTTGAACCGCCTTCTTGAACCGCTGCAGTCCGTGTGGTGAAGGTGCTCCCACGGTGCTGTTAGGGAGGGAGTTCCAGGATTTTGACCCAGCGACGATGAAGGAAGGGCGATGTACTTCCAAGTCAGGATGGAATGTGACTTGTCGGGGAACTTGGAGGTGGTGGTGTTCCCATGCACCTGCTGCCCTTGTCCTTCTAGGTGGGGGAGGTCGCGGGTTTGGGAGGTGCTGTCAAAGAAGCCTTGACGAGCTGCTGCAGTGCATCTTGAGTGTGATGGAATACTCTCCACTTGCCTGGATGAGTGCAGCTCCAACAACACTCAAGAAGCTCGACACCATCCAGGACAAAGCGGCCCGCTTGATTGGCACCCCATCCACCACCTTAAACATTCACTCCCTCCACCACCGGCGCACCGTGGCTACAGTGTGTACCATCTACAAGATGCACTGCAGCAACTCGCCAAGGCTTCTTCGGCAGCACCTCCAAAACCCGCGACCTCTACCACCTAGAAGGACAAGGGCAGCAGGCACATGGGACTACCACCACCTCCAAGTTCCCCTCCAAGTCACACACCATCCTGACTTAGAAGTATATCGCCGATCCTTCATCGTCGCTGGGTCAAAATCCTGGAACTCCCTACCTAACAGCACTGTGGGAGTACCATCACCACACGGACTGCAGCGGTTTAAGAAGGCGGCTCACCACCACCTTCTCAAGGGCAACTAGGGATGGGCAACAAATGCTGGCCTTGCCAGCGACGCCCAGATCCCATAAACGAATATAAAAAATAAAAAGATCTTGTAGATGGTACACACAGCAGCCAAGGTACACCGGTGGTGGAGGGAGTGAATGTTTAAGGTGGTGGATGAGGTGCCAATCAAGCGGGCTGCTTTGTCCTGGATGGTGTTGAGCTTCTTGAGTGTTGTTGGAGCTGCACTCATCCAGGCAAGTGGAGAGTATTCCATCACACTCCTTACTTGTGCCTTGTAGATGGTGGAAAGGCTTTGGAGACCTGCATTTATCACATCACTCAGAACACTGTCCAAGTGCTTCCGATCCAGTGAATTACTTTAAAAGTCAGTCACTCTTATGCAGGCAAACATAGCAGCCATTTTGCAAACAGCAAGATCCCACAAACAACAATGAGATGGACGATCAGTTGATCTGTTTTTGGTGGCGTAAATTTAGGGAGGAATGTTGGCCAGGGCACCAGGAGGGCCTGTTGTTCTCCTTCAAACAGTACCATGGGATTGTTAACATCCACTTGTACCAGCAGATTGGGCAGATGGAGCCAGTCTTGGCATGGGGCTTGAACCCACAGCCTGCTGACACACAGGGCTGACAGCTACCTACTCAGACAAGTTATGAAGAGAGCATCATAGAATTACAAAAAGAGAACAGCAAGCTATGGGAGGGGGGGAAAGGAATGGTGAGAAATCAAGCACCATCAGGCATTTTGAGATGTTGGTCCCAGGTACTTCAGATGTATTAAGCAAAGTGCTCAGTCACTGGACGATTGAATCAAAATTGTGTTCTTGATCTTCTTGATCAAGAAGATTGAATGTTTTTTTTCCCCCTGCTGTTCAGCCATTTGAAATATTCAGTTCAGTGGGCAGAAAATCCAGTAGAAAATCTCTTCCCATACCCATATTTGGGATGTAAAAATATAGGCATCCCTTCTTAACTGAGTTACCGAGACTCATAACCCTCTGAGCAAGAGACAACACATTACAAACCTATTCAAATGCCTTGCCCTCCCCCATAGCTGGGATTCTGGATCTGGCTAGCATTGCAGCTGCTGTTGTCCTGTTGAAAATCCAGGTTGAAATGGTTGTGGCTTTAAAAGACTTTTAAATGTTAGTTCTGTGGTTTTCACAAGTCCATTATAATCTGCTTGACGGGTTCCCTGTCAGGTGGCCTGACAGCGTGCTCTGGGCAGGGCAGGCCTTTGCAGTTAGTGCGGCAGCGACACCACTGACTACTTTTGAGAAAAGCGTGTCATTTGATAACACAGCGCACGCCTTGTTCTCCAGCATTCACAGCTCAATTGGAAAGCGAGCACAATCCTGAGGAATGCTGAAGAGTTTTCTCCGAGCTCCCAGAAGCAATCAATCACCAGATGTTGTCAGCGGATTGGACTTAACGATTGGATTCCTCGTTTTAGTTAAAATACTGGGATTGATTTTGCAACGTTTCAAAGAGAGATTTAAAGATATAAATAAATAAATGTACATTGTCAGCGAAATGAATCAGCTTTTTATAATGGACCATTTTAGGCTATACACTGACTATATAAATTAAGGAAACACTTTTTCCTTCAACGCCTTTTCACCTGATATAAAGCCCGAGTCTCTCCAATACTAGAATACTGCTCTCATATCTGTGGAAGCTCTTCTGTCAATTCTCTCATACTCTTGCACAGGGTACACGGAAAATCTTGTTGTCTAATAGCCAAGTCCACTCTCCCCTCCAGCTTCTCTCTTTCCATCTCAATCTTTCTCAATTGTGTGACTACTGTAAT
This sequence comes from Squalus acanthias, assembly GCA_030390025.1. Taxonomy (NCBI): domain Eukaryota; kingdom Metazoa; phylum Chordata; class Chondrichthyes; order Squaliformes; family Squalidae; genus Squalus; species Squalus acanthias. Next base: position 1,493,900 of record JASTWF010000036.1, on the reverse strand, counting down.
TATTTCTCCCCTGAACTTTCCTCTCTGCCCTCCCCCGCCACCCAAATCCTATACCCTCTTTCTTCTGCTCAGTGTTGAAAATAAGACTGATCACACTGTCCTCTCTCTAACTCATTCTTCCTCAGTACCTCAAAACTGTGGAATCCTCACCTCCCTCAGTCTTCCCTTTTTCCCACAATCTCTTAAAAGCCAAGGTTTGTGCCAACTACCCATTGCTTCCTGACTTACCTCATCATCTCTCCTACTCTTTTCAACCCTGGTGGTGTCCTGCACTAAGGGCCTTGGCACTTCACTTAGGTTTCTGAATAAAAAAAACTTAGTAGGGTCCATCCCAATTTGCGGACGGCAAGCAAACTGGTAACTGGAAAATATGCCCCCATAACAGTTAAATAAAATAACAACCAGTCTTAAAAATTCTTCCTTCTATGATATTGTGGTGGTTCTGTCCTCAACATCTCTTGACTTTCTGCCTCTCTCTTCCTCTCCAACCATCTGACTGTCTCCATTTCCATTTGTCGGTTCACCGCTCTCTCTGATGCTGTCTATCTCCGACTGTCTCCCTCTTTGTCTCTCTCTTCCTACCCACCCCCCTCCCCCAACTCCTGTATCTGTCACATAATAGGTTAGGCCTGTCAGTCAGGAAGATGCGACCAGAAGGATTAGGTCTAATGGTGACAGTCTCCTGTAACACAAATACATTGAAGATGGAACAGGATTTCCTAATCCACTAAAAGGCCACAAAGGGCATTAGCAGATAGGTATCACTGGTCTGGCACTTCTATTGCACATCAAGAAATGAATGATGAAAGATTTTCTTTCTTAATTAAATAAATCTGGCCTGATTCACAAAAGAAGCTTATTAAATTATGAAATTGATTAAACACAATTATCAAGAGGTTAAACAAATACTAATAGATGATGATTAATAACAGGAGTATTCCTTTATGTCTCTGCGTTTCCTGAACAGATCTGTCATTACGATTATTTATGCTTTGTTGAGCCACGTTTTAAACAATATCCAATATATGGAAGAATGCCAAGATCTGCATGGGTGAGGGGCAGACTAGGGTGGGGTGGGGTGGGGCTGTGTAGGGTAGTGCAGGGCGGAGTGGGGCTGTGTAGGCTAGTGCAGGGCGGGGTGGGGTGTGGTGAGGTGATGCAGGGCGAGGTGAGGTGCAATGTTCCCTCTAATTTTTTTGGGGCACCGCGTGGCCCCTTTAAGGGGCGGCGCGGGCCATTCAAAATACTGCGCATGTGCGGTTTTTACATTGAAAAGCCGGCAAGCCGGCTGCACGGGATCCCTGGAGCGCTGTGCGTCTGCGCAGCTTAAAGGGAGCGTTGGTGGGGGTGCAGGGTGGTGCGGGGTGAGACGATGTGGGGTGGTGAAGGGCAGAATGGGGTAGTACGGGGCGATGTGTTGGTGGGACGGTACAGGGAGAAGCGGCGCGGGATGAGGCGATGTTACAAGATGCCTGCTCATTGATTAGAGGTACAGCAGATTCTGAGCTGATTGCAGTCACCCAGACTGCACATCACACATCGGTCTGGGAGCGTCCCTCAAACTAAGGGAAGCCTGGAAATAAAATGAAGTGCGAGAGTAATGTAAATGGAGTCAGGCAGCAACACAGTAGCAAGGCTACAGGTGCAGGTTGGGGTGAAAGGCTGCTGCAACTAACTGCTGAGCTGATCAGTAAGATGATTACACCTGTAAAATGTCAGCTTGGCTCAGTTAGTCGCACTCTCACCTCAGAGTCAGCAGATTGAGTTCAAACCTCACTCCAAGACTTGAGCACGCAATTGAGTGCAGTGCTGAGGCAGTGTTGCACCAGTAGGCGAGACGTTAAACAGAGTCCCCTCTTGTCTGCTCAGGTGGATGCAGAAGATCCCGAGGCACAATTTGAGGAAAGAGCAGGGAAGTTCTCCCCGGTGTCCTGGGCAATATTCCGCCTTCAATCAACACCACCAAAAACATCTCATTTTCAGTTTGAAAATGGCTGCTGTGATGCGCTTCAGGATAACCTGAGGACATGTTGAGGTCCTCTGTAAATGCAAGCTAGTTTGTTCTATACGTCCATCGGTCTGTACTGTTTGCGTTAACCTTCGGGAACCGGTGGGTGGCATCTTCCGGGTCCCGGCCTGCAACCTCTATTTTCCAATAATTTCAGTAGCGATTCCATGACTGTACGGTTGAATGAAGATCTAGCGTGAAGTGGCATTGAAGCCATGTTCAGATAAGAAAGCAATCAACACTCCCCTCGCTGCCGGTTCACTGTGCTGTCCCATATATTCTATGAGACTTGTGCAACAGAAGTTGAATTCAGTTTTTTTTTAAATCTGGAAATATAAAGCTAGCATCAGTGACCATGAAGCTGCCGGATTGTCGTACAAACCCAACTGGTTCACTAATGTCTTTTAGGGAAGGAAACCTGCCGTCCTTACCCGGTCTGGGCCTATATGTGACTCCAGTCCCACGCGAACGCAGTTGATTCTTAACTGCCCACTTAACTGCCCTTCTTCAACAGCACCTCCCAAACCCGCGACCTCTTCCACCTAGTAGGACAAGGGCAGCAGGCGCATGGGAACACCACCACCTCCAAGTTCCCCTCCAAGTTACACACCACCCTGACTTAGAAGTATATCGCTGATCCTTCATAGTCGCTGGGTCAAAATCCTGGAACTCCCTCCCTAACAGCACTGTGGGAGTACCTTCACCACACGGACTGCAGCGGTTCAAGAAGGAAGCTCACCACCACCTTCTCAAGGGCAACTAGGGATGGGCAATAAATGCTGGCCTTGCCAGTGACGCCCACATCCCGAGAATTACATTTTAAAAACTTGATGGGACAGCATCAAAGGAAAAATAACATCGCAGAGGGGCATTGGTTTGCATCTCTGACCCTCTCTGCACACCACACTCACCATTTTAGCCAAACTTAGCAGATGAGCATGAAGCCAGGGAGTAAAATTTGAAGGATGAGTCACCCGGGGCTGCTTACACCCAATTCAGGAGAAAGAATGAACTTGCATTTATATAGCACCTTGCACAACCTCAGGATGTCCCAAAACACTTTACAGCCAATGAAGTACTTTTGAAGTGTCGTCACTGTTGTAATGTTCCAACGTGCGCACAGCACAATCCCACAAGCAGAAATGTGATAATGACCAGATAATCTGTTTTACTGATGTTGATTGAGGGATAAATATTGGCCAGGACTCCGGGGAGAACTCACCTGCTCTTCTTCGAAATAGTGCCATCGGATCTTTTATCTGAGAGGGCAGGCAGGGCCTCGGTTTGACGTCTCATCCGAAAAAACGGCACCTCCGACAGTGCAGAACTCCCTTAGTACTGCAGTGGGAGTGTCGGCCTGAATTACGTACTCAAGTCCCGGGAGTGGGACTTAAACCCACAACCTTCTGACTCAGAGGCAAGAATGCTAGCACCTTTCAGAAGGGGGCTCACAGAGGCCTGGAACAAAGTCGCCACCATCTCATTCACAGACAGTGCAGTCATGAAGCATCAGGAGACAGGGGAGGAGGAGAAAACACCTCAGTGGGGCCTCCCAAAATTTATCCCTATAGATGTGAAGTGGCTTCTACCCAATGGGCCGCTGTTAGAGGCCATCTTTGTCTGTAAAATTCCAGTCAGTTGGACTCTATAACAGCAACTTGCATTTAGATAGCGCTCCCTCATGTAAAGAACATCACCTCTGAGCAGTTTAGAGAAAGGTGGGCATCAAGCAAGAGAGAAAACGGGCAGAGGTAAGGGCGAGCAGTGTCAAAGAGAAGGGTTTTAAAGAAGCTTTTAAGAAAGGCTTGCATTCCTATAGCGCCTTTCACAACCTCAGGACGTCCCAAAGCGCTTTACACCCAATGAAGTACTTTTTGAAGTGTGGTCACTGTTGTAATGTAGGAAAAGCGGCAGCCAATTTGCACACAGCAAGCTCCCACAAACAGCAATGTGATAATGACCGGATAATCTGTTTTTAGTTATGTTGATTGAGAGATAAATATTGGCCAGGACACCGGGGATAACTCCCCTGCTCTTCCTCGAAATAGTGCCATGGGATCTTTTACATCCAACGTGGATTGAGAACTGGTTGGCACACAGGAAACAAAGAGTAGGAGTAAATGGGTACTTTTCAGAATGGCAGGCAGTGACCAGTGGGGTACCGCAGGGTTCGGTGCTGGGACCCCAGCTGTTTACATTATATATTAATGATTTGGACGAAGGGATTAAATGTAATATCTCCAAATTTGCAGGATGACACTAAATTGGGAGGCAGTGTGAACAATGAGGAGGATGCTAGGAGGCTACAGAGTGACTTGGACAGGTTGGGTGAATGGGCAAATGTATGGCAGATGAAGTACAATGTGGATAAATGTGAGGTTATCCACTTTGGTGGTAAAAATAGAGAGGCGGACTATTACCTGAATGGTGGCAGATTAGGGAAAGGGGAGGTGCAACGAGACCTGGGCGTCATGGTACATCAGTCACTGAAGGTGGGAATGCAAGTGCAGCAGGCAGTCAAGAAAGCAAACGGAATGATGGCCTTCATAGTAAGGGGATTTGAGTACAGGAGTAGGGAGGTGATGCTGCAGTTGTACAGGGCCTTGGTGAGGCCACACCTGGAGTATTATGCGCAGTTTTGGTCTCCTAACTTAAGGAAGGACATTCTTGCTATTGAGGGAGTGCAGCGAAGGTTCACTAGATTGATTCCTGGGATGGCCGGACTGACATATCAGGAAAGATTGGGTCAACTGAACTTGTATCCTCTGGAGTTCAGAAGAATGAGGGGGGATCTTATAGAGACATTTAAAATCCTGACTGGTTTAGACAAATTAGATGCGGGCAGAATGTTCCCAATGTTAGGGAAAACTAGAACCAGGGGTCACAGTCTAAGGATTAAGGGGAAGCCATTTAAGACTGAGCTGAGGAGGAACTTCTTCACCCAGAGAGTGGTGAATCTATGGAATTCTCTTCCACAGAAGGTTGTTGAGGCCAGTTCGCTAAATATATTCAAAAGGGAGTTAGATATAACACTCACAACTAGGGGGATCAAGGGGTATGGCGAGAAAGCAGGAATGGGGTACTGAGGTAGCATGTTCAGCCATGAACGCATTGAATGGCGGTGCAGGCTCGAAGGACCGAATGGTCTACTCCTGCACCTATTTTCTATGTTTCTATGTTTCTATGAGAGCAGACGGGGCCTCGGTTTAACGTCTCATCTGAAGCGCATCCACTGAAGAGTCACTCCAGAAAATATTCCAATAAAAAAATTCACTTCTGATGTCTCACAGACTTTGTTAATCCATAAGTAATTTGAGAATTTTATTTTTAAAAGCTTTGCAGGCCCGCAAATAATCAATCTTTTTTCCATCTCCTTCAGTCCCACTGCAGGCTAAGGTTATTCAAGGCCATGTTTGACTTTACAAATGGTAATCATCCTGCTCGTCTTCACACAGCTACACTGTTACCTCGGGGTATGAGGGACTTACAGCACCCTAGAAGGCCAAATCTAGCTAAAAAGGAGCTTCATTTCTGACTTGTAAAAATCAGTATGCATCTGAAATTTATGCTTGGTAAATTTTGCGTTGTATATTTTTATTTTTCCAATTCAAATACTTCAGGAAGTTGGAGAGCAAAGTTACACAACACTGGACTATTACCCAGAATGCTTTGGATGCAGCCAGTGGTACGATTCAGTGGCTCATACATTACAAACTGCCGTTATCTTCAATACAGCAGCGTGTGGCTGAGGACACTTGGCAGAGGATTAAGTCTGTTCTAAAGCAGATATGTACCAAATAATTAAAAAGGGGTTGAATTGCCCTGTTGGCTGATCTTACTATTGCTGGAAGGAACCACTGCCGCTCTCTTTCTTTTATGTGCTTTCCTTTCCCTTTTTCGCAATTATTTTCCTGTCCCCTTCCTCTTTAAGTCATTCCCCGACATGGAACATTTTCCACCCAAGAGGTGGACGGGCCTCTGCCAGTGTGGTTCTGTATCTGGCCACTAGGGGCTGTGTGAGCGCGCAGGCGAGCATCGCTCTGCCAACTTTCCCGCCATCCTCTCTGCTTTGTACCTCAGAGGAACTGCCTGCAGATTGCCCACTACATAGGAACGTTTGCCAGTCAGTGGGTAGCACTCTCGCTGAGTCAGAAGGTTGTGGGTTCAAATCCCACTCCAGAGACTTGAGCACATATTCTAGGCTCCACTCCAGTGCAGTACTGAGGGAACGCCGCACTGTTGGAGGTGCCATCTTTCGGATGAGATGTTAAACCGAGGCCCTGCCTGCTCTCTCAGGTGGACGTAAAAGATCCCATGGCACTATTTTGAAGAAGATCAGGGGAGTTCTCCCCGGTGTTCTGGCCAATATTTATCCCTCAACCAACATCACTAAAACAGATTATCTGGTCATTATCGCATTGCTGTTTGTGGGACCTTGCTGTTCACAAATTGGCTGCCACGTTTCCTACATTACAACAGTGACTCCACTTCAAAAGTACTTCATTGGCTGTAAAACGCTTTGGGACGTCCTGAGGTGGGTGAAAGGCGCTATAGAAAAGCAAGTTCTTTCTTTCTTCTTAATGTGGCATAAAAACAGGAGGAAAAAAAGTGCATCAGTGGAAAACAGCCAAAGCTATTCCAGGTTGTTCTTGCACTGACTCGTTTCCCAGCCAGCTCCTGGGCCTTCAAGCATCTGCTGATTTACTCTTCCATGCACTGGAGAGATTCACTGGAGATCAGCATGCTCAGCTCTGCCCGAGGCTGACATTTTGTATTAGTGACACGGCAATGTGTTGCGACTCCAGTTTCTCACCAGAACATTCAGTCAAAAAAGCGAAGCATTTTTCTGCTCCGCAGCCCAGAGCTGACGAAAGAGAATAGTCTCGCAGCTCCACTCTCCCCAGGGAGGCAAGTCAACACCTTCTGCGCTTTTCAAACAGTGATCTATCCTCTTGTACGGATCATTCCATTAAAAAGGTGAACGCCATTTCAAAAAGGTTAGCGATTCTTGCAAGTAAGTGAGTCCCTGATAAACTCGCAGTTTTTTTTATCTCTGTTGAGCGAATCCTATTGTTGAGATGATATTTTGAACAAGTCCATGCCATCAGCTGCACTGTCATATCCTTCATCATGTCTCGCCTGTAAGGCACCAATTAGGAACAATGAATTTTCACTTTATCTGTGTAGAGATGACGGACATTTATCGGTCTGAAATGATCACATTTCAGTGAGGTACGTAAACCCACACATCGTACGTGATCTGGAGGTTAGACTTTTAGCACAGCCACTGAAACACACCCACAATAGAATCATAGAATGGTTACAGCATGGAAGAAGGCCATTCGGCCCGTCGAGCCCATGCCGGCTCTCTGCAAGAGCACTTCAGCTAGTCCCACTCCCCCGCCCTTTCCCGTAGCCCTGCAAATTTCTTTCCTTCAGGTTCTTATCCAACTCCCTTTTGAAAGCCATGATTGAATCTGCCTCCACCACCCTTTCAGGCAGTGCGTTCCAGATCACAACCACTCGCCGCGTAAAAAAGTTTTTTCTTACGTCGTCTTTGGATCTTTTGCCAATCACCTTAAATCTGTATCCTCTGGTTCTTGACCCTCCTGCCAATGGGAACAGTTTCTCTCTATCTACTCTGTCCAGACCCCCTCATGATTTTGAACACCTCTATCAAATCTCCTCTCAATCTTCTCTGCTCTAAGGAGAACAACCCCAGCTTCTCCAGTCTCTCCACATCACTGAAGTCCCTCATTCCTGGAATCATTCTCATAAATCTTTTTTGCACCCTCTCTAAGACCTTCACATCCTTCCTAAAGTGTGGTGCCCAGAATTGGACACAATACTCCAGTTGGGGCTGAACCAGTGTTTTATACAGGTTCATCGTAATTTTCACACTTTTGTACTCTATATCTCTATTTATGAAGCCCAGGATCCTGTAAGCCTTTTTAACTGCTTTCTCAACCTGCCCTGCCACCTTCAACAATTTGTGCACACATACCCCCAGGCCTCTCTGTTCGTGCACCTCCTTCAGGATTGTACCATTTAGTTTATATTGCCTCTCCTCATTCTTTCTACCAAAATGTATCACTTCACACTTTTCTGCGTTAAATTTCATCTGCCACATGTCCGCCCATTTCACCAGCCTGTCTATGTCTTCCTGAAGTCTATCACTCTCCTCCTCACTGTTCACTATACTTCCAAGTTTTGTGTCATCTGTAAATTTTGAAATTGTGCCCTGTACACCCAAGTCCAAGTTATTAATATATATCAAGAAAAGCAGTGGTCCTACTGCCGACCCCTGGGGAACACCACTGTGTACCTTCCTCCAGTCTGAAAAACAACCGTTCACCACTACTCTCTGTTTCCTATCACTAAGCCAATTCCGTATCCATGCTGCCACTGTCCCTTTTATTCCATGGGCTTCAACTTTGCTGGCAAGCCTATTATGTGGCACTTTGTCGAACGCCTTTTGGAAATCCATGTACACCACATCAACTGCATTACCCTCATCAACCCTCTCTGTTACCTCATCAAAGAACTCAATCAAGTTGGTTAAACACGATTTGCCTTTAAAAATTCCGTGCTGGCTTTCCTTAATTAATCCACACTTGTCCAAGTGACTGTTAATTTTGTCCCTGATTACTGTTTCTAAAAGCTTCCCCGCTACAAGAGGTCAAACTAACTGGCCTGTAGTTGCTGGGTTTATCTTTACACCCTTTTTTGAACAATGGTGTAACATTTGCAATTCTCCAGTTCCCTGGCACCACCCCCCGTATCTAAGGAGGATTGGAATATTATGGCCAGTACCTCCGAGATTTCTTCCCTCAATTTCCTCAGCATCCTAGGATGCATCCCATCCGCTCCTGGTGATTTATCTACTTTAAATACAGCCAGCCTTTCTAATACCTCCTCTATATCAATTTTTATCCTATAATGCAACAATTATTGACACACACCATCTCTGTTGACCATTGTCCTGACCTCCGACCCCCACCCAGCCCCCACCAACCGGTTTTCTCCTCTCCTCTCCTGAAGGCACCCACTCTTGTTGGGATTCTGCTCCATGGATGCCAGTCATCCCCAGTGCCTCTAGCAATCCCAGTTTTGAAATTTTCAGTTGACCCCCAGCCTCAACAGCTTTTTGGGGGAGAGAGTTCCAGATTTCCACCACCCTTTGTGTGAAGAAGTGCTTCCTGACATCACTGTGGAAGTGCAGTTTTTGTCTCGGACAAAATGGTGTCCTTGAATTTAAACTAATAAAATGGCCAACTCTGACTTGTGTGGAAAAGGAAAAAAATCCATTGTTATGTTCTTTTCTGAAAATAACTTTAAATTCTTAGACTATGCTGTCAGCAAAAGACTGCCTGCACAAAAGAAAAACAGGCTTAATATTGAGATAACCAAGGGCTAGTAAAGTAAACACACCAGTCGCCTTGGCCTTGGTGCGAGAAGTAAAATAGATAGACTCCATTTTATAGAGATTAGCTAGTCTCATTGTAAGGCATTTCTAATGTGTTTTTTCTAATTGTTAACTTAGCTTACCTTAAACAACATGTCATGTGATATTATACTGTATAAGAATACTCCAATTTCTGTGATTCGGCAGTCTGTCATCATAGCTAATTGGGCTATGGTTGCAGTCTCCTTGCAAGTAAAATATAATAAAAAGCCTTCTTTGACGATATTGTCTACAAGAGTCTTTAATCGGAAGTCAAACTTCGACATCACCCCTGAACGGCCTGGCTCTAATTTTAAGGTTACGCCCCCTTGTTCTGAACTCCCCCACCAGAGGAAATAATTTCTCTCGATCTACCCTATCAAATCCTTTAATCGTCTTAAACACCTGAATTAGATCACCCCTTAATCTTCTACACTCGAGTGAATACAAGCTTAGTCTATGTAACCTGTCCTCATAATTTAACCCTTTTAGCCCTGGTATCATTCTGGTGAATGTGCGCTACAGATTTCATCACGAACAAAGCGATTGAAAACACACTGTTGGATATTTGTAACGAATGACTGGACACACACTACTCTGAGTCCGGGCACCCTGCCTGGGATACAGACAGTCCTCAGGACACTTCAGACCTGGTCCTCTCATAACAGACCCAACCAGCTGAGTTGGGTTTTTCTGTGAGATCCTGGAATACAAGTCTATAGATCCAAGCATCCCTTACGAACTTCCTGACAGCATGAAAAATAGTGATTTTGCCTAAAATTTGTTGAATTACATTGCTATGAGCTTTCTCCCAACTTGTGTTCACTGCAAAAAGGCAGTTTCCGTAAGCAGATTGAACTAAACCCTACACCTTTGTGCATGCCTGAGTAGCATTACCCATTAATTACAATATAACATACGATATAATGTGGGATGCTCACCACATTCTCCTTGTCTCTTTGAAAAGGCAATAAATCTCAGGCTGTCCAGGCTAAAACTAGTATCACAATTTATTCACAAGTAGAATTATATATACCTCTCTCCAAACAAATATTGCACATTCAAAGACCTTTCATGGCCTCAGGATGTCCCAAAGCGCTTTACAGCCAGTTAAGTACTTTTTGAAGTGTAGTCACTGTTGTAATGTAGGAAATGTGGCAGCCAATGTGCACACAGCAAGCTCCCACAAACAGCAATGAGCTAATGCCCAGAGAATCTGTTTTTTAATGACGTTGGTTGAGGAATAAATATTGGCCTGGAATCTTTTCTGTTCGCCTGAGAGGGCAGACGGTTTAATCTCTCATCCGAAAGATGGCACCTCTGACAGTGCAGCACTCCCTCAGCACTGCACTGGGAGTGTCAGCCTCGATTTTTATGCTCAAGTTCCTGGAGTGGGACTTGAACCCACAACCTTCTGACGCAAGGCGAGAGTGCTACCCACTGAGCCACGGCTGACACGCCCAAGAACTGACCTGTACACAAGTGCAAAAAGTATGGCTGTAAAGTCGGCCTGCTGACAGCCAGCAGTATAAACGGCACAACGAATGCTTGATCCACCTGCATGTATTTAAACAGTGTGCCAGATTACAGCACTGGGTCTCAGCACAAGCATGACAATAATCAACCAAAGCTGTTCAGTCCAGGGGTAACCATTCAATAGGAGCCTTGCTGTATAAAGTCATACTGCTGGCCCACTGACTGGGTAGGAACTGTAGCTGCTGTCTGGTTAATGGACCCCTTGTTCCTTTGCAGAAGCTAGTAGCATCTGGCAGGACTTCTGTTATACCAATTTAACACCACATTAACCAAGAGTCCCTTTGCTGGCTGACGTAGCCGTGCCATTTTCTGCCCCGTTGAAAAAGAGAATAACTTCAAAGGGAATCATAATGCATGCTTTCTGCTGATTGAATGAATATTGAAACAAGCCTCGTATCCCCAGTGTCCGGGGCCTGCTGTGATAAGCTAAGACACTCTGTTACATACCAAACCAGCTGTGACTGTCTGCTGTAATGAGTGGTGAGGTAGTTCTAACTGCTGCACACCTCACCACGTAACTAAGGGTACACAGCTCTTGTTGGCTGAGCATGGAACCACGCTGGCATTGAACATATGAACATAAGAAATAGGAGCAGGAGTCGGCCATTCAGCCATTCGAGCCTGCTCCGCCATTCAATACCACAGAAGGCAGTTGAGGCCAAGTCAGTAAATATATTCAAGAAGGAGTTAGATATATTTCTTAAGGCTAAAGGGATCAAGGGATATGGGGAGAAGGCAGGGACAGGGTACTGAGTTTGGATGATCAGCCATGATCTCATCGAATGGCAGAGCAGGCTCGAGGGGCCGAATGGCCGACTCCTGCTCCTATCTTCTATGCTTCTAAGATCATGGCTGATCTTCGACCTCAACACCACCTTCTCGTACTATCCCCATATCCCTTGATTCCCTTAATATCCAAGAATCTATCGATCTCTGTCTTGAATATACTCAACGACTGAGCCTCCACAGCCCTCTGGGGTAGAGAATTCCAAAGATTCACCACCCTCTGAGTGAAGAAATTCCTCCTCATCTCAGTCCTAAATGGCCGACCCCTTATTCTGTGACTGTGACCCCTGGTTCTAGACTCTCCAGCCAGGGGGAAACAGCCTCTCAGCATCTACCCTGTCAAGCCCTGTAAGAATTTTATGAGGGAAAAATTCGGTGTCGCCCCTTTTGGGACGCTAATTTTAGCGCCCTGAAAAAATTAGCGCCCCTCCGCCTGAAATTCAGTGTAGCGCCCCAAGCAGGAGGCGGGGCGCTACTGGATCGCACCACCTCCTTCTTGGGGCGCTACAACTGAATATTGCAGCGCTACGTGCAACAGCGCCACGCGTGTCAGCACGTAGCGCCACGTCATTGCAGACCTCCTCCCCTGGGTGCCGTGAAAACAGCCCGGCACTCAAGAGGAGTGCTGGGCTAAGCGATCGCAGCCGGCACCCCGAGAAAAAAAGGGGAAGGGGGCAGGTGCTGGCAGTCGGCCAAAAAAGAAATGGCCGCCCGACACCTGCCCTTTAAGTAGCGCCGCCGCGGCTGCAAAATCGCCCCCCTGACTCTGTCGGACATATCGTCCGGCGATAGGTCAGGGGGCGCAAGGGAAGTTTGTGGCCGGGGCGCGAGCGGGCCGCTGCGCACGGTGATGACCTCATCGCCGGTGGCGCAGCGCCACGGGGCGCTACCGGCTACCGGCGCCGCTAACCTCCCGCTGAATTTCGCGGGATGCGTCAGCGGCGGCGTGCCCGGGCGCTAACGAGCAGCGCAAATCAACCCAATTTTTCCCCCTGTACGTTTCAAAGAGATCACCTCTCATTTTTCTAAACTCTCGAGAATACAGGCCCAGTCTACTCAATCTGTCCTCATAGGACAATCCCCCCATCCCAGGAACCAGTCTGGTGAACCTTCGTTGCACTCCCTCTATGGCAAGTATATCCTTCCTTAGGTAAGGAGACCAGAACTGTACACAGTACTCCAGGTGTGGTCTCACCAGGGCCCTATATAATTGCAGTAAGACGTCTTTACTCTTATACTCAAATCCTCTTGTAATAAAGGCCAACATACCATTTGCTTTCCTAATTGCTTGCTGTACCTGCGTGTTAACTTTTAGTGATTCGTGTACAAGGACACCCAGGTCCCTCTGAACACCAACATTTCCCAATCTCTCACCATTTAAAAAACACTCTGCTTTTCTATTTTTCCTACCAAAGTGGATAATTGAGGCCTGAACAAAACGAGGAAGAACGGACTAATGGCAAATATGGTGAACCCTCGGTGATTCTGCTGCAGCCTCCGTGGTGTGCTTAAATAGGGAGTCTCACAACATTTGATTGATAGGGAGATGAGGTGACGCAACACAATGGCCCTAGGGTTGCCAACCCTCCAAGATTGCCCTGGAGTCTCCAGGAATTGAAGATTAATCTCCAGGACTATGCTGCGAGCAAAAACCGGGAGAAAAATCATCAGGGCATTAAAAAAGAGTTTTTTCATTATGTTTGAAGACTTGTTTATTAGTTATAAAAATATTGGAGATGGGAAAAAAGGCTGTTTGAGTGGCAGTCAAAAATCATCAAATCGGGTCACAAAGAGTCTTTTTGCTTTCCGATTGGCCATAAGAAGGTGGTGCCACCAGTGTGTGAGGCTGCCCACCGGGAGTGCGAAATCGGAAAATGACCCCTTCAGTGTTTGGGCAGGGTACAGAGTGTTTACTCTGCATCTGACCCTGACCTGAGAACAATTGCCACAGTCTCCAGGCGCCCAAAGTGGAAAACAAAATGTTCTTTTCCCCCCAGCACTGACAATAAGCGCAAAGCCCCACCACAAATGATGTAAAGCTGACAGTGACTGTGAGCAACGCTACTGTACAAATGCTTGACAAGCTCGTTGCAAATTCCTCTCTCCGCCATTTTGACGGTTGGGTTAACCTGTACAGGTTATGGCTTCATTAAAATAGCGAAGATGGACGTTCTATCCATACGTCTTACGGTTTCTGCACGACTCATTTCCAGGCTATCGTTGGTTAACTAGCTAACGTCATGTAAATTGGGTCAGTGTGAATTCCCAAAACCCACTTTGTGACTGAAAAACAACAATGTCGGCAAGAGTTGACCACAAACCCCAAGGGCTCATGGATATAGCTTACTCCTCAAGGTCACGACTGGGATCATTTTCCATACTTCATTGCTCCTAAGTCAATTATTATATTTATACCAGATATCTGCCTGGTCAAATTACATTTTAAAATCATATTTTTTTTTGCTTTCGGCTGCTGGCAGTGGACATGATGCCAAGGTCATGTGATATCAGCATTTACTTCTCGATTAAAAATAACCCACTTTCATATCTCGTGTGGTTCAACTGTTCAATAAAGGGAAACCAGTGAAATGTTTTGTATTTTTGTTTAATGGCCCAAACGACAGTATGGCCCAAACGATAGTACGGCCCAACTGACGAGATTGGAGAGGAATATTGAACACTCCCCCGAGTTAGTCTCTGCAGCGACGACACTTTTAACCGTGACCTCTAAATCTTTGGAGCCTGAGAGAATTCCTATTGAATCCATCTTTCTGATTTTGAGACCTCTGCAGACTCCAATACCTAAATTCTGTATTGACCAGGGCACTGGTCGGAAACCTGATGCTGTGCCAGAAATGGCTGGAGCTTAATCCAGGTCCCAGGGCAGTACACATCTGAATCAAACTGTTAGATATCACAGACTAAGCACAATACTACCGCAGCGGTATTATGGTGCACTGTTACTTGGTATGTCGAAGCATGATAGGGGGGCAGATTTTTCATTGGTATTTGGGCATAATGCATCTCCTGATGGAGCGCACAGAGGAAATTGGATGAAGAGGACCACCAGCTCATTTCAATTAATAAACAGAAAATCAGGCAGGTTGTTACGTGTGCTCACCCCCCTCTCCTCCTCATCTAATTCTTTGCACTCCACCCATGCAATGCTTTAATGCCCAAACGATAAAGAGGGACATTGCACAATATTATCGGTCGCCACGCTGACCTGACTACACCACTCGGCCAACCACTGTTTGAAAACCCAGTTTTGAGAAACCAGTATTGTCCGTGGGAGCGACGTCCCAGTCACTCAACCACCCTGCTATTCAAGGAGTTTATTTTCGCCCCAATCTCTAATTTCCACCTTTTTTGACCAACTCCTTAGCAAGACTTAACTGATGTCCAGGTCCCCATTGTTTCACGGGCATGCTGACACAGTTCACGTATAGATGGGAGTATATCACAGGTAGGATAACATACAGACTGGGGAGTGTGCTTTCCTTGTGTGTATTGGTGTTAAGATTCCAAGTAGTGCAGCATCAAATGATAAAGGAAAAATAACTCGATTTATTATGGGTTGAAACAACCATATGTACAGCAGCATTCAATAACCGTAATGCATTCCTCTGTCTGCTATTTTAACACAGACCATGTGTTAGTCGTTTAATATCACCGACAGTAACTGCTAGGTGTAAATGTTCATACTCCAATTGAGCTCTTGTCACAGAGTGCTTTTCATTAGAATATTAAGTTTTAGCAGAGATATTTAGTGCGCAGTAAAAGCACCCTGCTGAAAACACGTAGGCCAAGAAATTCAGCAGCGCCCATTTTTTGGGCGCCTGACGCGCAGAGTCCGAACAGCCTGCACTCAAATGGGAAGGTCCGGGATTGTGGGCCTCGGACCTCATTATCATACATAGATAGATACATAGATAGAAGATAGGAGCAGGAGTAGGCCATCCGGCCCTTCGAGCCTGCTCCGCCATTTAATGAGATCATGGCTGATCCTTCAATTCAGTATCCCGTCCCCGCCTTCTCTCCGTAACCCTTAACCCCTTTTGCCTGTAGAAATATATCTAATTCCCTCTTAAATATATTTAATGAGCTGGCGTACACTGCCCTCTGTGGCAATGAGTTCCACAGGTTCACCACTCTCTGAGTGAAGAAATTCCCCCTCATTTCTGTCCTAAATGGTTTAGCCCTTATCCTTAAATTATGTCCTCTAGTTCTGTTCTCACCCGCCAAGGGAAACATTCCTTCTGCATCTAATCTGTCTAGACCTGTCAGAATTTTATACACCATGCAAGAGCCCGCGCAGGTAGAAGCTGCTAAGTGATTGGGTTGCACAGTGTGGGCCTGTGATCGGAGGGCTGTCGGGGGTCGGGTAAGAAGATCGGGGGGTCGGTAGTGATGTCGGGGAGGGGTCGGAGGTAGATCGGGGTGGGATGCTGGAGGTCAGAGTCGGGAGTGAGGTCGGAGATCTCCGAACCGGGTGCGGCGGTGATAATGGTAAGTAGAGACCCTTTTTAAATTCAGCGCTGTTTAGCGTTGGTTTTCCCGGAACATCGCTGGCGTTGGCTGCTTCAGACGCAACCCAAATTTGCAAGAGGGAGCAGATGCAGGTGTTCGGCCCCTTATTTGAATATGTCAAAGGCCTAAGGCCGGCTTCAGACGCCTCTTGTTTGGCCCTTACCAGGATGGCGTCAGGCGCTGGAAGTGGGCGGAAGCGAGGCGGCCGCCACTTTTTTTTGCCGAAACCGGCCTTAACTGCTGACGCTAAGCAGGGGGATTTCTCCCTCACTATGCACTCACATGGACCTTGTGTGTTGATCTGCTGTGGCATGTAACGTATGATTTGGCCCTCAGCTGTGTGACTTGTCACTTGCCACAAATCACTTGCTCTAGTTATGACTAAACTCCTCAGGTATAACTGTATATGCAGTTACCAGTAATGTAATATACAGTTGACAATAACGTTGTAAAAGTCAAAGTGGACGCAGATGTAATCTTGGAAAGATTATGGGGGTCTCAAAACAGATCGAGCTGTCGGTCCTGATGGCAGTGAGGCTACTGCAAAAGCAAATATAGTATTGGGATGTATTGCTAGGACGGTCCATTATGAAACAAAAAGCACTATAGTGTCCTTGTATAAGACCTTGGTTAGGCCTCACCTGGAATACTGTGTCCAAATTTGTTCCCTTCACATGGTGGGTGATACAGAGACCCTGGAAAAGAGGAAGGCCACTAGATTGATACATAATGTGAAGGCCTTAGTTACCACAATAGGCTTAGGGAGCTGGGCCTTTTTAGAATCAGCGAAACTTAGGGCACAGAAGGAGGCCATTCGGCCTGTCGTGCCCGTGCTGGCTCTTTGAAAGAGCAGTTGTATTTAGCCCCCGCACCCTCCGCTTTTGTTCCGTGTCCTGTGAGTTCCTCATCCTCAAGTACCTGCCCAACTCCCTTTTAAAATTATTGATGAAACCAGCTTCCACCACCTTTGCAGATCCCGTCAACTCTCTGAGTGAAACAAAATTCTCCTCATCTTCCCTCTATATCTTTTGCTAATGATTTTAAATCTATGACCTCTGGTTATTGACTCACTCGCCTGAGGGAACAGCCTTTATCTACTCTATCAAAACCTCTCATCATCTTGAAAACCTCTATAAGGTCACCTCTTAACCTTCTCTGTTCCTAATTTTTCCAACCTCCTCATAACTGAAGTCCCTCATCCCTGGACAATTTGAATTAGCTAGGTTAGCTAGAACCAAGGGACATGCATGTAAGTTGTGTAAGCATAGAACTAGGTTAGATGTCGGGGGTAGTTCTTTTCTCAGAGCGTCATCAACCTCTGGAATATTTTGCTGGCTCGTGCAGTGAGTGTGGATTCACTGCAAGCGTTCAAAGGGGAGCTGGACCATTTCCTGGCTGAGGCTGATATCACTTGCGTCCAAAAGGTAGGTGAGCACTTGGACGATGTCCTCACGATCACGGTGGTCTCCTGGAACTCATTCTGATCAGCTCTGGGGATCATAGAGTAATTTCCAAGAATTCTTCTTTCCCTGAATTGGCCTAGGGTTTTTTTTCCTAAATCTGTTTCTTTGCCTCTCCCAGGAGATTACACGGCTGCTGGTGGGTGGGACGCATGGGTGGTGCGGGGGCGGGGTCATGATGCTCAGTTGCAACATGACCGTTTGGGACAGGCGAATGACCATCTGGTCTTTCCCTGTCCATCAGTTTCACATGTTTGTATGCCATGTGGCAGCAAGGGCCAGTGATAGACGCATTTGTTTACTGTGATGTTAGAACATGTCCCAGACACTATGGATAACGTGGTCCCTGGAGCAGTGGCTGGGAGTGTGGCCAGGCCAGCAAGTTCGTTGTCCAGAGTCAGCAGCTCTTAAAGGGCTGCTGCTACCCTTAAAGCTGTGCTTGTGATTTAAAAAAAAGTTCCCACTCATTTGCTAATATTCACTGTGGCATTTCAGCACCTTTGCAAGAATGATTACTAGAACTGAGAGGTTATAACTATCAGGAAAGATTGAACAGGCTGGGGCTCTTTTCTATAGAAAAGAGAAGGCTGAGGGGTGACCTGATAGAGGTCTTTAAGATTATGAAAGGGTTCGATAGGGTAGACGTAGAGAAGATGTTTCCACTTGTGGGGGGAGTCCAAAACTAGGGGTCATAAATATAAGATAGTCACTAATAAATCCAATAGGGAATTCAGGAGAAACTTCTTTACCCAGAGAGTGGTGAGAATGTGGAACCACAGGGAGTGGCTGAGGCGAATAGCATAGATATATTTAAGGGAAATGTAGATAAGTACATGAGGGAGAAAGGAATAGAAGGATATGCTGATAGGGTGAGATGTAGCAGAGTGGGAGGAGGCTCGTGTGGAACATAAACACTGGCAGTTGGGCCGAATGGTCTGTTTCTGTGTTGTAAATTCGATGTAATACAGATTACACAGCAACAATATATTATATAGAGATTACAGTCCTTATATATTAGACACTATACAGCCACTCTGTGGTATATGTAGGGAGAGATTTGTCACAGACCCTGTATATGGAGATTACAGAGGCACAGTCACTATGGGATCGGCATTACGAATTAGCGCGCCTGGCACAAAGCTTCACATGACAGGGGCACATATCCAGAAGTCGGGTACGGAGGTCAGCTTCTCCGGCACAGTTTCCCACCTATTAAAATTGAAAGTTAAGCAGGGGCGGGGGGCAAATTGCAACAGCACGCGGAACTCTGGGCCCAGAATTCCCGACCTGCACCCACATCATGCAAAGTGCGTTAGGAATTACTTCTGTCACGTTACATGGAAAATTAGTCGCGTTCTCAAAAACCCACTGATGCAAGGCTAAAATCTAACACCATTCGTAAGTGCAACATTATTACAATGCAGCGTGTTTTGCTAGGAGGCAGGTTGTTAATAAATAGTCTGGGCAGTGACCAGGAACAGTTAGTGGCGAGAAGAGATGAATTCTAATAGTTGCCATTTATTTCCCAGTAGACCTGGCTCATTGGCAGTGAAGTGGCCATAATTCTGCAGCTCAAGTTCTGAATTCAGGATTTAATTGTGCAGGGAACGGAAATACATCCTGGGGCCATGGCTGAGCCTTATTTTATAATTGTGGCGATGTTGTCAAGCTAATAATGGTGCCTGAGATCTCTGCTAGCTGCTTCCATTTTTACTTCAGGCATCAGTTAGCTTTGAAAGAAAGGGAGCAGGAAATGTGGCATTCATACGAGCACAGCAGAGATGTTCTTTTGAAGTTGGGGTTGAAGTACATTGCTGAGGCACAGTAGGGGGAGCTGCACTCTGCATTTTCGCAACGTGCGATACCTGAGTCAAGAATGCTCGATAGTCTCACCGGGTGAGAGCGCGACAACTTGCATTTATATCGTGCCGTTAACGTCGGAAATGGCACTTCACAGAGGTGTGAGGAAAAAGAACGCAAAGTCAAAGACTTTCGTAACTTAGGAAGGTGCTTGGTCATAGAGGTGGGTTTTAAAGGAAGAGTGAGAGGTGGGAGAACGCATAGAGGCCATTTGCCCCATCAACCTCATTCCTTCCATACATCATGTACAATCTGCTTTATCGTGGACTCTCCTCCACCCACTTGACTTAAGGTTTGATCTTTCTGTGCTGAGCTAGCTAATCTCAGCATGTAAGGGTACTACAAATAGCCTCAGTGCAATCAGGGTCTAGTGACTTTATTACAACAGTGATTCCATTTCAAAAAGTACTTCATTGGCTGTGAAGCGCTTTGGGACGTCCTGAGGTTGTGAAAGGTGCCATCGAAATGCAAGTCTTTCTTTCTTTCTTTCAGGGTAGGGAGGGGTACGATGGGAAGATCCCTATGAGAAAGCAGGTAGGTGTGTACACTGGATGAGAATAGGATCAGGCTTGGTTGTGATGCCCTGTATTGCTGAATAGCCCCTACGTGGGTTCGCACGTGAAGAATTGTGAGGTATTGAGGTATGGCACCTGAGCAACCGCAGCCCAGCAAGTGTTAGCAACTTAAGAGGAGGGGGAGTAAAATTGGGGAAGGGGGCGGAGTAAGAACAGTGGTTGTGCATCAAGACTGTGGCCCACTCAGACACTAACTTCTAATGCTGCCAGCACAAAAAAAGCAGGGCTCAAATCTCAATGACACTGCCCACATAAAACAAAAGCAATGCATATTACAGAAAATACCAGGGCCTCATTAAGTAGCTCTAATCTAATCTTGAGGGTTCCGATGGCCATTAGAATCCACTCGGGATTTCTAATGGTTTATGGTGCAATCTGGACCTTTCCAATTACATTACAGCCTTTGCAATCACTCCTGAGTATCCATTATAGTGTATTTAATATTTGTATGGATCGCTGTGTGCTGTCAAACGCAAGATTGTATGATTTATTTGCCTAATTGATGGTTAAATGGAGAAATGCCATTGAGGTTTTATTATCTTGTCCCTGAATACTGGCGTCATTACCAAAGCTCATTCCCCTATCATACAGGCGGTTTGACAAAAGTCTGTGGTACATCGCTCCGTGGCTCCCACCTGCTCACCCGAACTCTTCTTCTTCTTAGGCAGTCCCTCGGAACCGAGGATGACTTGCTTCCACATTAAAAATGAGTTCTCGGGTGACTGATGAGTCCAATGCGGGACCTACAGTCTCTGTCACAGGTGGGGCAGACGGTGGTTGAAGGGGTGGGTGGGTGGGGTGCTTGGGTTGACGTGCGCTCCTTCCGCTGTTTGCGCTTGGCTTCCGCTTGCTCCCTGGCGAAGAGACGCGAGGTGTTCGGCGCCTTCCCGGATGCTTCTCCTCCACTTTGTGCGGTCTTGGGCCAGGGATTCCCAGGTGTCAGTGGGGATTAGGGTTGCAAAGGGGTGGAAAGTTTCCGGTAAATTTCCGGAAATTTTCCACAGGAAGTTTAGCTTGGGAATTTTGGGTATTTTGCCCAAAAAAGCACATGCTAGCATAATATTGTTTTTTTTTGTCTTTCTTTTTTTTTCACAGGTCCTCTCTTAAAATTACTAACAGATGGAATCTTAATTATTAAGGAATTTCTTAATCAATATATGTTTATCTTCTTACTTGGCTTGTTTTAATAATTACAAGTTTTGTGTGTGACTGTGAACAAATGTGTCCTGATTGGTTGGATGAGTGGATGAGCGATTAGCTCCCTCTATTGGTGATGCTTATCGTGCGTGCACAGGTCATGCTTCCATCACATGGAGCATCAGGAAAAATTTACTCACCCTGGCCTGTTGCAATCGTGCTGATCGACCGCAGTTTGACACAGAGACGAATGCCCTTTATTTCTCTGCATAGAACAATGCCACGTTTACCGTCGGATGTGTGGAAGCATTTTACCCCAGGCATTAAAGATGGAAAGACTGTGTACATGTGCAAACACTGTACAAAGCCATATGTAAAGAATGCCACAAAGATGCAGCAGCATTTATCCAAATGCAACAACTTCACGCAAAGCTCACCGCAGTCAGCCCAGAGTTCCTCTGCTTCCATTCAAGAAGATGATGGTTCACATTCAGCATCAGGCTCCTTATCAGCAACTCCTGGCCCACTTGGAAGGTTCTTTGATACAATGGATAACCATAGCCAGAAGAATGCAGATGAGTGCCTTGCTCAAGCTGTATATGCGACAGGTTCACCCCTCATGCTCACAGCCAATGTGTACTGGAAGAGATTTTTCAATGTTATTCGCCCTGCATACTGTCCTCCCACCAGACATGCTTTGTCTACTTATTTGCTGGAGGCTGAGTATAACAGAGTCCAAGGAAAGCTCAGAGAAACAATAGAGATGGCAGACTGTGTTGCAGTTATCTCAGATGGGTGGTCAAATGTACGAGGGGAGGGCATCATAAATTACATCGTCTCCACTCCTCTCCCCAGTGTTCTTCAAGAGCACAGACACGAAGGACAACAGGCACATACATTGCTGATGAGCTGAAAGCGGTCATCAACGATCTTGGATCACAAAAGGTCTTTGCAGTAGTTACTGACAATGCTGCGAATATGAAGGCTGCTTGGGCTCAAGTGGAGGAGGCCTACCCTCATATTACATCTATTGGGTGCGCAGCTCATGGGCTCAACCTGCTCCTCAAGGACATCATGGGTTTGAGAACCATGGAAACACTGTACAAGAGAGCCAAGCAAGTTGTTAAGTATGTCAGGGGAAAACAGGTAGTTGCAGCAACCTACAACTCCAAGCAAACAACAAAGAACAAGAACACCACACTGAAGCTGCCCAGCAACACTAGATGGGGTGGCGTTGTCATAATGTACAACAGCCTTCTGGAGGGTAAGGAGTCGCTGCAAGAAATGGCAATATCCCAGTCTGGGGATATGGAAACCACCATCAAGAAAATACTGCTGGATGATGTGTTTTGGGAGAGAGTGGTTAGCAGCCTTAAACTACTCTCACCAGTAGCATCTACAATTGCTCAGATTGAAGGAGATGACGCTGATTTGTTAGATGTTCTCAGGCATTTTGCTGATTTAAAAGAACAAATCAGCATTGCCCTACCCACATCCCTACTGCTCAAAGCAGCGGAGAAGGCAATTGTTCAATTCATACAGACGCGTCAAGAATTTTGTGTCAAGCCGATTCATGCTGCAGCATACATGCTGGACCCAAAGCATGTTGGGAGACCAATACTTTCTGGAGAACAGATCAACAGCGCTTACAGTGTGATTTCTACCCTCTCACGCCACCTCAATCTGGACGTGGGCAAAGTTCTGGGAAGTCGGGCAAAGTTCTCTACCAAGCAAGGTCTTTGGAATGGGGACGGGATATGGGAATCATGCAAGCATATCAGTGCACATACCTGGTGGAAGGGACTTTGTGCATCTGAGGCCCTGTCACCCATTGCATCGGTGATACTCCAAATCCCACCTTCATCAGCGGCCTCTGAACGAAACTGGTCACTTTTTGGGAATACGCATACAAAGGTGCGCAACAGGCTGACTAACAAGAGAGTGGAGAAACTGGTGGCTATCCAGGGCGAACCTACAACTTATTGAGCCAGATACAGAAGTGTCCACCACACAGCTAGACAGTGACACAGAGGAGGAAATGGACACGTCAGAGCCAGAGTCAGAGAATCAGGAGGAGCAATGATGAGTAGAAGACTCATGAGTAGAAGACTCAAAGGGACAAAATAAGAACAAATTACAGGCTAAATAAGCTGACGCTCTTTTTATTTTATTTTAGATGGGTCTTTTTTGTGGGGGTTCAATAAAGTTCAAAATTATAACCTAAATAAAGTTTTGAAAGCCTGTTTTTATTTGTATGGAACAGTATGTCTATTTTGATGACAAAGATAATATAAGGGTCAGAGACAAAAACCATCAGTGTGCCAAAAAACTCAAAATTCCCGAAAATTCCCATGGAAAGTTTCCTCTTTTAAAAATTCCCGGAATTTTGCAACCCTAGTGGGGATGTTGCACTTTTTCAAGGAGGCTTTGAGGGTGTCCTTGAAGTGTTTCCTCTGCCAACCTGGGGCTCTCTTGCCGTATCGGAGCTCCGAGTAGAGCGCTTGTTTTGGGAGTCTCGTATCGGGCATGCGGACGATGTGACCTGTCCATCGGCCCGAACTATTCCACTGGTGGCCTGCTGCTGTCTCGCCCTAAGTGGCCATTTTTTTATATGTGTGAGCTTGGACACCGAGTAGGCTATTCGACTACAAGGGCATCACCGTCAAAACCAGGCCCCATCACCATGGTGACAGCTTCAGGGACCCCAATATGAACTAATTTTGAAACATCCTCAGCTTCCAGGTGCACATTTTGGACTGGAAATAAACCTGTTGAACCGTTGGTAAATTCAAAAGAACTTGCATTTATATAGCCCCTTTCACGACCTCAGGAGGTCCTAAAGCGCTTTACAGCCAATGACGTACTTTTGCAGCGCAGTCACCGTTGTAATATAGGCAACGCGGCATCCAATTTGCGCACAGCAAGGTCCCACAGACGTGATAAATGACCAGATAATCTGTATAAGTGATGCAGGTTGAGGGATAAAGGTGGGGGTGGGAGAGAAAAAGGGAAAAAGAGAGGGAAACAGAGAGAGAGAGAGAAAAAGAGAAAGAGAGAAAAAAGAAAGAGAAGAGAGAGAGAGAGAGAGGTGTATGGGATTTGTCAAATTGTGGGACCCGTGAGATAAGACTGCAATGGTCTCTTCGAATTTACTATTCCCATTATTTAAAGCAGACCCAAAGATTGGGTCGGTGTTAGTTCATGAGTGTAAGATGGCAATCGCATGCAAATTTATGCTTCAGAGGCTGGGCAGTCAATCAGAAGGATTTGGAGAGTTGCCCGTTCTCATTCTGGTTTAACAGCATTTGTCACTTCCCATTGTTCCAGAGGGTAGGAAACAACACAGACAGCAATATTCAGAAGGTCGGTGTCGGCACTCGAATCCCAGGGACGGTAGGCCGGGGGGGAAGAGAAGGGGGACTGGTGCATATACAAACTTCAAATTGCAAGCTAAACCCCTGCTCACCGTGTCAACGATCGTGCAGAGTGACTTCTTTCCAACTCAGAGAGCGGACAGTAATTTCAGCACTGGCTACGCATCATTTCTGGTGATAATACTGGGTCACCTTGATTCAGCTCGAAAATACGAGGGAAAGTGCTTATTGATCTAGAAGTTACAACTTCTGCAGAATCGTTGCTTTAAATTCACAGTGTTTTTCAGGATGATTAATTACGGAAAAACTGAAGTTCCTTCGTCTTGCTCTTAAAGGGAACTTCCCTGCCAGTTTGCAGTGCCTGAGATCGGTCTTCCTTTGCAGGAGGTAAAGGCGGAGAAGAATCGGCATGATTGCATCTGACGGGGCTTTTCCCCATGGTAACCCATCTTGTAAGAAAGTGTGCCACGTTCTTACAAAGGGAAGGATCTGGGGCGTGGCAGTACACTTGGGAGGAGAGTTTGTTCACTAGGAAGAAACTGCTCTGACAATTCCCAATATACAGACCCTGCTCCTTTAAACGACGCACTCCCCACTGGCTTCTTTTAAAGTCAGATTGTGAGAAAGAATTGATCTTTTCTCCCCCCGGTTCTTTTCTCCAGGCATTCTGACTAAGTCTAAGACCGTGCATGAGAACATAAGACAGAGTTACCGAGTCCAACAGTACCAGGCCCCTGACCTAACGTCTGCGGTCAAGATGAGAGAATGCCCTGGGCTATCTCTCCGCTCCTCCAGTTCTGGCCTCTTGTACATCCCCTATTTTAATCGCTCAAACATTGGCGATCGTGCCTTCAGCTGCCGAGGCCCTAAGCTCTGGAATTCCCTCCCTAAACCCCTCTACCTCCCTTTCTTCCTTTAAGACGCTCCTTAAAACCTACCTCTCTGACCAAGCTTTTGGTCACCTGTCCTAATATCTCCTTATGTGGCTCGGGGTCAAATTTTGTCTGATAATCGCTCCTGTGAAGCGCCCTGGGACATTTTACTACATTAAAGGCGCTATATAAATGCAATGTTGTTGTAGTGCGGGTGAGCAGAATTATCGAACTCAGTAGATCTCCCCAAGCAGCTAGGTTTACGATGATGTTCTGAGGTCTTAACGCTTATACAAACCATCCATTGAATTGGACAGAAAGGGGCAAAAAAAAAGTTAATTATGATTTTTTTCCTGCTTTCATTTTTTTGTTGATCAAAACAACAACAACAACTTGTATTAATACAGCGCCTTTAATGTAGTAAAAAGGTCCCGAGGCGCTTCACAGGAGCGATTATCAGACAAAATTTGACACCGAGTCACGTAAGGAGATGTTAGGGCAGGTGACCAAAAGCTTGGTCAAAGAGGGAGGTTTTAAGGAGCGTCTTAAAGGAGGAGAGTGAGAGAGAGAGGCGGAGAGGTTTAGGGAGGGAATTTCAGAGCTTAGGGCCCAGGCGGCTGAAGGCACGGCCGCCAATGGTGGAGCGATGGAAATCGGGGATGCTCAAGAGGCCAGAATTGGAGGAGTGCAGAGATCTCGGAGGGGTTGTACGGGGCTGGAGGAAGTTACAGAGATAGGGAGGGGGCGAGGCCGTGGAGGGCTTTGAAAACAAGGATCAGAAGTCTCACTCCTGACACTCCCCCAGTGTTGACAGCTCTGCATTCAGCAGGGATAGGCGTGGTGTCAAAGCAGCAAGGAACCGAACTGAAACCGCCGTGCTGATGTGGGACTGAAACAATCTGAGCTTTAATCCGCGGCCCTCTGTTTCCCCCCTGTCTGTTGGAGCTGGGGGACAGCTGAATTCATCTCATAGGAGGCACTCTTCAAACATCTTGCACAGTGCAAGTGAAGCCAGTCTGCAACCTGCAACTTTAATCAAAACAAACACCCCCTGCTGCCAAAGAAAGCTTAAACGTTGTTGCCTGCGGGGAGTGAATGTTAGCAGCAAAGCCTGGCCTACTGCTGATTGCTTAAAGTGACATTGCCGCCTTCTAACCAGGATATTGTTGGCGCACTGAATGTAGTCAAGGCAACATTGTATAGGTCATAGGGCAATAAAGAGGACAGTGAACGTGTATGGCAGATGACTGGTACGACAGGAACACCAGCAGAATATAGCACTGATTTATTCTACACTAAATCATGCCCGTATTATAAATTACTGTTGGTGGACAAACACTTAACATCTTCATGTGGCATCCCTCTGTCCACTATTTTAATCCTAGTCTCAACTCATTTATTTTAAATGCGTTAACACCTCAGCTAAATTGCCCAACAGGGGAAGGTTATACGAAGGCGTCGAACATTGTCTGCTAATTTCTAGCTTGCAATGAAAGAAAGAATTTGCCTTTATACGGCATCTCTCATGTCCTCAGGACGTCCCACAGCCAATTACTTTTGAAGTGTAGTCACTGTTGTAATGTAGGAAGTGCGGCAGCCAATTTGTGCATAGCAAGCTCCCACAAGCAGTAATGAAATAAATGACCAGATAATCTGTTTTTAGTGGTGGTGGTTGAGGGATAAATATTAACCAGGACCCCTGCTCTTCTTTGGAATCATGGCCGTGAAAACTTTTATGTCCACTTGAGAGGGCAGCAGGACCTTGGCTTAACGTCTCCTCTGACAGTGCAGCACTGAAGTATTAGCCTAGATTATACTATATGGTTTTTGAGTCATGCACTGGAAACTAGCATTATCTTGCAGCTCCACTGACTTATTTGTTCGTTGCGCTTGATTCTCTCCCCCTCCTTGCCATCCCCCCGCACCCCACATCCACACTCACAGGGACACACACACACACTCACATAGGGCTCCCTTACTGATACACTGGCCAGTGCCAATTGTGCCATCATTGCCACAATCTCACTATTTCTGGGGTGGTATCAGCCACACAATGTGACAGTGGAACATGAGGAAGCTGTAAAACAGCTCCACTTCAGTGCGTACAACTCAAGCGCCAACAGAACGCTGAGACAATTGCTTTTTGGGAGTTTGGATCTAAAGAGGATGCATGCAGGGATAATAATAGGGCTAACATCTTGGAGAAGCTTTATAGTCATCACCTGCCCCAAGGTTCTTATTACCTTCCCTTCCTTCACTCATTTAGCAGAATACAGGAGAAGCCTATTAATGGTTACAACCCTGCAGTGCTTACTTTACTCAATTGTAACTATAAAGAAAACAAGAGTGAACTTATGGGCAATTAATTGGTGTCTGAGGAAATATTTGCTTTAAACGAACATTGGCATTAACAAGACAGCCATTAAACTAGTGCGTACAGTAATCAGCTTAGGATCATAATGCCCTCAATAAGATGCTACTGTTACACATACGACGCAGGTCGGATTTATCAAGGAACAAAAGACAGGAAAAACACCTTTACTTCCCCTGGTCGCAGCAAAAGCTCCATTGTCCTTCACTTGAGATGTTAAACTGAGGTCCTATCGGCCCTTTCAGGCACGATTCATAGGAGAGCAGGGAGCTCGCCTGGTGGCCTGGCCAACATTCCTCCCTCAACCAATACTGCCAGAAACACATGAACTGGTCATTCACCTCATGGCGGTTCGTGGAATGTTGCTGCCGTTGTTTGCCTACCTAACAATGGTCACGGTGTTTCCAAAATAAGTGTGTGAAGACATAGACATAGAACAGTACAGCACAGTACAGGCCCTTCGGCCCTCGATGTTGTGCCGAGCATTGTCCGAGACCAAGATCAAGCTATCACACTCCCTATCACTCTGGTGTGCTCCATGTGCTTATCCAATAACCGCTTGAAAGTTCCTAAAGTGTCCGACTCCACTATCACAGCAGGCAGTCCATTCCACACCCCAACCACTCTCTGAGTAAAGAATCTACCTCGGACATCCCTTCTATATCTCCCCCCATGCACCTTATAGTTATGCCCCCTTGTAACAGCTGCCTCTACCCGAGGAAATAGTCTCTGAACATCCACTCTATCTATCCCCCTCATCATCTTATAAACCTCTATTAAGTCGCCTCTCATCCTCCTCCGCTCTAAAGAGAAAAGCCCCAACTCCCTCAATCTTTCCTCATAAGACCTCCCCCCCAAACCAGGCAGCATCCTGGTAAATCTCCTTTGCACTCTTTCCAATGCTTCCACGTCCTTCCTATAGTGAGGTGACCAGAACTGCACACAATATTCCAAATGTGGTCTCACCAAGGTCCTGTACAGTTGCAGCATAACCTCACGGTTCTTAAACTCAAACCCTCTGTTAATAAACGCCAACACACCATAGGCCTTCTTTACTGCTCTATCCACCTTCAGAGATCTGTGGATATGAACCCCCAGATCCCTCTGCTCCTCCACGTTCCTCAGAACCCTGCCGTTGACCCTGTAATCCTTATTCAAATTTGCCCTACCAAAATGAATCACCTCGCACTTATCAGGGTTAAATTCCATCTGCCATTTTTCGGCCCAGCTCTGCATCCTATCAATGTCTCTTTGCAGCCGACAACAGCCCTCCACCTCATCCACTGCTCCACCAATCTTGGTGTCATCAGCAAATTTACTGATCCACCCTTCAGTCCCCTCCTCCAAGTCATTGATAAAAATCACAAACAGCAGAGGACCCAGCACCGACCCCTGTGGCACACCGCTGGTAACTGGTCTCCAGTCCGAAAATGTTCCATCCACCACCACCCTCTGCCTTCTATGAGATCGCCAGTTACTTATCCAATCGGCCAAATTTCCCTCTATCCCACAACTCCTTACTTTCTTCATGACTTTGTGGTGTTTTGGTGATGTGATGGGGCACAATATAAATACAAGCCTTCCTTTTTTGCAGTCAATGGAGGGATTTAGGCGCCTCAGTGAGTGTGGCCCCTGAGGGTACGATACTGCTGCTCTCTGAGCGGATGGAAGTCTGAGCGCATCAAGAATTGTCCTATCAGCACTTCACCTTCCGACAGTCAGTGCTTTTGAGCACAGAACATAGGAACAGGAGTAGGCCATTCAGCCCCTCAAGCCTGTTCCGCCAAGAACTTAGACTTGGGATACTTTTCCCCTCAACAACTCCCCACTTCCTATAAAGTCCATCCCAGACTCAAAGAACTGGGAAGCTCTTCAAGAACCTGTCTCTCACTCCATTCAGAGCACAAGAATGCGCTATCTGATGTGATCTTGTACTTCCAGCATCCAAACTCACTGATAGCTTTTTTTAAAAATCGCTTTCTCTTTCAGTCAACCACTCAAATGTTCCTTTCACTTACACAAGCCCCTCACTCAGATTAAAGTGCGGCAAGTCTCTCTTGGAGTCTGAGGCCTAAAGAAAGAAAGAACTTGCATTTCTATAGCACCTTTCACAACCTCAGGACGTCCCAAAGCGCTTTACAACCAATGAAGTATTTTGGAAGTGTAGTCACTGTTGTAATGTAGGAAACGCGGCAGACAATTTGCACACAGCAAGCTCCCACAAACAGCAATGTAAAAATGGCCAGATAATCTGGTTTAGTGATGTTGATTGAGGGATAAATATTGGTCAGGTCGCTGGGGAAAATTCCCCTGCTCTTCTTCGATAGAGTGCCGTGGGATCTTTTGCATCCACCTGAGAGAGCAGATGGGGCCTCGGTTTAACGTCTCATCCAAAAGACGGCACCTCCGACAGTGCAGCACTCCCTCAGCACTGCACTGGAGTGTCAGCCTAGATTTTTGTGCTCAAGTCTCTGGAGTGAATCTTGAACCCACAACCTTCTGACTCAGAGGGAAGAGTGCTGCCCACTGAGCCACAGCTGACAAACACCTGATGCACTTCAAACTGATTGAAAGTGCCTGTTATGTTTTGGCACAGGAGGAGGCCGAATGGAAAATAAAACCATCTGGGTTGTAACCGCGTGCTGAGGGAAAGGAGGAATTCCACCAATGGGGGCTACCATATGTTTATCTAAACTGGTGCTTCATTCAAGCTTCATGCAATCAACGCCTGCCATTTTTGAAGAAAGCCTCCAGCACAGACTGAGTTGGCTGCTTGAGATAATACAGTACGCAGGAATTGCCCGATACGTGTAAAATGCACATCAATAAATGTCAATTCCTTTCAAATCCCTGACAATATGGTAATTTAAAAAAAGTGATTGCCGTCTTGATGATCACACAGAAATTGTGATGGCATATGTATCAAAGATTGAGCTTCTTGTCCTCTCTCCAAACTGTACTGAGCTGAGTGGATTATTGTAAGTGGATTTGCTGGCTGCAATTTTTTTCTTGCAGTCATCTTTGGCAATGTTATCTTTCGAGCAGCGATTGTGGGTTGCGTCACTGGACTGTAGTCAAAACCAAATGCTAAGGGTTCCACTTGACATTGGACGTTGATAAGGTGGCAGAGAGATTTTGCAAGATATGGTTTGTTAAGGTTCGACACTGCTGCTATAAAAAGCGGCAGTGTCAGATCAAGTTGAAGAGGCACTTTAGTACAGAGTGGTAAGCAGATGAAATGGCATGGTATGGTATAATATGCTACGCTATGGAAAGTAATGGTATGGAATAGATTTACATGGTACAGTACAGCATGGAATGGGATGGAATAGTACAGCGTGGAATAGCACAGTGTGGAATGGTGTGGAATAGTACAGTGTGGAATGGTGTGGAATAGTACAGTGTGGAATGGTGTGGAATAGTACAGTGTGGAATGGTGTGGAATAGTACAGTGTGGAATGGTGTGGAATAGTACAGTGTGGAATGGTGTGGAATAGTACGGCGTGGAATGGTGTGGAATAGTACGGCGTGGAATGGTGTGGAATAGTACGGCGTGGAATGGTGTGGAATAGTACAGTGTGGAATGGTGTGGAATAGTACGGCGTGGAATGGTGTGGAATAGTACAGTGTGGAATGGTGTGGAATAGTACGGCGTGGAATGGTGTGGAATAGTACGGCGTGGAATGGTGTGGAATAGTACAGCGTGGAATGGTGTGCAATAGTACGGCGTGGAATGGTGTGCAATAGTACAGTGTGGAATGGTGTGGAATAGTACAGTGTGGAATGGCGTGGAATGGTGTGGAATAGTACAGCGTGGAATAGTACAGTGTGGAATGGTGTGGAATAGTACAGTGTGGAATGGTGTGGAATAGTACAGTGTGGAATGTTGTGGAATAGTACGGCGTGGAATGGTGTGCAATAGTACAGTGTGGAATGGTGTGGAATAGTACAGTGTGGAATGGTGTGGAATGGTGTGGAATAGTACAGCGTGGAATAGTACAGTGTGGAATGGTGTGGAATAGTACAGTGTGGAATGGTGTGGAATAGTACAGTGTGGAATGTTGTGGAATAGTACGGCGTGGAATGGTGTGCAATAGTACAGTGTGGAATGGTGTGGAATAGTACAGTGTGGAATGGTGTGGAATAGTACAGTGTGGAATGTTGTGGAATAGTACAGCGTGGAATGGTGTGCAATAGTACAGTGTGGAATGGTGTGGAATAGTACGGTGTGGAATGGTGTGGAATAGTACAGCGTGGAATGGTGTGGAATAGTACGGCGTGGAATGGTGTGGAATAGTACAGTGTCGAATGGTGTGGAATAGGACAGTGTGGAATGGTGTGGAATAGGACAGTGTGGAATGGTGTGGAATAGTACAGTGTGGAATGGTGTGGAATAGTACAGTGTGGAATGGTGTGGAATAGTACAGTGTGGAATGGTGTGGAATAGTACAGTGTGGAATGGTGTGGAATAGTACAGTGTGGAATGGTGTGGAATAGTACAGTGTGGAATGGTGTGGAATAGTACAGTGTGGAATGGTGTGGAATAGTACAGACTGGAATGGTGTGGAATAGTACAGTGTGGAATGGTGTGGAATAGTACAGCGTGGAATGGTGTGGAATAGTACAGTGTGGAATGGTGTGGAATAGTGTGGAATAGTACAGTGTGGAATGATGTGGAATAGGACAGTGTAGAATGGTGTGGAATAGTACAGCGTGGAATGGTGTGGAATAGTACAGTGTGGAATGGTGTGGAATAGGACAGCGTGGAATGGTGTGGAATAGTACGGTGTGGAATGGTGTGGAATAGTACAGTGTGGAATGTTGTGGAATAGTACAGTGTGGAATGTTGTGGAATAGTACAGTGTGGAATGTTGTGGAATAGGACAGTGTGGAATGGTGTGGAATAGGACAGTGTAGAAAGGTGTGGAATAGTACAGTGTGGAATGGTGTGGAATAGGACAGCGTGGAATGGTGTGGAATAGTACAGTGTGGAATGGTGTGGAATAGGACAGTGTGGAATGGTGTGGAATAGGACAGTGTGGAATGGTGTGGAATAGGACAGTGTGGAATGGTGTGGAATGGTGTGGAATAGGACAGTGTAGAATGGTGTGGAATAGTACAGCGTGGAATGGTGTGGAATAGTACAGTGTGGAATGGTGTGGAATAGTACAGTGTGGAATGATGTGGAATAGTACAGTGTGGAATGAAGAGGAATAGTACAGCGTGGAATAGTGTGGAATAGTACAGTGTGGAATGGTGTGGAATAGTACAGTGTGGAATTATGTGGAATAGGACAGTGTAGAATGGTGTGGAATAGTACAGCGTGGAATGGTGTGGAATAGTACAGTGTGGAATGGTGTGGAATAGGACAGTGTGGAATGGTGTGGAATAGTACAGTGTGGAATGGTGTGGAATAGTACGGTGTGGAATGGTGTGGAATAGTACGGTGTGGAATGGTGTGGAATAGTACGGTGTGGAATGGTGTGGAATAGTACGGCGTGGAATGGTGTGGAATAGTACGGTGTGGAATGGTGTGGAATAGTACGGTGTGGAATGGTGTGGAATAGTACGGTGTGGAATGGTGTGGAATAGTACGGTGTGGAATGGTGTGGAATAGTACGGCGTGGAATGGTGTGGAATAGTACAGCGTGGAATGGTGTGGAATAGTACAGCGTGGAATGGTGTGGAATAGTACAGCGTGGAATGGTGTGGAATAGTACAGCGTGGAATGGTGTGGAATAGTACAGCGTGGAATGGTGTGGAATAGTACAGCGTGGAATGGTGTGGAATAGTACAGCGTGGAATGGTGTGGAATAGTACAGCGTGGAATGGTGTGGAATAGTACAGTGTGGAATGGTGTGGAATAGTACAGTGTGGAATAGGACAGTGTGGAATGGTGTGGAATAGGACAGTGTGGAATGGTGTGGAATAGGACAGTGTGGAATGGTGTGGAATAGTACAGTGTGGAATGGTGTGGAATAGTACAGCGTGGAATAGTACAGTGTGGAATGGTGTGGAATAGTACAGTGTGGAATGGTGTGGAATAGTACAGTGTGGAATGGTGTGGAATAGTACAGTGTGGAATGGTGTGGAATAGTACAGTGTGGAATGGTGTGGAATAGTACAGTGTGGAATGGTGTGGAATAGTACAGTGTGGAATGGTGTGGAATAGTACAGTGTGGAATGGTGTGGAATAGTACAGTGTGGAATGGTGTGGAATAGTACAGTGTGGAATGGTGTGGAATAGTACAGTGTGGAATGGTGTGGAATAGTACAGTGTGGAATGGTGTGGAATAGTACAGTGTGGAATGGTGTGGAATAGGACAGTGTGGAATGGTGTGGAATAGTACAGTGTGGAATGGTGTGGAATAGTACAGTGTGGAATGGTGTGGAATAGTACAGTGTGGGATGGTGTGGAATAGTACAGTGTGGAATGGTGTGGAATAGTACAGTGTGGAATGGTGTGGAATAGTACAGTGTGGAATGGTGTGGAATAGGACAGTGTGGAATGGTGTGGAATAGTACAGTGTGGAATGGTGTGGAATAGTACGGCGTGGAATGGTGTGGAATAGTACAGTGTGGAATGGTGTGGAATAGTACAGTGTGGAATGGTGTGGAATAGTACAGTGTGGAATGGTGTGGAATAGTACAGTGTGGAATGGTGTGGAATAGTACAGTGTGGAATGGTGTGGAATAGGACAGCGTGGAATGGTGTGGAATAGGACAGCGTGGAATGGTGTGGAATAGGACAGTGTGGAATGGTGTGGAATAGGACAGTGTGGAATGGTGTGGAATAGGACGGTGTGGAATGATGTGGAATAGTACAGTGTGGAATAGTACAGTGTGGAATGGTGTGGAATAGGACGGTGTGGAATGATGTGGAATAGTACAGTGTGGAATAGTACAGTGTGGAATGGTGTGGAATAGTACAGCGTGGAATGGTGTGGAATAGTACAGCGTGGAATGGTGTGGAATAGTACAGTGTGGAATGGTGTGGAACAGTACAGTGTGGAATGGTGTGGAATAGGACAGTGTGGAATGGTGTGGAATAGGACAGTGTGGAATGGTGTGGAATAGGACAGTTGTGGAATGGTGTGGAATAGTACAGTGTGGAATGGTGTGGAAAGTACAGTGTGGAATGGTGTGGAATAGTACAGTGTGGAATGATGTGGAATAGGACAGTGTGGAATGATGTGGAATAGGACAGTGTGGAATGGTGTGGAATAGTACAGTGTGGAATGGTGTGGAATAGGACAGTGTAGAATGGTGTGGAATAGTACAGTGTGGAATGGTGTGGAATAGTACGGCGTGGAATGGTGTGGAATAGTACAGTGTGGAATGGTGTGGAATAGTACGGCGTGGAATGGTGTGGAATAGTACAGTGTGGAATGGTGTGGAATAGTACGGCGTGGAATGGTGTGGAATAGTACAGTGTGGAATGGTGTGGAATAGTACGCGTGGAATGGTGTGGAATAGTACAGCGTGGAATGGTGTGGAATAGTACGGCGTGGAATGGTGTGGAATAGTACGGTGTGGAATGGTGTGGAATAGTACGGCGTGGAATGGTGTGGAATAGTACAGTGTGGAATGGTGTGGAATAGTACGGCGTGGAATGGTTTGGAATAGTACGGCGTGGAATGGTGTGCAATAGTACAGTGTGGAATGGTGTGGAATAGTACAGCGTGGAATGGTGTGGAATAGTACGGCGTGGAATGGTGTGCAATAGTACAGTGTGGAATGGTGTGGAATAGTACAGTGTGGAATGGTGTGGAATAGTACAGTGTGCAATAGTACAGTGTGGAATAGTACAGCGTGGAATGGTGTGCAATAGTACAGTGTGGAATGGTGTGGAATAGTACAGCGTGGAATGGTGTGGAATAGTACAGCGTGGAATGGTGTGCAATAGTACAGTGTGGAATGGTGTGGAATAGTACAGCGTGGAATGGTGTGGAATAGTACAGCGTGGAATGTTGTGGAATAGTACGGCGTGGAATGGTGTGGAATAGTACAGCGTGGAATGGTGTGGAATAGTACGG
Organism: Squalus acanthias; assembly: GCA_030390025.1. Classification (NCBI taxonomy): domain Eukaryota; kingdom Metazoa; phylum Chordata; class Chondrichthyes; order Squaliformes; family Squalidae; genus Squalus; species Squalus acanthias. Next base: position 1,457,911 of record JASTWF010000036.1, on the reverse strand, counting down.
CGTGGAATGGTGTGGAATAGTACGGCGTGGAATGGTGTGGAATAGTACAGTGTGGAATGGTGTGGAATAGGACAGTGTGGAATGGTGTGGAATAGTACAGCGTGGAATGGTGTGCAATAGTACAGTGTGGAATGGTGTGGAATAGTACAGTGTGGAATGGTGTGGAATAGTACAGTGTGGAATGGTGTGGAATAGTACAGCGTGGAATGGTGTGGAATAGTACGGCGTGGAATGGTGTGGAATAGTACGGCGTGGAATGGTGTGGAATAGTACAGTGTGGAATGGTGTGGAATAGGACAGTGTGGAATGGTGTGGAATAGTACAGTGTGGAATGGTGTGGAATAGTACAGTGTGGAATGGTGTGGAATAGTACAGTGTGGAATGGTGTGGAATAGTACAGTGTGGAATGGTGTGGAATAGTACAGTGTGGAATGGTGTGGAATAGTACAGTGTGGAATGGTGTGGAATAGTACAGTGTGGAATGGTGTGGAATAGTACAGCGTGGAATGGTGTGGAATAGTACAGCGTGGAATGGTGTGGAATAGTACAGTGTGGAATGGTGTGGAATAGTACAGCGTGGAATGGTGTGGAATAGTGTGGAATAGTACAGTGTGGAATGATGTGTAATAGGACAGTGTAGAATGGTGTGGAATAGTACGGTGTGGAATGGTGTGGAATAGTACAGTGTGGAATGGTGTGGAATAGTACAGTGTGGAATGGTGTGGAATAGTACGGCGTGGAATGGTGTGGAATAGTACGGCGTGGAATGGTGTGGAATAGTACGGTGTGGAATGGTGTGGAATAGTACAGTGTGGAATGGTGTGGAATAGTACAGTGTGGAATGGTGTGGAATAGTACAGCGTGGAATGGTGTGGAATCGTACAGCGTGGAATGGTGTGGAATAGTACAGCGTGGAATGGATGTGGAATAGTACAGGTGGAATGGATGTGGAATAGTACAGCGTGGAATGGTGTGGAATAGTACAGCGTGGAATGGTGTGGAATAGTACAGCGTGGAATGGTGTGGAATAGTACAGCGTGGAATGGTGTGGAATAGTACCAGCGTCGGAATGGTGTGAATAGTACAGGTGGATGGTGTGGAATAGTACAGCGTGGAATGTGTGGACTAGTACCGCGTGTGGCATAGTACAGCGTGAATGGTGTGGAATAGTACAGTGTGGAATGGTGTGGAATAGTACAGTGTGGAATGGTGTGGAATAGGACAGCGTGGAATGGTGTGGAATAGTACAGTGTGGAATGGTGTGGAATAGGACAGTGTGGAATGGTGTGGAATAGTACAGTGTGGAATGGTGTGGAAAGTACAGTGTGGAATGGTGTGGAATAGTACAGTGTGGAATGGAGTGGAATAGGACAGTGTGGAATGGTGGAATAGACCGTGTGGAATTGGACAGTGTGGAATGGTGTGGAATAGTACAGTGTGGAATGGTGTGGAATAGTACAGCGTGGAATGGTGTGGAATAGGACAGTGTGGAATGGTGTGGAATAGGACAGCGTTGGAATGGGTGTGGAATGTACAGAGGTGGAATTGGTGTGGAATAGTACAGGCGTGGAATGGGTGGGAGTAGTACATGTGGAATGGTGTGGAATAGGACAGTGTGGAATGGTGTGGAATAGTACAGTGGTGGAATGGTGTGGAATAGTAACAGTGTGGAATGAGGTTGGAATAGGACAGCGTGGAATGGTGGGAGTAGGACAGCGTGGATGGTGGGAACAGTCTGAACGGTGGGAATAGTACAGTGGTGGATGGTGTGGAATTAGTACAGCGTGGAATGGGTGGAATAGTACAGCGTGGAATGGTGTGGAATAGGACAGCGGGCATGGAGAGGGATGGTCGTGGATGGGGGAGTACAGCGTGGAATGGTGTGGAATAGTACAGGTGGATGGGGAACAGGACAGTGTGGAATTGGTGTGGAAGAGTACAGTGTGGAATGGTGTGGAATAGTACAGGGTGGAATGGTGGTGGATAGTAGGGGAGTACAGTGTGGAATGGTGTGGAATAGGACAGTGTGGAATGGTGTGGAATAGGACAGTGTGGAATGTTGTGGAATAGTACAGTGTGGAATGGTGTGGAATAGTACAGTGTAGAATGGTGTGGAATAGGACAGTGTGGAATGGTGTGGAATAGTACAGTGTGGAATGGTGTGGAATAGTACAGTGTGGAATGATGTGGAATAGGACAGTGTGGAATGGTGTGGAATAGGACAGTGTGGAATGGTGTGGAATAGTACAGCGTGGAATGGTGTGGAATAGTACAGCGTGGAATAGTGTGGAATAGTACAGTGTGGAATGGTGTGGAATAGTACAGTGTGGAATGATGTGGAATAGTACAGTGTGGAATGGGGTGGAATAGTACAGTGTGGAATGGTGTGGAATAGTACAGTGTGGAATGGTGTGGAATAGTACAGTGTGGAATGGTGTGGAATAGTACAGTGTGGAATGGTGTGGAATAGTACAGTGTGGAATGGTGTGGAATAGGACAGCGTGGAATGGTGTGGAATAGGACAGTGTGGAATAGGACAGTGTGGAATGGTGTGGAATAGGACAGTGTGGAATGGTGTGGAATAGGACGGTGTGGAATGATGTGGAATAGTACAGTGTGGAATAGTACAGTGTGGAATGGTGTGGAATAGGACGGTGTGGAATGATGTGGAATAGTACAGTGTGGAATAGTACAGTGTGGAATGGTGTGGAATAGTACAGCGTGGAATGGTGTGGAATAGTACAGCGTGGAATGGTGTGGAACAGTACAGTGTGGAATGGTGTGGAACAGTACAGTGTGGAATGGTGTGGAATAGGACAGTGTGGAATGGTGTGGAATAGGACAGTGTGGAATGGTGTGGAATAGGACAGTTGTGGAATGGTGTGGAATAGTACAGTGTGGAATGGTGTGGAAAGTACAGTGTGGAATGGTGTGGAATAGTACAGTGTGGAATGATGTGGAATAGGACAGTGTGGAATGATGTGGAATAGGACAGTGTGGAATGGTGTGGAATAGTACAGTGTGGAATGGTGTGGAATAGGACAGTGTAGAATGGTGTGGAATAGTACAGTGTGGAATGGTGTGGAATAGTACGGCGTGGAATGGTGTGGAATAGTACAGTGTGGAATGGTGTGGAATAGTACGGCGTGGAATGGTGTGGAATAGTACAGTGTGGAATGGTGTGGAATAGTACGGCGTGGAATGGTGTGGAATAGTACAGTGTGGAATGGTGTGGAATAGTACGGCGTGGAATGGTGTGGAATAGCACAGTGTGGAATGGTGTGGAATAGTACAGCGTGGAATGGTGTGGAATAGTACAGTGTGGAATGGTGTGGAATTGTATGGTGTGGAATAGTACAGCGTGGAATGGTGTGGAATAGTACGGCGTGGAATGGTGTGGAATAGTACAGTGTGGAATGGTGTGGAATAGTACGGCGTGGAATGGTGTGGAATAGTACAGTGTGGAATGGTGTGGAATAGTACGGCGTGGAATGGTTTGGAATGGTACGGCGTGGAATGGTGTGGAATAGTACAGCTTGGATTGGTGTGGAATAGTACAGTGTGGAATGGTGTGGAATAGGACAGTCGTGGAATGGTGTGGATAGTACAGTGTGGAATGGTGTGAATTACAGCGTGGAATGGTGTGGAATAGTACAGCGTGGAATGGTGTGGAATAGTACAGTGTGGAATGGTGTGGAATAGTACAGTGTGGAATGGTGTGGAATAGTACAGTGTGGAATGGTGTGGAATAGTACAGTGTGGAATGGTGTGGATAGTACTGTGTGGAATAGTACAGCGTGGAATGTGTGGAATAGTTACAGTGTGGAATGTAGGTGATGTGTGGAATAGTACAGTGTGGATTGTGTGGAATAGTACAGTGTGGAATGGTGTGGAATAGTACAGCGTAGAATGGTGTGGAATAGTACAGCGTGGAATGGTGTGGAATAGTACAGTGTGGAATGTGTGGAATAGTACAGTGTGGAATGGTGTGGAATAGTACAGTGTGGAATGGTGTGGAATAGTACAGTGTGGAATGGTGTGGAATAGGACAGCGTGGAATGGTGTGGAATAGTACGGCGTGGAATGGTGTGGAATAGTACGGCGTGGAATGGTGTGGAATAGGACAGTGTGGAATGGTGTGGAATAGTACAGTGTGGAATGGTGTGGAATAGTACAGTGTGGAATGGTGTGGAATAGTACAGTGTGGAATGGTGTGGAATAGTACAGCGTGGAATGGTGTGGAATAGTACAGCGTGGAATGGTGTGGAATAGTACAGCGTGGAATGGTGTGGAATAGTACAGCGTGGAATGGTGTGGAATAGTACAGCGTGGAATGGTGTGGAATAGTACGGTGTGGAATGGTGTGGAATAGTACAGCGTGGAATGGTGTGGAATAGTACAGCGTGGAATGGTGTGGAATAGTACAGCGTGGAATGGTGTGGAATAGTACAGCGTGGAATGGTGTGGAATAGTACAGCGTGGAATGGTGTGGAATAGTACAGCGTGGAATGGTGTGGAATAGTACAGCGTGGAATGGTGTGGAATAGTACAGTGTGGAATGGTGTGGAATAGGACAGTGTGGAATGGTGTGGAATAGGACAGTGTGGAATGGTGTGGAATAGGACAGTTGTGGAATGGTGTGGAATAGTACAGTGTGGAATGGTGTGGAAAGTACAGTGTGGAATGGTGTGGAATAGTACAGTGTGGAATGATGTGGAATAGGACAGTGTGGAATGATGTGGAATAGGACAGTGTGGAATGGTGTGGAATAGGACAGTGTGGAATGGTGTGGAATAGTACAGCGTAGAATGGTGTGGAATAGTACAGCGTGGAATGGTGTGGAATAGTACAGTGTGGAATGATGTGGAATAGGACAGCGTGGAATGGTGTGGAATAGGACAGTGTGGAATGGTGTGGAATAGGACAGCGTGGCATGGTGTGGAATAGTACAGTGTGGAATGGTGTGGAATAGTGTGGAATAGTACAGCGTGGAATGGTGTGGAATAGTACAGCGTGGAATGGTGTGGAATAGTACAGCGTGGAATGGTGTGGAATAGTACAGTGTGGAATGGTGTGGAATAGTACAGCGTGGAATGGTGTGGAATAGTGCAGTGTGGAATGGTGTGGAATAGTGTGGAATAGTACAGTGTGGAATGATGTGGAATAGGACAGTGTAGAATGGTGTGGAATAGTACGGTGTGGAATGGTGTGGAATAGTACGGTGTGGAATGGTGTGGAATAGTATGGTGTGGAATAGTACGGCGTGGAATGGTGTGGAATAGTACGGCGTGGAATGGTGTGGAATAGTACGGCGTGGAATGGTGTGGAATAGTACGGCGTGGAATGGTGTGGAATAGTACGGTGTGGAATGGTGTGGAATAGTACAGTGTGGAATGGTGTGGAATAGTACAGCGTGGAATGGTGTGGAATAGTACAGCGTGGAATGGTGTGGAATAGTACAGCGTGGAATGGTGTGGAATAGTACAGCGTGGAATGGTGTGGAATAGTACAGCGTGGAATGGTGTGGAATAGTACAGCGTGGAATGGTGTGGAATAGTACAGCGTGGAATGGTGTGGAATAGTACAGCGTGGAATGGTGTGGAATAGTACAGCGTGGAATGGTGTGGAATAGTACAGCGTGGAATGGTGTGGAATAGTACAGCGTGGAATGGTGTGGAATAGTACAGCGTGGAATGGTGTGGAACAGTACAGCGTGGAAAGGTGTGGAACAGTACAGCGTGGAATGGTGTGGAACAGTACAGCGTGGAATGGTGTGGAACAGTACAGCGTGGAATGGTGTGGAACAGTACAGCGTGGAATGGTGTGGAATAGTACAGCGTGGAATGGTGTGGAATAGTACAGCGTGGAATAGTACAGCGTGGAATGGTGTGGAATAGTACAGCGTGGAATGGTTTGGAATAGTACAGCGTGGAATGGTGTGGAATAGTACAGCGTGGAATGGTGTGGAATAGTACAGTGTGGAATGGTGTGGAATAGTACAGTGTGGAATGGTGTGGAATAGGACAGTGTGGAATGGTGTGGAATAGTACAGTGTGGAATGGTGTGGAATAGTAGTGTGGAATGGTGTGGAATAGTACAGTGTGGGATGGTGTGGAATAGTACAGTGTGGAATGGTGTGGAATAGTACAGTGTGGAATGGTGTGGAATAGTACAGTGTGGAATGGTGTGGAATAGTACAGTGTGGAATGGTACAGTGTGGAATGGTGTGGAATAGGACAGCGTGGAATGGTGTGGAATAGGACAGTGTGGAATGGTGTGGAATAGGACAGTGTGGAATGGTGTGGAATAGGACAGTGTGGAATGGTGTGGAATAGGACGGTGTGGAATGATGTGGAATAGTACAGTGTGGAATAGTACAGTGTGGAATGGTGTGGAATAGGACGGTGTGGAATGATGTGGAATAGTACAGTGTGGAATAGTACAGTGTGGAATGGTGTGGAATAGTACAGCGTGGAATGGTGTGGAATAGTACAGCGTGGAATGGTGTGGAACAGTACAGTGTGGAATGGTGTGGAACAGTACAGTGTGGAATGGTGTGGAATAGGACAGTGTGGAATGGTGTGGAATAGGACAGTGTGGAATGGTGTGGAATAGGACAGTTGTGGAATGGTGTGGAATAGTACAGTGTGGAATGGTGTGGAAAGTACAGTGTGGAATGGTGTGGAATAGTACAGTGTGGAATGATGTGGAATAGGACAGTGTGGAATGATGTGGAATAGGACAGTGTGGAATGGTGTGGAATAGTACAGTGTGGAATGGTGTGGAATAGGACAGTGTAGAATGGTGTGGAATAGTACAGTGTGGAATGGTGTGGAATAGTACGGCGTGGAATGGTGTGGAATAGTACAGTGTGGAATGGTGTGGAATAGTACGGCGTGGAATGGTGTGGAATAGTACAGTGTGGAATGGTGTGGAATAGTACGGCGTGGAATGGTGTGGAATAGTACAGTGTGGAATGGTGTGGAATAGTACGGCGTGGAATGGTGTGGAATAGTACAGTGTGGAATGGTGTGGAATAGTACGGCGTGGAATGGTGTGGAATAGTACAGTGTGGAATGGTGTGGAATTGTATGGTGTGGAATAGTACAGCGTGGAATGGTGTGGAATAGTACGGCGTGGAATGGTGTGGAATAGTACAGTGTGGAATGGTGTGGAATAGTACGGCGTGGAATGGTTTGGAATAGTACGGCGTGGAATGGTGTGGAATAGTACAGCGTGGAATGGTGTGGAATAGTACGGCGTGGAATGGTGTGCAATAGTACAGTGTGGAATGGTGTGGAATAGTACAGTGTGGAATGGCGTGGAATGGTGTGGAATAGTACAGTGTGGAATGGTGTGGAATAGTACAGTGTGGAATGGTGTGGAATAGTACAGTGTGGAATGTTGTGGAATAGTACGGCGTGGAATGGTGTGCAATAGTACAGTGTGGAATGGTGTGGAATAGTACAGTGTGGAATGGTGTGGAATGGTGTGGAATAGTACAGCGTGGAATAGTACAGTGTGGAATGGTGTGGAATAGTACAGTGTGGAATGGTGTGGAATAGTACAGTGTGGAATGTTGTGGAATAGTACGGCGTGAAATGGTGTGGAATAGTACTGTGTGGAATAGTACAGTGTGGAATGTTGTGGAATAGTACAGCGTGGAATGGTGTGCAATAGTACAGTGTGGAATGGTGTGGAATAGTACTGTGTGGAATAGTACAGTGTGGAATGTTGTGGAATAGTACAGCGTGGAATGGTGTGCAATAGTACAGTGTGGAATGGTGTGGAATAGTACGGTGTGGAATGGTGTGGAATAGTACAGCGTGGAATGTTGTGGAATAGTACGGCGTGGAATGGTGTGGAATAGTACGGCGTGGAATGGTGTGGAATAGTACGGCGTGGAATGGTGTGGAATAGTACGGCGTGGAATGGTGTGGAATAGTACAGTGTGGAATGGTGTGGAATAGGACAGTGTGGAATGGTGTGGAATAGTACAGTGTGGAATGGTGTGGAATAGTACAGTGTGGAATGGTGTGGAATAGTACAGTGTGGAATGGTGTGGAATAGTACAGTGTGGAATGGTGTGGAATAGTACAGTGTGGAATGGTGTGGAATAGTACAGCGTGGAATGGTGTGGAATAGTACAGCGTGGAATGGTGTGGAATAGTACAGTGTGGAATGGTGTGGAATAGTACAGCGTGGAATGGTGTGGAATAGTACAGTGTGGAATGGTGTGGAATAGTGTGGAATAGTACAGTGTGGAATGATGTGGAATAGGACAGTGTAGAATGGTGTGGAATAGTACGGTGTGGAATGGTGTGGAATAGTACGGCGTGGAATGGTGTGGAATAGTACAGCGTGGAATGGTGTGGAATAGTACAGCGTGGAATGGTGTGGAATAGTACAGCGTGGAATGGTGTGGAATAGTACAGCGTGGAATGGTGTGGAATAGTACAGCGTGGAATGGTGTGGAATAGTACAGCGTGGAATGGTGTGGAACAGTACAGCGTGGAATGGTGTGGAACAGTACAGCGTGGAATGGTGTGGAACAGTACAGTGTGGAATGGTGTGGAACAGTACAGCGTGGAATGGTGTGGAATAGTACAGCGTGGAATGGTGTGGAATAGTACAGCGTGGAATGGTGTGGAATAGTACAGCGTGGAATGGTGTGGAATAGTACAGCGTGGAATGGTGTGGAACAGTACAGTGTGGAATGGTGTGGAATAGTACAGTGTGGAATGGTGTGGAATAGGACAGTGTGGAATGGTGTGGAATAGGACAGTGTGGAATGGTGTGGAATAGGACAGTTGTGGAATGGTGTGGAATAGTACAGTGTGGAATGGTGTGGAAAGTACAGTGTGGAATGGTGTGGAATAGTACAGTGTGGAATGATGTGGAATAGGACAGTGTGGAATGATGTGGAATAGGACAGTGTGGAATGGTGTGGAATAGGACAGTGTGGAATGGTGTGGAATAGTACAGCGTAGAATGGTGTGGAATAGTACAGCGTGGAATGGTGTGGAATAGTACAGTGTGGAATGATGTGGAATAGGACAGCGTGGAATGGTGTGGAATAGTACAGTGTGGAATGATGTGGAATAGGACAGCGTGGAATGGTGTGGAATAGGACAGTGTGGAATGGTGTGGAATAGGACAGCGTGGCATGGTGTGGAATAGTACAGTGTGGAATGGTGTGGAATAGTGTGGAATAGTACAGCGTGGAATGGTGTGGAATAGTACAGCGTGGAATGGTGTGGAATAGTACAGCGTGGAATGGTGTGGAATAGTACAGCGTGGAATGGTGTGGAATAGTACAGCGTGGAATGGTGTGGAATAGTGCAGTGTGGAATGGTGTGGAATAGTGTGGAATAGTACAGTGTGGAATGATGTGGAATAGGACAGTGTAGAATGGTGTGGAATAGTACGGTGTGGAATGGTGTGGAATAGTACGGTGTGGAATGGTGTGGAATAGTACGGTGTGGAATGGTGTGGAATAGTACGGCGTGGAATGGTGTGGAATAGTACGGCGTGGAATGGTGTGGAATAGTGCGGTGTGGAATGGTGTGGAATAGTACGGTGTGGAATGGTGTGGAATAGTACAGTGTGGAATGGTGTGGAATAGTACAGTGTGGAATGGTGTGGAATAGTACAGCGTGGAATGGTGTGGAATAGTACAGCGTGGAATGGTGTGGAATAGTACAGCGTGGAATGGTGTGGAATAGTACAGCGTGGAATGGTGTGGAATAGTACAGTGTGGAATGATGTGGAATAGGACAGTGTGGAATGGTGTGGAATAGGACAGTGTGGAATAGTACAGTGTGGAATGATGTGGAATAGGACAGTGTGGAATGGTGTGGAATAGGACAGTGTGGAATAGTACAGTGTGGAATGATGTGGAATAGGACAGTGTGGAATGGTGTGGAATAGGACAGTGTGGAATAGTACAGTGTGGAATGGTGTGGAATAGTACAGCGTGGAATGGTGTGGAATAGTACAGCGTGGAATGGTGTGGAATAGTACAGCGTGGAATGGTGTGGAATAGTACAGTGTGGAATGATGTGGAATAGGACAGTGTGGAATGGTGTGGAATAGGACAGTGTGGAATAGTACAGTGTGGAATGATGTGGAATAGGACAGCGTGGAATAGTACAGTGTGGAATGGTGTGGAATAGGACAGTGTGGAATGGTGTGGAATAGTACAGTGTGGAATGGTGTGGAATAGTACAGTGTGGAATGGTGTGGAATAGTACAGTGTGGAATAGTACAGTGTGGAATGATGTGGAATAGGACAGCGTGGAATAGTACAGTGTGGAATGGTGTGGAATAGGACAGTGTGGAATGGTGTGGAATAGTACAGTGTGGAATGGTGTGGAATAGTACAGCGTGGAATGGTGTGGAATAGGACAGTGTGGAATGGTGTGGAATAGTACAGTGTGGAATGGTGTGGAATGGTGTGGAATAGTACAGTGTGGAATGGTGTGGAATAGTACAGTGTGGAATGGTGTGGAATAGTACGGCGTGGAATGGTGTGGAATAGTACAGTGTGGAATAGTACAGTGTGGAATGGTGTGGAATAGTACAGCGTGGAATGGTGTGGAATAGTACAGTGTGGAATGGTGTGGAATAGTACAGCGTGGAATGGTGTGGAATAGTACAGTGTGGAATGGTGTGGAATAGTACAGTGTGGAATGATGTGGAATAGTACAGCGTGGAATGGTGTGGAATAGTACAGTGTGGAATGGTGTGGAATAGTACGGCGTGGAATGGTGTGGAATAGTACGGCGTGGAATGATGTGGAATAGTACGGTGTGGAATGGTGTGGAATAGTACGGTGTGGAATGGTGTGGAATAGTACGGCGTGGAATGGTGTGGAATAGTACGGTGTGGAATGGTGTGGAATAGTACGGTGTGGAATGGTGTGGAATAGTACGGCGTGGAATGGTGTGGAATAGTACGGCGTGGAATGGTGTGGAATAGTGCGGTGTGGAATGGTGTGGAATAGTACGGTGTGGAATGGTGTGGAATAGTACAGTGTGGAATGGTGTGGAATAGTACAGTGTGGAATGGTGTGGAATAGTACAGCGTGGAATGGTGTGGAATAGTACAGCGTGGAATGGTGTGGAATAGTACAGCGTGGAATGGTGTGGAATAGTACAGCGTGGAATGGTGTGGAATAGTACAGTGTGGAATGATGTGGAATAGGACAGTGTGGAATGGTGTGGAATAGTACAGTGTGGAATGGTGTGGAATAGTACAGTGTGGAATGGTGTGGAATAGTACAGTGTGGAATAGTACAGTGTGGAATGATGTGGAATAGGACAGCGTGGAATAGTACAGTGTGGAATGGTGTGGAATAGGACAGTGTGGAATGGTGTGGAATAGTACAGTGTGGAATGGTGTGGAATAGTACAGCGTGGAATGGTGTGGAATAGGACAGTGTGGAATGGTGTGGAATAGTACAGTGTGGAATGGTGTGGAATGGTGTGGAATAGTACAGTGTGGAATGGTGTGGAATAGTACAGTGTGGAATGGTGTGGAATAGTACGGCGTGGAATGGTGTGGAATAGTACAGTGTGGAATGGTGTGGAATAGTACAGCGTGGAATGGTGTGGAATAGTACAGTGTGGAATGGTGTGGAATAGTACAGCGTGGAATGGTGTGGAATAGTACAGTGTGGAATGGTGTGGAATAGTACAGTGTGGAATGATGTGGAATAGTACAGCGTGGAATGGTGTGGAATAGTACAGTGTGGAATGGTGTGGAATAGTACAGCGTGGAATGATGTGGAATAGTACAGCGTGGAATGGTGTGGAATAGTACAGTGTGGAATGATGTGGAATAGTGCAGCGTGGAATGGTGTGGAATAGTACAGTGTGGAATGATGTGGAATAGTACAGCGTGGAATGGTGTGGAATAGTACAGTGTGGAATGGTGTGGAATAGTACAGCGTGGAATGATGTGGAATAGTACAGCGTAGAATGGTGTGGAATAGTACAGCGTGGAATGGTGTGGAATAGTACAGCGTGGAATGGTGTGGAATAGTACAGTGTGGAATGATGTGGAATAGTACAGCGTAGAATGGTGTGGAATAGTACAGCGTGGAATGGTGTGGAATAGTACAGTGTGGAATGATGTGGAATAGTACGGCGTGGAATGGTGTGGAATAGTACAGTGTGGAATGGTGTGGAACAGTACAGTGTGGAATGATGTGGAATAGTACAGCGTGGAATGATTTGGAATAGTACAGCGTGGAATGGTGTGGAATAGTACAGTGTGGAATGGTGTGGAATAGTACAGTGTGGAATGGTGTGGAATAGTACCGCGTGGAATGGTGTGGAATAGTACAGTGTGGAATGGTGTGGAATAGGACAGTGTGGAATGGTGTGGAATAGTACAGCGTGGAATGGTGTGGAATAGGACAGTGTGGAATGGTGTGGAATAGTACAGTGTGGAATGGTGTGGAATAGTACAGCGTGGAATGGTGTGGAATAGTACAGCGTGGAATGGTGTGGAATTGGACAGTGTGGAACGGTGTGGAATAGTACAGTGTGGAATGGTGTGGAATAGGACAGTGTGGAATGGTGTGGAATAGGACAGCGTGGAATCGTGTGGAATAGGACAGTGTGGAATAGTACAGTGTGGAATGGTGTGGAATAGTACAGCGTGGAATGGTGTGGAATAGTACAGCGTGGAATGGTGTGGAATAGTACAGCGTGGAATGGTGTGGAATAGTACAGCGTGGAATGGTGTGGAATAGTACAGTGTGGAATGGTGTGGAATAGTACAGTGTGGAATGGTGTGGAATAGGACAGTGTGGAATGGTGTGGAATAGTACAGTGTGGAATGGTGTGGAATAGTACAGTGTGGAATAGTACAGTGTGGAATGATGTGGAATAGGACAGCGTGGAATAGTACAGTGTGGAATGGTGTGGAATAGGACAGTGTGGAATGGTGTGGAATAGTACAGTGTGGAATGGTGTGGAATAGTACAGCGTGGAATGGTGTGGAATAGGACAGTGTGGAATGGTGTGGAATAGTACAGTGTGGAATGGTGTGGAATGGTGTGGAATAGTACAGTGTGGAATGGTGTGGAATAGTACAGTGTGGAATGGTGTGGAATAGTACGGCGTGGAATGGTGTGGAATAGTACAGTGTGGAATAGTACAGTGTGGAATGGTGTGGAATAGTACAGCGTGGAATGGTGTGGAATAGTACAGTGTGGAATGGTGTGGAATAGTACAGCGTGGAATGGTGTGGAATAGTACAGTGTGGAATGGTGTGGAATAGTACAGTGTGGAATGATGTGGAATAGTACAGCGTGGAATGGTGTGGAATAGTACAGTGTGGAATGGTGTGGAATAGTACGGCGTGGAATGGTGTGGAATAGTACGGCGTGGAATGATGTGGAATAGTACGGTGTGGAATGGTGTGGAATAGTACGGTGTGGAATGGTGTGGAATAGTACGGCGTGGAATGGTGTGGAATAGTACGGTGTGGAATGGTGTGGAATAGTACGGTGTGGAATGGTGTGGAATAGTACGGCGTGGAATGGTGTGGAATAGTACGGCGTGGAATGGTGTGGAATAGTGCGGTGTGGAATGGTGTGGAATAGTACGGTGTGGAATGGTGTGGAATAGTACAGTGTGGAATGGTGTGGAATAGTACAGTGTGGAATGGTGTGGAATAGTACAGCGTGGAATGGTGTGGAATAGTACAGCGTGGAATGGTGTGGAATAGTACAGCGTGGAATGGTGTGGAATAGTACAGCGTGGAATGGTGTGGAATAGTACAGTGTGGAATGATGTGGAATAGGACAGTGTGGAATGGTGTGGAATAGTACAGTGTGGAATGGTGTGGAATAGTACAGTGTGGAATGGTGTGGAATAGTACAGTGTGGAATAGTACAGTGTGGAATGATGTGGAATAGGACAGCGTGGAATAGTACAGTGTGGAATGGTGTGGAATAGGACAGTGTGGAATGGTGTGGAATAGTACAGTGTGGAATGGTGTGGAATAGTACAGCGTGGAATGGTGTGGAATAGGACAGTGTGGAATGGTGTGGAATAGTACAGTGTGGAATGGTGTGGAATGGTGTGGAATAGTACAGTGTGGAATGGTGTGGAATAGTACAGTGTGGAATGGTGTGGAATAGTACGGCGTGGAATGGTGTGGAATAGTACAGTGTGGAATGGTGTGGAATAGTACAGCGTGGAATGGTGTGGAATAGTACAGTGTGGAATGGTGTGGAATAGTACAGCGTGGAATGGTGTGGAATAGTACAGTGTGGAATGGTGTGGAATAGTACAGTGTGGAATGATGTGGAATAGTACAGCGTGGAATGGTGTGGAATAGTACAGTGTGGAATGGTGTGGAATAGTACAGCGTGGAATGATGTGGAATAGTACAGCGTGGAATGGTGTGGAATAGTACAGTGTGGAATGATGTGGAATAGTGCAGCGTGGAATGGTGTGGAATAGTACAGTGTGGAATGATGTGGAATAGTACAGCGTGGAATGGTGTGGAATAGTACAGTGTGGAATGGTGTGGAATAGTACAGCGTGGAATGATGTGGAATAGTACAGCGTAGAATGGTGTGGAATAGTACAGCGTGGAATGGTGTGGAATAGTACAGCGTGGAATGGTGTGGAATAGTACAGTGTGGAATGATGTGGAATAGTACAGCGTAGAATGGTGTGGAATAGTACAGCGTGGAATGGTGTGGAATAGTACAGTGTGGAATGATGTGGAATAGTACGGCGTGGAATGGTGTGGAATAGTACAGTGTGGAATGGTGTGGAACAGTACAGTGTGGAATGATGTGGAATAGTACAGCGTGGAATGATTTGGAATAGTACAGCGTGGAATGGTGTGGAATAGTACAGTGTGGAATGGTGTGGAATAGTACAGTGTGGAATGGTGTGGAATAGTACCGCGTGGAATGGTGTGGAATAGTACAGTGTGGAATGGTGTGGAATAGGACAGTGTGGAATGGTGTGGAATAGTACAGCGTGGAATGGTGTGGAATAGGACAGTGTGGAATGGTGTGGAATAGTACAGTGTGGAATGGTGTGGAATAGTACAGCGTGGAATGGTGTGGAATAGTACAGCGTGGAATGGTGTGGAATTGGACAGTGTGGAACGGTGTGGAATAGTACAGTGTGGAATGGTGTGGAATAGGACAGTGTGGAATGGTGTGGAATAGGACAGCGTGGAATCGTGTGGAATAGGACAGTGTGGAATAGTACAGTGTGGAATGGTGTGGAATAGTACAGCGTGGAATGGTGTGGAATAGTACAGCGTGGAATGGTGTGGAATAGTACAGCGTGGAATGGTGTGGAATAGTACAGTGTGGAATGGTGTGGAATAGTACAGTGTGGAATGGTACAGTGTGGAATGGTGTGGAATAGGACAGCGTGGAATGGTGTGGAATAGGACAGTGTGGAATGGTGTGGAATAGGACAGTGTGGAATGGTGTGGAATAGGACAGTGTGGAATGGTGTGGAATAGGACGGTGTGGAATGATGTGGAATAGTACAGTGTGGAATGGTGTGGAATAGGACGGTGTGGAATGATGTGGAATAGTACAGTGTGGAATAGTACAGTGTGGAATGGTGTGGAATAGTACAGCGTGGAATGGTGTGGAATAGTACAGCGTGGAATGGTGTGGAACAGTACAGTGTGGAATGGTGTGGAACAGTACAGTGTGGAATGGTGTGGAATAGGACAGTGTGGAATGGTGTGGAATAGGACAGTGTGGAATGGTGTGGAATAGGACAGTTGTGGAATGGTGTGGAATAGTACAGTGTGGAATGGTGTGGAAAGTACAGTGTGGAATGGTGTGGAATAGTACAGTGTGGAATGATGTGGAATAGGACAGTGTGGAATGATGTGGAATAGGACAGTGTGGAATGGTGTGGAATAGTACAGTGTGGAATGGTGTGGAATAGGACAGTGTAGAATGGTGTGGAATAGTACAGTGTGGAATGGTGTGGAATAGTACGGCGTGGAATGGTGTGGAATAGTACAGTGTGGAATGGTGTGGAATAGTACGGCGTGGAATGGTGTGGAATAGTACAGTGTGGAATGGTGTGGAATAGTACGGCGTGGAATGGTGTGGAATAGTACAGTGTGGAATGGTGTGGAATAGTACGGCGTGGAATGGTGTGGAATAGTACAGTGTGGAATGGTGTGGAATTGTATGGTGTGGAATAGTACAGCATGGAATGGTGTGGAATAGTACGGCGTGGAATGGTGTGGAATAGTACAGTGTGGAATGGTGTGGAATAGTACGGCGTGGAATGGTTTGGAATAGTACGGCGTGGAATGGTGTGGAATAGTACAGCGTGGAATGGTGTGGAATAGTACGGCGTGGAATGGTGTGCAATAGTACAGTGTGGAATGGTGTGGAATAGTACAGTGTGGAATGGCGTGGAATGGTGTGGAATAGTACAGCGTGGAATAGTACAGTGTGGAATGGTGTGGAATAGTACAGTGTGGAATGGTGTGGAATAGTACAGTGTGGAATGTTGTGGAATAGTACGGCGTGGAATGGTGTGCAATAGTACAGTGTGGAATGGTGTGGAATGGTGTGGAATAGTACAGCGTGGAATAGTACAGTGTGGAATGGTGTGGAATAGTACAGTGTGGAATGGTGTGGAATGGTGTGGAATAGTACAGCGTGGAATAGTACAGTGTGGAATGGTGTGGAATAGTACAGTGTGGAATGGTGTGGAATAGTACAGTGTGGAATGTTGTGGAATAGTACGGCGTGAAATGGTGTGCAATAGTACAGTGTGGAATGGTGTGGAATAGTACTGTGTGGAATAGTACAGTGTGGAATGTTGTGGAATAGTACAGCGTGGAATGGTGTGCAATAGTACAGTGTGGAATGGTGTGGAATAGTACGGTGTGGAATGGTGTGGAATAGTACAGCGTGGAATGTTGTGGAATAGTACGGCGTGGAATGGTGTGGAATAGTACAGCGTGGAATGGTGTGGAATAGTACGGCGTGGAATGGTGTGGAATAGTACGGCGTGGAATGGTGTGGAATAGTACAGTGTGGAATGGTGTGGAATAGGACAGTGTGGAATGGTGTGGAATAGTACAGTGTGGAATGGTGTGGAATAGTACAGTGTGGAATGGTGTGGAATAGTACAGTGTGGAATGGTGTGGAATAGTACAGTGTGGAATGGTGTGGAATAGTACAGTGTGGAATGGTGTGGAATAGTACAGTGTGGAATGGTGTGGAATAGTACAGCGTGGAATGGTGTGGAATAGTACAGCGTGGAATGGTGTGGAATAGTACAGTGTGGAATGGTGTGGAATAGTACAGCGTGGAATGGTGTGGAATAGTACAGTGTGGAATGGTGTGGAATAGTGTGGAATAGTACAGTGTGGAATGATGTGGAATAGGACAGTGTAGAATGGTGTGGAATAGTACGGTGTGGAATGGTGTGGAATAGTACGGCGTGGAATGGTGTGGAATAGTACGGCGTGGAATGGTGTGGAATAGTATGGCGTGGAATGGTGTGGAATAGTATGGTGTGGAATGGTGTGGAATAGTACGGTGTGGAATGGTGTGGAATAGTACAGTGTGGAATGGTGTGGAATAGTACAGCGTGGAATGGTGTGGAATAGTACAGCGTGGAATGGTGTGGAATAGTACAGCGTGGAATGGTGTGGAATAGTACAGCGTGGAATGGTGTGGAATAGTACAGCGTGGAATGGTGTGGAATAGTACAGCGTGGAATGGTGTGGAACAGTACAGCGTGGAATGGTGTGGAACAGTACAGTGTGGAATGGTGTGGAACAGTACAGCGTGGAATGGTGTGGAATAGTACAGCGTGGAATGGTGTGGAATAGTACAGCGTGGAATGGTGTGGAATAGTACAGCGTGGAATGGTGTGGAACAGTACAGTGTGGAATGGTGTGGAATAGTACAGTGTGGAATGGTGTGGAATAGGACAGTGTGGAATGGTGTGGAATAGGACAGTGTGGAATGGTGTGGAATAGGACAGTTGTGGAATGGTGTGGAATAGTACAGTGTGGAATGGTGTGGAAAGTACAGCGTGGAATGGTGTGGAATAGTACAGCGTGGAATGGTGTGGAATAGTACAGCGTGGAATGGTGTGGAATAGTGCAGTGTGGAATGGTGTGGAATAGTACAGTGTGGAATGATGTGGAATAGGACAGTGTAGAATGGTGTGGAATAGTACGGTGTGGAATGGTGTGGAATAGTACGGCGTGGAATGGTGTGGAATAGTACGGCGTGGAATGGTGTGGAATAGTGCGGTGTGGAATGGTGTGGAATAGTACGGTGTGGAATGGTGTGGAATAGTACAGTGTGGAATGGTGTGGAATAGTACAGTGTGGAATGGTGTGGAATAGTACAGCGTGGAATGGTGTGGAATAGTACAGCGTGGAATGGTGTGGAATAGTACAGCGTGGAATGGTGTGGAATAGTACAGCGTGGAATGGTGTGGAATAGTACAGTGTGGAATGATGTGGAATAGGACAGTGTGGAATGGTGTGGAATAGTACAGTGTGGAATGGTGTGGAATAGTACAGTGTGGAATAGTACAGTGTGGAATGATGTGGAACAGGACAGTGTGGAATAGTACAGTGTGGAATGGTGTGGAATAGGACAGTGTGGAATGGTGTGGAATAGTACAGTGTGGAATGGTGTGGAATAGTACAGTGTGGAATGGTGTGGAATAGTACAGTGTGGAATAGTACAGTGTGGAATAGGACAGCGTGGAATAGTAAAGTGTGGAATGGTGTGGAATAGGACAGTGTGGAATGGTGTGGAATAGTACAGTGTGGAATGGTGTGGAATAGTACAGCGTGGAATGGTGTGGAATAGGACAGTGTGGAATGGTGTGGAATAGTACAGTGTGGAATGGTGTGGAATGGTGTGGAATAGTACAGTGTGGAATGGTGTGGAATAGTACAGTGTGGAATGGTGTGGAATAGTACGGCGTGGAATGGTGTGGAATAGTACAGTGTGGAATAGTACAGTGTGGAATGGTGTGGAATAGTACAGCGTGGAATGGTGTGGAATAGTACAGTGTGGAATGGTGTGGAATAGTACAGCGTGGAATGGTGTGGAATAGTACAGTGTGGAATGGTGTGGAATAGTACAGTGTGGAATGATGTGGAATAGTACAGCGTGGAATGGTGTGGAATAGTACAGTGTGGAATGGTGTGGAATAGTACAGCGTGGAATGGTGTGGAATAGTACAGTGTGGAATGATGTGGAATAGTACGGTGTGGAATGGTGTGGAATAGTACGGTGTGGAATAGTACGGCGTGGAATGGTGTGGAATAGTACGGCGTGGAATGGTGTGGAATAGTGCGGTGTGGAATGGTGTGGAATAGTACAGTGTGGAATGGTGTGGAATAGTACAGCGTGGAATGGTGTGGAATAGTACAGCGTGGAATGGTGTGGAATAGTACAGCGTGGAATGGTGTGGAATAGTACAGCGTGGAATGGTGTGGAATAGTACAGTGTGGAATGATGTGGAATAGGACAGTGTGGAATGGTGTGGAATAGTACAGTGTGGAATGGTGTGGAATAGTACAGTGTGGAATAGTACAGTGTGGAATGATGTGGAATAGGACAGCGTGGAATAGTACAGTGTGGAATAGTACAGTGTGGAATAGGACAGTGTGGAATGGTGTGGAATAGTACAGTGTGGAATGGTGTGGAATAGTACAGTGTGAAATGGTGTGGAATAGTACAGTGTGGAATAGTACAGTGTGGAATGATGTGGAATAGGACAGCGTGGAATGGTGTGGAATAGTACAGTGTGGAATGGTGTGGAATAGTACAGTGTGGAATAGTACAGTGTGGAATGGTGTGGAATAGGACAGTGTGGAATGGTGTGGAATAGTACAGTGTGGAATGGTGTGGAATAGTACAGCGTGGAATGGTGTGGAATAGGACAGTGTGGAATGGTGTGGAATAGTACAGTGTGGAATGGTGTGGAATGGTGTGGAATAGTACAGTGTGGAATGGTGTGGAATAGTACAGTGTGGAATGGTGTGGAATAGTACGGCGTGGAATGGTGTGGAATAGTACAGTGTGGAATAGTACAGTGTGGAATGGTGTGGAATAGAACAGCGTGGAATGGTGTGGAATAGTACAGTGTGGAATGGTGTGGAATAGTACAGCGTGGAATGGTGTGGAATAGTACAGTGTGGAATGATGTGGAATAGTACAGCGTGGAATGGTGTGGAATAGTACAGCGTGGAATGATGTGGAATAGTACAGCGTGGAATGGTGTGGAATAGTACAGTGTGGAATGATGTGGAATAGTGCAGCGTGGAATGGTGTGGAATAGTACAGTGTGGAATGATGTGGAATAGTACAGCGTGGAATGGTGTGGAATAGTACAGTGTGGAATGGTGTGGAATAGTACAGCGTGGAATGATGTGGAATAGTACAGCGTAGAATGGTGTGGAATAGTACAGCGTGGAATGGTGTGGAATAGTACAGCGTGGAATGATGTGGAATAGTGCAGCGTGGAATGGTGTGGAATAGTACAGTGTGGAATGATGTGGAATAGTACAGCGTGGAATGGTGTGGAATAGTACAGTGTGGAATGGTGTGGAATAGTACAGCGTGGAATAGTACAGCGTAGAATGGTGTGGAATAGTACAGCGTGGAATGGTGTGGAATAGTACAGCGTGGAATGGTGTGGAATAGTACAGTGTGGAATGATGTGGAATAGTACAGCGTAGAATGGTGTGGAATAGTACAGCGTGGAATGGTGTGGAATAGTACAGTGTGGAATGATGTGGAATAGTACGGCGTGGAATGGTGTGGAATAGTACGGTGTGGAATGGTGTGGAACAGTACAGTGTGGAATGATGTGGAATAGTACAGCGTGGAATGATTTGGAATAGTACAGCGTGGAATGGTGTGGAATAGTACAGTGTGGAATGGTGTGGAATAGTACAGTGTGGAATGGTGTGGAATAGTACCGCGTGGAATGGTGTGGAATAGTACAGTGTGGAATGGTGTGGAATAGGACAGTGTGGAATGGTGTGGAATAGTACAGCGTGGAATGGTGTGGAATAGGACAGTGTGGAATGGTGTGGAATAGTACAGTGTGGAATGGTGTGGAATAGTACAGCGTGGAATGGTGTGGAATAGTACAGCGTGGAATGGTGTGGAATTGGACAGTGTGGAACGGTGTGGAATAGTACAGTGTGGAATGGTGTGGAATAGGACAGTGTGGAATGGTGTGGAATAGGACAGCGTGGAATCGTGTGGAATAGGACAGTGTGGAATAGTACAGTGTGGAATGGTGTGGAATAGTACAGCGTGGAATGGTGTGGAATAGTACAGCGTGGAATGGTGTGGAATAGTACAGCGTGGAATGGTGTGGAATAGTACAGCGTGGAATGGTGTGGAATAGTACAGTGTGGAATGGTGTGGAATAGTACAGTGTGGAATGGTGTGGAATAGTACAGCGTGGAATGGTGTGGAATAGTACAGCGTGGAATAGTACAGTGTGGAATGGTGTGGAATAGTACAGCGTGGAATGGTGTGGAATAGGACAGTGTGGAATGGTGTGGAATAGTACAGCGTGGAATGGTGTGGAATAGGACAGTGTGGAATGGTGTGGAATAGTACAGTGTGGAATGGTGTGGAATAGTACAGTGTGGAATGGTGTGGAATAGTACAGTGTGGAATGGTGTGGAATAGTACAGCGTGGAATAGTACAGTGTGGAATGGTGTGGAATAGTACAGCGTGGAATGGTGTGGAATAGGACAGTGTGGAATGGTGTGGAATAGTACAGCGTGGAATGGTGTGGAATAGGACAGTGTGGAATGGTGTGGAATAGTACAGTGTGGAATGGTGTGGAATAGTACAGCGTGGAATGGTGTGGAATAGTACAGTGTGGAATGGTGTGGAATAGTACAGTGTGGAATGGTGTGGAATAGTACAGCGTGGAATGGTGTGGAATAGTACAGTGTGGAATGGTGTGGAATAGTACAGTGTGGAATGGTGTGGAATAGTACAGCGTGGAATGGTGTGGAATAGTACAGTGTGGAATGGTGTGGAATAGCATGGTATTGTATGCTATAGTATGTAATGGTAAACTATGGAAAGGAGTAGAAGTGTATATTACATACTTGTCGACATTAATCTGACATGCTTTGTTTTTTTTCCCTTGCTCATATTGGTTTGTCTCAAATCTTTATTCGCGGGTCTCATCTGTGGGTCCCTCTGGGCCTCCATTTTAGAGCAGTACCCCATTTTGGAGAGCCGTAGTGCTGCCAGGATTCCTTTTCAGCACTATCTGCTCTCCAGCATTTTTGGGAATGGACGGCAATGTTCACAGATTGATTGCAAACCTTATCTCTCCCCTTTTCAGTCTCTGCTTAGCAGTCACGGTGTCCTCCAGACACACTGTAAATGAATCTTCTTGCCCAGATCTACAGTGCACTTACCAGGACACCGGGGAGAACTCCCCACCTTTTCTTCAAGTAGTGCCCAAGGAATCTTTTACAACAACCTTCATTGAATCAGTATGGGAGTCATTTCCTGGATTGCACAGTACTGCGAAGCAGGCCGTATTGTTTAATCATTGTCTGTGAAGCCGGTCTTTGGTTTCCTTTTAAAAATTAACTTGCCTTAAAAGGCATGCACTCAAATGCTGATACGACACATCCTTCCCTTTTGTTTTCTGGCCCTTTCACTCATGTGCGCCCTGTGGGATGTTAACCAGATCTCGTCTTTTATTTCCAGTGTCGTGTCCCAGCCTTTCAAAGGAAATCTCATGTTTAAAAAAAAACTGAACGTGCTTGACGATATGAGATCGTAACTGCATCTGGCTAGCGTGGGAAGAGCTGTGTAACAGCTGCATTCAGAAGTGTTGCGGCAGCCAAGATTACAAATTGTGCTATAATTTCAGTTTTATGCCTCAACTAAACACGAATACATCGGGAAGATTGAACGCAATGGCCATCTGGTGGACTCCCAGAGAAAGTCGAAGATGTCGCCCAGCAAAGATTGATGGGGTTGGGCTGCCGATGGGCTTCCTGCCGATGTTGGTCGCAAGAAATGAGAGAGTTTGTTACAATGGAGATCGAGGAAGGGAAATGCCACAGTACACCACTGCCAGTAAGCGTGGTCTTAAAATAATACTGTGGAGTTGCTGGGAATGTTGAGTGACTGTTGTAATTTAAAGTGTGTGTGCACTGCAAAAGGACAGAATGTTTAATGTCCCGACTCTTTTAAAAGTAGATCCAACGTCCTAACTTAATTTGCAGACGGATAAAATATTCTGAAAACTCTGATCCGCATATTCCCAAGAGCGTGCCTACATCTGAAAACCGATGCAGGCTCCAACAAGCACGCCACTATAGCGTAGGTACCAAGGTTAACAGAAGTCATTCTCAGGAGCACCCATGAGGACTGAAATGAGGAGAAAGGAAATGGGCATCCCGAGCCATTTACCACTGGCCTTCGGAGTTTCTATGGAAAAAAAAAAGCTGGAAACATTTTCTCAAGTGAAGCAATTATGTCAAGCAGACAAGCCAATTTCTGTCCGTCTTCGTATCTTGGGACTGTGACACTCCATTGGCATCTACATCTGCAAGAGTTAGACGTCAGTGCAGGAGATGATTTCAGCTCGCAACAGATTGACAATTATCTGCAATGCTCTGGGGGCACAAGCTCTGATTTTCCGATAAGGGAAAAAATGGAGTTGAGCCGGCCCAGTGGACATGATCGCATGCACCTGCTGCTCAATTTTCCGATGCAAGTCCTTCCCTCTAATTTGAATAGGCTACCAGCACAGGAGAAGCTTGCCCAGAGAGCTTGGCTTGCAGCGTACTTGGCTGGGGAATCAGAAAATCCGGCAACACTTCATCTCTTAAAAATCCGCAGCTAGCCATTAAAAGGGAAACTGTAATAACAACAGAAAACGCTGGAAATACTCAGCAGGCCAGGCAGCATCCGTGGACAGAGAAACAGAGTTAACATAGAAACATAGAAGACAGGAGCAGGAGTAGGCCATTCGGCCCCTCGAGCCTGCTCCGCCATTTAATGAGATCATGGCTGATCATCCAAACTCAGTACCCTGTCCCTGCCTTCTCCCCATATCCCTTGATCCCTTTAGCCTTAAGAAATATATCCAACTCCTTCTTGAATATATTTAATGAATTGGCCTCAACTGCCTTCTGTGGTCGAGAATTCCACAGGTTCACCACTCTCTGGGTGAAGAAATTCCTCCTCATCTCAGTCCTAAATGGCTTACCCCTTATCCTTAGACTGTGACCCCTGGTTCTGGACTCCCCCGCCATCGGGAACATCCTTCCTGCATCTAGTCTGTCTAGTCCTGTTAGAATTTTATAAGTTTCAATGAGATCCCCTCTCATTCTTCTAAACTCTAGCGAATACAAGCCCAATCGTCCCAATCTCTCTTCATACATCATTCCTGCCATCCTAGGTATCAGTCTGGTGAATCTTCGCTACACTCCCTCCAAGGCAAGAACATCCTTCCTCAGATAAGGCGACCAAAACTGCACACAGTACTCAAGGTGTGGTCTCACCAAGGCCCTGTACAACTGCAGCAAGACATCCCTGCTCCTGTACTCGAATCCTCTCGCTATGAAGGCCAACATACCATTTGCCTTCTTAACCGCCTGCTGTACCTGCATGCTTACCTTCAACGACTGGTGCACAAGGACTCCCAGGTCTCGTTGCACTTCCCCTTTTCCCAATCTATTGCCGTTCAGATAATAATCTGCCTTCCTGTTTTTGCCACCAAAGTGGATAACCTTGCATTTATCCACATTATACTGCATCTGCCATGCATCTGCCCAATCACCCAACTTGTCCAAATCATACTGGAGTTTCTCTGCATCCTCCTCACAACACACACGCCCACCCAGCTTTGTGTCGTCTGCAAACTTGGAGATATTACATCTAGTTCCCTCGTCTAGATCATTAATATTTATTGTGAAACGTTTCAGGTCGAAGACCTTTCGTCAGAACTGGAAAAAAGCAGGAAATGGAATAGTTTTAAAGCAAGTTTAGAGGCTGGGAAAAGGGGGAGGAGATGAAAGAACAAAAGGGAAGGTCAGTGATAGGATAGAAGGCAGGAGAGATTAAGAGACATTGAGAGACATTAAGAGATATTCAAGGCAAGAGGAGGTGGTAATGGGACAGGTTAAGGAACAAAGGATGGCTCTAGATGAAGTGTGAAATGCGTTGGCAGAATGAAGGACAGCTGCCATGTGGGAGGGAAGAAAAAAAGGCCAAACAAAAAGTGTGGATAAAAAAATAAATATATATATATATATGTGTCTGATAGGGGCCGAGGTTATGATCTGAAATTGTTGAACTCTATGTTGAATCCAGAGGGCTGTAGAGTGCCTAATCGAAAGATGAGGTGCTGTTCCTCGAGCTTACGCTGAGCTTCCGTGGAACAATGCAAGAGGCCGAGGACGGTGAGGTCTAAGAACATAAGAACATAAGAAATAGTAGCAGGAGTAGGCCAATCGGCCCCTCGAGCCTGCTCCGCCATTCAATAAGATCATGGCTGATCTGATCCTAACCGCCAATCTACTATCTATCACAGAACCATCTCCTGCATCTAACAGAATTGCACACACGAAATAGGAGCAGAATCAGGCTACACAGTCCCTGGGCCCGCTCCACTACCCACAGGGCCATGACCGATCCGAACCTAGACTCATGTCCAAATTCCTGCCCGCTCCCCGTAACCCTTAATGCCCTTTACTTCTAGGAAACTGTCTATTTCTGTTTTAAATTTAATTAATGTTGTAGCTTCTACAGCTTTTTGTGGCAGCATATTCCATGGACCTACCACCCTCTGAGTGAAGTAGTTCCTCCTCATCTCAGTTTTGAAAGAGCAGCCCCTTATTCTAAGACTATGTCCCCTAGTTCTCGTCTCACCCGTCATCGGGAACATCCTCCCCGCATCCACCCGATCCAACCCCTTCACAATCTTATATGTTTCAATAAGATCGCCTCTCATTCTTCTGAACTCCAATGAGTAGAGTCCCAATCTACCCAACCTCTCCTCATATGACCACCCCCTCATCCCCGGGATTAACCGAGTGAACCTTTTTTGCACTGCCTCGAGAGCAAGGATGTCTTTCCTTAAGTAAGGACACCAAAACTGTATGCAGTATTCCAGGTGCGGTCTCACCAATACCTTGTACAACTGAAGCAATACCTCCCTATTTTTATATTCTATCCCCCTAGCAATGAAAGCCAACATTCCATTTGCCTTCTTAATCACTTGCTGCACCTGCATACTAACCTTTTGAGTTTCGTGCACCAGGACCCCCAGATCCCTTTGCACTTCAGTACTCTCCAGTTTCTTGCCATTAAGATAATAAATTGCTCTAGGATTTTTCCTGCCAAAGTGCATCACCTCACACTTTCCAGTGTTGTATTCCATCTGCCAAATCTCTGCCCACTTACTTAGCCTGTCTATGTCCCCTTGCAGGTTTTTTATGTCCTCCTCACTCACTACTTTCCCTCCCATCTTTGTATCATCTGCAAATTTTGATATGTTACACTTGGTCCCTTCCTCCAAATCGTTAATATAGATTGTGAAGAGTTGGGGACCCAGCACTGACCCCTGTGGAACACCACTAGTTACTGATTGCCAGTCTGAGAATGAACCATTTATCCCAACTCTTTGCTTTCTGTTAGATAGCCAATCCTCTATCCATGCCAGAATATTACCCCCAATCCCGTGATTTTTTACCTTAAGCAATAATCTTTTGTGTGGCACCTTGTCAAATGCCTTTTGGAAGTCTAAATACACTACGTCCACTGGTTCCCCTTTATCCACTCTATATGTTACTTCCTCAAAGAACTCCAGCAAATTTGTCAAACATGACTTCCCCTTCGTAAAACCATGCTGACTTTGTCCTATTAAATTATGATTATCCAAATGTCCTGTTACTGTTTCCTTAATAATGGACTCCAAAATTTTACCTACCACAGATGTTAGGCTAACCGGTCTATAGTTACCAGCCTTCTGTCTACTGCCCTTTTTAAATAAGGGTGTTACATTAGCAGTTTTCCAGTCTGCCGGGACCTTAGCGGAATCCAGGGAGTTTTGAAAAATTATTACCAATGCATCTACAATCCCTACCGCCACTTCCTTCAAGACTCTAGGATGTAAGCCATCAGGTCCAGGTGATTTATCCGCCTTGAGTCCCATTATTTTACCGAGTACCACTTCCTTAGTGATTTTGATCGTGTTTAGCTCCTCTCCCCCTATAGCCCCCTGTTTGTCCAGTGTTGGGATATTCTTAGTGTCCTCTACTGTAAAGACTGATACAAAATATTCATTCAGTGTTTTTGCCATCTCCATATTTCCCACCATTAATTTCCCGGTCTCATCCTCTAAGGGACCAACATTTACTTTAGCCACCCTTTTTCTTTTTATATAACTATAAAAACTCTTACTATCTGTTTTTATATTTTTTGCTAATTTACTTTCATAATCTATCTTCCCTTTCTTAATCAATCTTTTTGTTATTTTTTGCTGCCTTTTAAAGTTTTCCCAATCCTCTGTCCTCCCACTAGATTTCGCTACCTTATATGCCCTTGTTTTTAGTCGAATACTATCCTTAATTTCTTTACTTAGCCACGGATGACTGTCCTTTCTTTTACACCCTTTTCTTTTCAGTGGAATATATTTTTTTTGGAAGTTGTAAAATAACTCCTTGAATGTACACCACTGATCATGTGTCGTCTTACCCTTTAATCTATTTTCCCAATCCACTCTACTCAATTCCGCTCGCATACCTTCATAGTCTCCTTTATTCAAGCTTAGCACGCTTGTTTGAGATCCAACCTTCTCACCCTCTAATTGAATATGGAATTCAACCATGTTATGGTCACTCATTCCAAGGGGATCCTTTACTAGGACATTTTTAATTAATCCTGTCTCGTTACACAGGACCAGATCTAAGGTTGCTTGCCCCCTGGTCGGTTCAGTTACATACTGCTCAAGAAACCCATCCCTAATACACTCAATGAACTCATCCTCAAGGCAGCCCTGCCCCATTTGATTTGTCCAATTAATATGATAGTTAAAATCCCCCATAATTATAGATGTTCCCTTATTACATGCCTCAACTATTTCCTGATTGATACTCCGTCCAATAGAGTTGCAACTGTTCGGAGGCCTATAGACTACGCCCACTAATGTTTTTTTCACCTTATTATTCCTTATCTCCACCCAAACTGTTTCATTATCATGATTTTTTGACCCAATATCATTACTCTGTATTACAGTGATTCCTTCCTTTATTAACATAGCCACCCCACCTCCCCTTCCTTCCTGCCTGTCCTTCCTGATCGTTAAATAACCTGGTATGTTTAATTCCCAGGCATTGTCACCCTGCAGCCATGTTTCTGTAATGGCCACAATATCATAACCATATGTAGTTATTTGTGCCATTAACTCGTCTATTTTGTTACGAATGCTACGTGCATTCAGATAGAGAACTTTCAAATATGCTTTGTGGCACTTAGTTCCTGCTTTTTCACTTTTTACCAGTTTACCTTTTACTCCACACACTCTGTCCCTTCCTGCCACGCTCTGATTTGTGATTCCCCTACTGCTACCTATGTCTATGACCCTCTCTGTTGTCATTTTTATTTTTTGCTCTCTTGAAACCTCCCCCCCACTAATTAGTTTAAAGCCCTCTCCACAGCCCTAGTTATTCGATTCGCCAGGACACTTGTCCCAGCACTGGCCAAGTGAAGTCCGTCCCAACGGAACAGCTCTCTCCTGCCCCAGTACTGGTGCCAGTGTCCCAAGAAGCAAAACCCATTTTTCCCACACCAGTCTTTGAGCCACGCATTCAACTCCCTGATTTTATTTACCCTAGCCAAATTTGCTCGTGGCTCAGGTAGTAATCCAGAGATTATTACCCTCGAGGTTCTGCTTTTTAATTTGGCCCCTAGCTGCTCAAACTCCCTCAGCAGAACCTCTTTCCTTGTCCTATCTATGTCATTGGTACCAACATGGACCACGACAACTGGATCCTCCCCCTCCCACTCCAAGTTTCTCTCCAGCCCAGAGGAGATGTCCTTAACCCTGGCACCGGGCAGGCAACACAGCCTTCGGGACTCTCGCTCTTGGCTGCAAAGAACCCTATCTATCCCCCTAATGATACTATCCCCTACCACTACAACATTTCTTTTTACTCCCCCCACTTGAATGGCCCCCCTTACCACGGTGCTGTGGCCAGGTTGCTCATCCTCCCTGCAGTCCCCGCTCCTATCCACACAGGGAGTAAGAGCCTCGAACCTGTTGGACAAGAGCAAGGGCTGCGGCTCCTCCAACACTACCTCCTGGATCCCTGTACCTGCCTCACTCGTAGTCACACCTTCCTGTCCCTGACCACGGGCTACTTCTGAATTAGTTACTCTAATTGGTGTGACTACCTCCTGAAACACCTCCTGAGTGGGAATGGAGCGGTGAATTAAAGTGACAGGCGACCGGAAGCTTGGGGTCCCCCTTACGGACTGAACGGAGGTGTTCCGCAAAGCGGTCACCCAATCTGCGTTTGGTCTCCCCAATGTAGAGGAGACCACATCGTGAGCAGCGAATACAGTATACTAAATTGCAGGAAGTACAAGTAAATCGCTGTTTCACCTGGAAGGGGTGTTTGGGGCCCTGGACAGTGGGAAGGGGGGAGGTATAAGGGCATGTGTTGCATCTCCTGCGCTTGCACGGGAAGGTGCCGGGCGAAGGGGAAGGGGTGCTTGGGGTGGTAGAGGAGTGGACTAGGGTGTCGCGGAGGGAGCGGTCCCTACGGAATGCTGAAAGGGGAGGTGAGGGAAAGATGCGTTTGGTGGTGGGATCACGCTGGAGGTGGCGGAAATGGCGGAGGATGATCCGTTGAATGTGGAGGCTGGTGGGGTGAAAGGTGAGGACAAGGGGAA
Source organism: Squalus acanthias (assembly GCA_030390025.1). Classification (NCBI taxonomy): domain Eukaryota; kingdom Metazoa; phylum Chordata; class Chondrichthyes; order Squaliformes; family Squalidae; genus Squalus; species Squalus acanthias. Next base: position 1,427,945 of record JASTWF010000036.1, on the reverse strand, counting down.
CTCTATCGTGGCTCCAGGAGGGAGGGGCAGGGGTGAGGGCAGAAGTGCGGGAGATAGAACGGACACGGTTAAGGGCCGTGTCAACCACAGTAGAGGGGAATCCTCGGTTGAGGAAAAAGGAAGACATGTCGGAAGCACTGGTATGGAAGGTGGCATCATCAGAGCAGATGCGGCGGAGACGGAGAAACTGGGAGAATGGAATAGAGTCCTTACAGAAGGCGGGGTGGGAGGAAGTGTAGTCCAGGTAGCTGTGGGAGTCATTGGGCTTGTAGTGAATGTTTGTCAATAACCTATCCCCAGAGATGGAGACGGAGAAGTCGAGGAAGGGAAGGGAAGAGTCGGAGATGGACCATGTGAAGGTGAGGGAAGGGTGGAAATTGGAAGCAAAGTGAATGAAATTTTCTCGTTCAGGGCGAGAGCAGGAGACGGCACCGATACAGTCATCAATGTACCGGAAAAAGAGGTGAGGGAGGGGACCCGAGTAGGACTGGAACAAAGAGTGTTCCACATATCCCACGAAAAGGCAGGCATAGCTAGGACCCATGCGGGTACCCATAGCAACACCTTTGATTTGGAGGAAATGAGTGGAGTCAAAGGAGAAATTGTTCAATGTGAGAACAAGTTCAGCCAGGCAGAGGAGGGTGGTGGTGGATGGGGACTGGTTGGGCCTCTGTTCAAGGAAGAAGCGGAGCGCCCTCAGGCCATCCTGGTGGGGGATGGAGGTGTAGAGGGATTGGACGTCCATAGTGAAAAGGAGGCGGCTGGGGCCGGGAAACTGGAAACTGTTAAAGTGGCGGAGGGCGTCGGAAGAGTCGCGGATGTAGGTGGGAAGAGACTGGACAAGGGGAGAAAAAAATAGAGTCGAGATAGAAAGAGATAAGTTCCGTGGGGCAAGAACAGGCTGAAACGATGGGTCTACCAGGGCAGTCCTGTTTGTGGATCTTGGGAAGGAGGTAGAAGCGGGCTGTGCGGGGTTGGGGAACTATGAGGTTGGCGGCCATGGGGGGAAGATCTCCAGAGGAGATGAGGTCAGTGACAGTCTTGGAAACGGTGGCTTGATGTTCGGTAGTGGGGTCATGGTCCAGGTGGAGGTAGGAGGAGGTGTCGGAGAGTTGGCGTTCAGCTTCCGCTAGGTAGCGAAACTGTGGTGGGGACAGTCACTCTGGGCTGCTCGCATGCATCTTCCGGGGGCCAGTCATGGATTACCCATTGGCAGTGCCCGTTTTTTTATGGGTGGGTGGGGAGGGGGCGGGGTGCGGTGGGGAAGCAAATCATTTTATTAGCCCTTGGTAATGGCGCATGTTATGAGACCCCCAAGAGAAGCCAACAAGCAGATCTAAATATGAAAGAGGAGGAAAAGATGCCTCAGTCCGTAGCTGTTGGCAATCATTTGGAACGTGACGGGCATCCGTGACCGGCGGTTTAATGAAGGTTGGGTCGTGCTGTTGCATCAGATGGCGCACTAGGCCAATTAAGGTAAGTGCAGCTTTGGGGGGGTGAGGGGGGGAGTGCTTTGCACACAGATGTTGGGCTATGAAAGAAAAAGCTGACGATGTCTGGGAGAAAATAGCTGAAGGAATCCAGATCTGAATGTATGATTCAGAAATGCCCCCCCTCCAAATCCTGCCTTTTTTGTTTTGTATCACCCCCGCCTGCCCCCACTCCAACGACAGGGAAATAGAGCCTTTGCCTGTGGCCATAAACAAGCCCAGCTGCCTGACGCCTTGAAATAAATTTGCCTCAGCTTTGGAATAAAACCAAGATGACAGCTGTCAGGACTTCCCCTGGCTCTCGAGTAAAACTAATATTTTATCTGCGTGGGTCTGAAGTCATTTGTAAAAGCGGAGAGTCCCACTCGCACAGCTGATGTTTAGTACAGCAGTGAATTACAGCCACTGGGAAGGCCTCCGCGAGGAGACAGATGTGTTATTTATAGGAAAGAAGGAAGGAACCTCGGACCAGGAGGAGGCCATTCTACCCCTCGAGCCTGTTCCGCCATTCAATTAGATGATGGCTTAACTCCATCGACCCGCCTCGGTTCCGTAGCCCTTCATATCCTCGCCTAACAAAAATCTACCAATCGCAGTCTTTAAATTTTCAATTGACCCCCAGCCTCAACAGCTTTTTGTGGGAGAGAGTTCCAGATTTCCACCACCCTTTGTGTGAAGAAGTGCTTCCTGACATCACCCCTGAACGGCCTGGCTCTAATTTTAAGGTTATGCCCCCCTTGTTCTGGACTCTCCCGTGTAGCTATTTCATACTTTTAAAAATACAATCTCTAAAATCATTTTGAAAATTTGCATCTGTAAAACATGGGAAGCGCTTTCTGTGCAGCACATACAGTGGTTACTGGCAAGGCCGTGTGATTTCATCTTGAGGAAGAACGGAGGAGAAAATAGTGCCATTTCCCATCTTGGCCTGCCAGTGTTGGTTACTAGGGGGGAAAAATTTGGTTGCTTTGCGCCTCCGCGATGACGTCATCACCGAGCGCAGCACCCCGCTCGCGCCCCGGCCGCAAACTTGGCTCGTGCCCCCTGATCTACTGTCGAACGCTATGTCCGACAGGGTCAGGGTGCTGTGTTTGCGGCCAGGGCGGTGATAATTAAAGGGCAGGTGCTGGGCGGCCATTTTTTTTGGCCGCCTGCCAGCACCTGCCCCCTCTGGCCTCCCCCTGCGGGGTGCTGGCCGCAATTGGTCAGCCTGGCACTCCTCCTGAGTACCGGGCTCTTTTGCCAGCACCCCGCTCCCCGGTGGTCCAGCAGGGCCCTGGTGTGCGCTGCGCTCGGCCCCTCCCCTTTAATGAGGGGCGGGAGGCCTGCAGTACCACGGCGCTATGTGCCGACGTGTGTGGCGCTGCTGCACGTAGCGCCGCAATAGGGAGGGCCCCAAGAGGGAGGGGGAGCGCTTCCAGTAGCGCCCTGCCTCCTGCTTGGGGCGCTACCATTGAATTTCGGGCGCGGGGGGTTCTAAACTTTTTGGGGCGCGAGCCAATTTTCCCCCCTAGATTCCACACACGATCCAATACATATCGAGCTGCATTTATCTTTCTATATCCATCTATCTATCAATATGTAAATGCCTTGTATCTCACACATTCATAGAATCTTAGAATGATACAGCACAGAAGGAGGCCATTCGGCCCATCGTGCCTGTGCCGGCTCTATGAAAGAGCGATCCAAGTAGTCCCACTCCCCCGCTCTTTCCCCATAGCCCTGCAAATTTTCTCCCCTTCAAATACTTATCCAATTCCCTTTTGAAAGTTACTATTGAATCTGCTTCCACCACCCTTTCAGGCAGCGCGTTCCAGATCACAACAACTCGCTGCGTAAAAAACATTGTCCTCATCTCCCCTCTGGTTCTTTTGCCAATTATCTCAAATCTGTGTCCTCTGGTTACCGACCCTCCTGCCAGTGGAAACAGTTTCTCCTTATTTACTCTATCAACACCCTTCATGATTTTGAACTCCTCCATTAAATCTCCCCTTAACCTTCTTTGCTCCAAGAACAATCCCAGCTTCTCCAGTCTCTCCACGTAACTGAAGTCCCTCATCCCCTGGTACCATTCTGGTAAATCACCTCTGCGCCCTCTCCAAGGCCTGCTTGAAAGTGTCACACATGTTTTGTGTCATAATTGTACCTGATTTGCTCAAATATCATCTTCATAGACCAACAGCATATCACATCCCATGAAGATGTAGGGGGAACAAAAATTAAGAAAAGAAAGCCAGTCATTTCATGTTGGTTTCTTCTGATGTGGAGGCAGCACATCACAAGCAGCTGTCAATCTATAAACTTCCTGAAGCAATACCAATTATCCTCTAATTTACTTTAGGATATGCCTATTTGCAACGTTAATGGGAAAAGCCAGGTTAAACATAGTTCCTTCTCAGCAACAACAACAACTTGCATTTATATAGCGCCTTTAACGTAGTAAAACGTCCCAAGGTGCTGCACAGGAGTATTTTAAGACAAAAAATTTGACACCGAGCCACATAAGGCGAAATTAGGACAGGTGACCAAAAGCTTGGTTAAAGAGGTAGGTTTAAGGAGCGTCTTAAAGGAGGAGAGAGAGGGAGAGAGACGGAGAGGTTTAGGGAGGGAATTCCAGAGCTTAGGGCCCAGGCAACAGAAGGCACGGCCACCAATGGTTGAGCGATTATAATCAGGGATCCTCAAGAGGGCAGAATTAGAAGAGCGCAGATATCTCGGGGAGGGGGGGGGGGGTTGTGGGACTGAAGGAGATTACAGAGATAGGGAGGGGCGAGGCCACGGAGAGATTTGAAATCGAGGCGTTGCTTAACCGGGAGCCAATGTAGGTCAGCGAGCACAGGGGTGATGGGTGAACGGGACTTGGTGCGAGTTAGGACACGGGCAGCCGTGTTTTGGATGACCTCAAGTTTACGTAGGGTGGAATGTGGGAGGCCAGCCAGGAGTGCGTTGGAATAGTCAAGTCTAGAGAAAACAAAGGCATGGATGAGGGTTTCAGCAGCGGATGAGCTGAGGCAGGGGCGGAGACGGGCGATGTTACGGAGGTGGAAGTAGGCGGTCTTTGTTATGCTGCAGATATGTGGTCGGAAGCTTATTTCAGGGTCAAATATGACACCAAGGTTGCGAACAGTGTGGTTCAGCCTCAGACAGATGTTAGGGAGAGGGATGGAGTCAGTGGCTAGGGAACGGAGTTTGTGGCGGGGACTGAAAACAATGGCTTCGGTCTTCCCAATATTCAATTGGAGAAAATTTCTGCTCATCCAGAACTGGATGTCGGACAAGCAGTCTGACAATTTAGAAACTGTGGAGGGTTCGAGAGAAGTGGTAGTGAGGTAGAGCTGGGTGTGGTCAGCGTGCATGTGGAAACTGATGCTGTGTTTTCGGCTGATGTCGCCAAGGGGCAACATGTAGATGAGAAATAGGAGGGGGCCAAGGATAGATCCTTGGGGGACACCAGAGGTAACGATGCGGGAGCGGGAAGAGAAGCCTTTGCAGGTGATTCTCTGGCTACGATTAGATAGATAAGAATGGAACCGGGCGAGTGCAGTCCCACCCAGCAGCAGAATAATACATTAATGGGGAGAAATTGGGTACCTTTGCGCCTCCCGTTATTGCCTTTGGGGGACGATAACGGGGCGCTAACCACTTACCGCCCGGGTGCGGCAAGAATATCGGCTCCCGCTAAATTCGGCGGGAGGTTTGCGGCGGCGGTACGGCGTTGCGCCCCGACCTCCTTCGCCCGGAGATCGTGACGTCATCGCCCCGGTAGCGCCTGTAAGATTCTCAAAATTCACAGATCCCCCTAAACTCTAAGAAAACCCCTAAGGAAAAAGACTTTGGACTCTTTCCTAGCTATTGCAGGGTGGTGAAGTGCATTGAGCCTAACCGAAGGACTTTTCGAGCAAAAACCAAGATTTTGGTATTTTTAAAACATGTCTGGGCTTGTAGGGGAGAAAAGGCTGTGAAGGAAGGTGGGAACAACCTCTGTAAAAATAGTTTGGGTATTGGAGCTAATGGGAACTGTCTGGGGAACCACATGATCTCGCTGGAAGTGTAAATCAGCCCCTATCAGACATTAGCATCCTAACAATAAACCCGAGGAAAACAGTCTCCACCCCAAGCTACAGAGCCCATTAAGACATGCATAAAACAAATTACTTCGGCTTACCCTATAGAAATTACAGGCCCAACCAAGAAACCCAAAACATAAGAACAATCAAACTCCGATTAAACGACAGATCAACAGGATGGAGCCATCCCCGAAACCACTTCACACATTTACAAACCAGTTACTGTTAACGAGCCCTCCAAAATCTTACAATGACCGGGATTTGATTTGGCGTGCAACAAAGGAGGCTTCAATTAGTATAATTGAAGGCCTGCTTTTCTCAAGTTCAAGCAACAAGCAGGACAGGAGAAGCACAGGAGTCACACAGCCAGGACAGCAGTTACACAGTTACAACAGTTCGAGTTCTCCAGTACAACCGTACACAGTTCAACAGAAACAAGTTCAACAAGCAGGCAGAAGGCAGTTCCACAGTTCTGCAAGAAGGCAGTTCCACAGCTCTGAAGAAGACAAAAATGAGAAGTCGCACAACACCAGGTTATAGTCCAACAGATTTATTTAATTTTACAAGCTTTCGAAGCAGTTCGCTCCTTCGTCAGGTAAGTTAGCAATGAGAGAATCTCCCAGAATTCACAATTTAAACCCAGACAAAATCTATTCACATTATTCCCTACAACAAAGAGCACAGCCAAGACAATGAGATGTGTCCCAGGGGGTCCAACGTGTCAAACCACCTGCTGGCTGCATATCCTGTCAATTTGTGTTCTTGTGTTAGTCTTTTAAAAAAAAAAAACACCTGGGAAGACCGGCCATGATGTCAAGTCACGTTCTGTATCGTGACATGAACCCGATATCGCGATTGAGGCCATCCTCATGAGTGCGGAACTTGGCTATCAGTTTCTGCTCTATGATTTTGCGCTGTCGTGTATCTCGAAGGCCGCCTTGGAGAACGCTTACCCGCAGATCCGAGGCTGAATGCCCCTGGCTGCTGAAGTGTTCCCCGACTGGGAGGCAACCCTCCTGCCTGGCGATTGTTGCGCGGTGTCCGTTCATACGTTGTCTCAGTGTCTGCATGGTCTCGCCGATGTACCATGCTCTGGAGCATCCTTTACTGCAACGTATCAGGTAGACAACGTTGGCCGAGTCACATGAGTATGTACCGTGTACCTGGTGGGTAGTGTCCTCACGTGTAATGATGGTATCTGTGTCCATGATTTGGCATGTCTTGCAGAGGTTGCCGTGGCAGGGTTGTGTGCTGTCTTGGTTGCTGTTCTCCTGAAAGATGGGTAATCTGCTGCGAACGATGGTACTTTTGAGGTTAGGCGGCTGCTTGAAGGCGAGTAGTGGAGGCGTGGGGATGGCCTTAGCAAGGTGTTCGTCGTCATCGATGACATGTTGAAGGCTGCGAAGAACATGGCGTAGTTTTTCCGCTCCGGGGAAGTACTGGACGACGTAGGGTACTCTGTTGGTTGTGTCCCGTGTTCGTCTTCTGAGGAGGTCTATGCGGTTTTTCGCTGTGGCCCGTCGGAACTGTCGATCGACGAGTCGAGCGTTCAACAAGGCGAGGGGGCAACAGAAAGAAGTTCAACAAAGAAGGCCAGCAGCTCCAGAAGCAGGCCGACACGCAAGAAGAAACCAGAGCGACCGCCTCAGTGACCATCGGACACCTCGCGGCAACAAGGGCCTTACGAAACTTTTTACTTAAAAGGACTCTAAACCCTACCTCTAACCAAAGAAAAGTGGGTACTCACCCGATAAATCCAATCCAGCGAACCCCGAAACCGCCAACCATCTCAACTGTCAAGGATTCGTTTGGTGAGCATTATCCCTGGTTCTCCAGAGTCCAACTTAGCTTGTGAAGTGGGATTGGGAGGGGTGAAGTATTCTTCGAATGTTATTTCCCTCGCTTGTACCGAAGTGTTCCCCACTTTTAGAGTGTTAAGAGTGTTTGTGTTGTGTTTTACTTTCTTGAATAAAGATCAAAGTTCTTGCATCAAAACCAGTTGTCTGCTGCACTTTTTGTCACAACCCCCAAATAAGTCCAAGGTCTAGAACCAAGGGAGTGGGAGCGATTCGAACCGCTCAGAAGTCAGAGGTGAAGCTGACACAAACCACCACCCCCTACACGCCCTGGACCCGACCTTTGGTTCCGCCCCCTGCAGCATCACCGGGCGAAAACACCGGCAGCTGCAGGAGGCGTTCATCGGGAGTTCGGGGGCGAGGTAAGTGGAAAAAAAATCTCAAATGCTCGATTTCTGGGTTTTTTTTCCTTCTTTCCCCAGCGCTCGATCAGACCGGCACTCTGCTGCAGCGCATCGGGCTGATCGGGTCGGATCGCGGCTGCCGTCGGGGACCAGATAAGCTGCTTTCCCTTGCAGAGCCTGCAGCGATGGCCCTTCCCTTTAAGGGAGGGAAGGAGCCTTCCAACGCGGCAGCGCTGCACGGCCCAGTGTGCAACGCTGCAGAACCTACCGCCCTGCCTGTTGCGCTCCAGGAAGGAAGTGGAGCTTGATTTAGCGCATGCTCCACTTCCTTCCTGGAGCGCAAAACCGAATTTTTTAAAAGGTGAGAAACATTAGCGCCTGCCGCTAATTTTCTCAACTTTTAAAAGTTAGCGCCCCAAATTTCTCCCCCTACATATTCCAGCAGCAGAATAATACATTCTATATTTCATGGTATAATAGCCTATCATTGTAAAACAGCACGTCCACTGTGAGCAACATCATGAGAGATTTGCTAGCTTTGTCAAAAAAAATGACTTTACTGAGAAACAAATAAATTTGAAGACAAATCAGCTCGTCGCACAACTTTTCCAAAAAATGGACAGCATAGATCCACTCGGGCTGCTGCCTGTGCGTTACGGCCCTGACTGATGACTTGATTGATTTCCATGACCAAATAAACTTCCGTAAAGAAAGACTTGCATTTCTCCAGCGCCTTTCACGGCCACAGGACGTCTCAAAACGCTTTACAGCCAATGAAGTACTTTTGCAGTGTCATCACTGTTGTAATGTAAGAGACACGGCAGCCAATTTGCGCACAGCAAGATCTCACAAACAGCAATCTGTTAAATGACCAGATCATCTGGTATTTTTTTTGCTTTGTGCTGGACGAGAATGAGCAGGATTCGATTGAGCCAAACTGCACTTCACTGTGGGTGACTCATTCTAGGAACAATGACTGGAGCAACACTTTGTTGAGAACGGAGATGTTTCATTATTATTGTTGTAACTCAGACAAGGGCCTAGAAAGTTGGCCGTGCAGCACCTGTTTTTCGGGCACTAAACAACCTCCTGAGCCTCCAATATGGCGAGCGGGAAGCGCACGTCCATTAGGAGCTGGCAGTGTGCCGCCCGCCATATTGGTCAAGGCCAAAAAATCGGCATGCCTGAAACAGGCGTTGGGACCTTTGCATATGCAAATAAGGGGCCTAAATCCTGTCTGAGGATCCCACGGCAAGATTGGTTTGCCCTGAGCTTGCACGAGTGCTTCCCCCCCGACCCAACATTGAAAGAAGACGGGCTGTTGCTGGCCCCCACTCCATGCCCCCCCACACCCCAGATCGCCCACGCTATCTCCCCCCGGCCCCCAACCACCCCTACCTCCTGACCCGGTCGCCCTCCCTTCCTAGTCGCCCCCCGCTCCCCCATCCTCACTTACCTGTGACACTAGCAACAGCCCGACCTTCAATCGCGCGTTGCCTGCGAGCTGCCTCTTGGCCTCCGCAGCTCGCCGGCTCGATGGAAATGAGGCTCAAGGCCCAATATCAGGTGCATCTTGGGTTTCACCCTTCTGGCACAGGCATCGTTCCCTGTCCGCCCCCCACCACCCTCTCCACATGACCAAAAAAAGGGCGCGCACGAATTCCTCGGCCACTATTCCGTAAGGATGACGTCCACACAATCAGAACATTTATGATGCTCACAAAAGACACTATGACTGACTGAAACAAAATGAGAATTAAATGCTTATGGCAGGTTGTAAGCTTATTAAAAACTCAACATAAATGCTCTTGTCATTTTAAACTCTATGTGGCCTCACACAGGAGGGCTAGAAATTCGGTGCCTTAGCGCCTCCTGTTAGCACCTCCAGGGGGCGACAACGGGGCGCTAAGGACTTGGCGCCTGGGCGCGGCGATGTTACCGCCGCCTGCGACATTCACCTGGCGGTTTGTGGCGGCGGTAACCCCTAGCGCCACGACCTCCTGCGCCCGGAGATCGTGACGTCGTCCGGCTGCGCAGCGCCCCGGACCCGAAATTCATTTCCTCCCCCTGCAGCATCGCTGGACGATGACACTGACAGCTGCAGGAGGCGTCGATCGGGAGGCCGGGCACTTCGGGGGCGACTTAAAGGCGAGGTGGCCGAGGTAGGTGAAAAACAAATCTGAAATGCTGTTTGTGGTTTTTTTCTCTCGTCGCCAGCCATCGATCAGCCCGGCACTCTGCTGCAGCGCATCGGGCTGATCAGGCCGGATCGCGGCTGCCGTCGGGGACCAGGTAAGTTTTGCCCTTGCAGAGCCTGCAGCGATGGCCTTTCCCTTTAAGGGAGGGAAGGAGCTTTCCAACGCGGCAGCGCTGCACGGCCCAGTGTGCAGCGCTGCTCACCTCCCGCCCCGCCTGCTGCCTGTCGGGCTTCTGGAAGGAAGAGGAGCGCCTGATTTAGCGCGTGATCCACTTCCTTCCTGGAGCGCAAAACCGAATTTTTTAAAAGTTGAAAAACATCAGCGCGTGGCGCTAATTTTCTCAACTTTTAAAAGTTAGCACCTCAAACGGGGCTACAATGAATTTCTCCCCCTCAGTAGTTTTTGAGGGGAATGGAGCCCCTACCTAGCATGACCTAATTGAATGGCAGAACAGGCTACTCCTGTTCCTATGTTACATAAGAACAAAAGAAATAGGAGCATGAGTAGGACATACAACCCCTCGAGCCTTTCAATAAGATCATAGCTGATCTTCGACCTCAACTCCACTTTCCCGCCCAAGCCCCATATCCCTTGGTTCCCTTAATATCCAAATATCCATCGATCTCAGCCTTGAATATACTCAACGACTGAACCTCTACAACCCTCTGGGGCAGAGAATTCCAAAGATTCACCGCCCTCTGAGTGAAGAAATTCCTCCTCATCTCAGTCCTAAATGGCCAACCCCTTCTCCTGAGACTGTGACCCCTGGTTCTAGACTCCCCAGCCGGGGGAAACCTGTTGTTATATTTACTTTCTGTGCAGTCTATTCTGAGCAACATTTTCAGTCGCTTCCTAAGAGGAACTAACAGAGTGGTGTGTTCGTATGTATCTAAAAATAATCTACAGGACGGTTGATATTTCCCTCTTGAAATTAATCAAGCAGAATGCTCCTTGAAATAGATATGTTTTTATCTCACTCACTAACACAGCCGTTGAAACGTTTATTGATTTTAAACAACATCTTTTTCCTAAATGAGGATTAGAGCACATTACCACCTGAAATGCCTTTTACTTTAGACAAATTATGCCAAGAGCCCAAATAACGAGATTTGCCTCCAATCTCAAGGGGATTTCACAACATTGGATCAGTTCTACTTTTTTTTTTATTCGGTTATGGGATGTGGGTGTCGCTGGCAAGGCCAGCATTTATTGCCCATCCCTAATTGCCCTTGAGAAGGTGGTGGTGAGCCGCCGCCTTGAACCGCTGCAGTCCGTGTGGTGAAGGTACTCCCACGGTGCTGTTAGGGAGGGAGTGCCAGGATTTTGACCCAACGACGATGAAGGATCGGCGATATATTTCCAAGTCAGGATGGTGTGTGACTTGGAGGAGAACTTGGAGATGGTGGTGTTCCCATGCGCCTGCTGCCCTTGTCCTTCTAGGTGGAAGAGGTCGCAGGGTTTGGGAGGTGCTGCCGAAGAAGCCTTGGCGAGTTGCTGCAGTGCATCTTGTAGACGGTACACACTGCAGCCACGGTGCACCGGTGGTGGAGGGAATGAATGTTTAAGGTGGTAGATGGGGTGCCAATCAAGCGGGCTGCTTTGTCCTGTATGGTGTCGAGCTTCTTGAGTGTTGTTGGAGCTGCACTCATCCAGGCAAATGGAGAGTATTCCATCACACTCCTTACTTGTGCCTTGTAGATGGTGGAAAGGCTTTGGGGAGTCAGGAGGTGAGACACTCGCCGCAGAATACCCAGCCTCTGACCTGCTCTTGTTGCCACAGTATTTATGTGACTGGTCCAAAAATGCTGCAGCAGAAATGAGCGGGCTACAAATTCTTGGGGTTCAGTCACAGAACGGTTTGCTCCGCTATATTAAGAAGGGTGCTGTGACCAGATTGGAACAATTGGGAGAGCAAATTAAGTGGAGCAAGTAGGAACATCACTCAAAATAGTCTGCTAAAACTGGGGCCTATTTGCACTGTGGTAGTCACAGTATCTCTGCTACACCAAGAATTTCCACAGAATGTTTTTTAGTTGTTAGTTTCACAGGAGTGTTATCAGACAAAATTTGACACCGAGCCACATAAGGAGATATTTGGGCAGGTGACCAAAAGCTTGGTCAAAGAGGTAGGTTTGAAAGAGAGTCTTAAAGGAGGAGAGAGAGGTAGAGAGGCGGAGAGGTTTAGGGAGGGAATTCCAGAGATTGGGGCCTTGGCAGCTGAAGGCACGGCCACCAATGGTGGAGCGATTAAACTCAGGGATGCGTAGGAGGTCAGAATTGGAGGAGCGCAGAGATCTTGGAGGGCTGGAGGAGGTTACAGAGATAGAGAGGGGCGAGGAGGCCATGGAGGGATTTGGTCACAAGGATGAGAATTTTAAAATCGAGGCGTTGGTGGACCAGGAGCCCATGTAGGTCAGCGAGCACAGGGGTGATAGTGAACGGGACTTGGTGCGAGTTAGGACATGGGCAGCAGAATTTCGGATGAGCTAGCGTTTGCAGAGGGTGGAAGATGGGAGGCCGGCCAGGAGAGCATTAGATTAATCAAGTCTGGAGGTGACAAAGATAATCGGGGTGATTCCATGTTCCAGTGCTCTCAGAGAGGGTACCTCCGGAAATCACCCGCTGTTTGCTGAGGCACACTCCCTGGCTGGGAGTGCGGAATCCCCCTTATTATTGAAAAACCATTCCATCTGGGCACGACTGCTCTCAGTCCCAAACCAGTGTGCGTGTGTAGTAATCCAGGAGAACAGGAAACCCATTAAGTATAGATTGAACCAAAGCCTGAATTCTGAAAAGGTGTTTGTTTAAAAAAAAGCTCAGTGACTGCACCAAAGATATTTTCTGCATTAAGAGACAGAGCTTGCTGTCAGACTATCGACTGTGCTCAATGTACTGCGCAATACTGAAAAGTAGTCTTGAATGGTCTGATAACCATCAGCCCTTTGAAAAGTCCACCAGGTTGTACAGTTCTGTTCACTATTTCTATCTCCCTCATTTTCTTTCCTCACTGGTCATTTGCTGAGAGAATGTCTATCCTCTCTATTTTCATCAAAATTACTGTTAATGTGCTCTGTTCACAGGAAGTGCAACCCAAGAGATTGTTAAGAGAGAATGCCAGTTTATTCTTAGTATCAAGAGAGCACTTCACTATCACATGGTACTACATCCAACAATCCAAGTGAGAAGTGGATTGACTTTGAATGACAGGATTTCAGGAGTCCAAGTCACTACTTATGAACTAATAGCTGAGAGATGTGTATTCAACCACATCAACCTACAGACTGAGTGCTAACAGCACTTCCAGTAGATTTTGTAGGATGAGAAAGGAAAGGAGATAGAGGAAGAAGGAATGGAGGGCAAATGGGAGGAAGGGAAAGAGGCTGGAAAGAGAGGGGAGGAAAGGAGAGGGAGAGAGGATATAAGAGGGAGGGGAGGAAAAGTCAGTGGGAAAACAAAGAGAGGGAGTGATGAGAGAGAGAGAGGGGGGAGGAAAGGAGAAGGAAGAGAGGGAATGATAAGGAGAGGAAGGAAGAGAGAAGGAGGGTTAGGAAAGAAAGAGGGGGAGAGGAAGAAAGGGAGCGAGACAGAGAGGAAGAGAGAGAGGGGGAGAGGTAGACCAAGGAAGAAAGAAAATGAGGAGAGTGAGAGGAGAGAGGAGAACAAGGAGGGAGGAAGAGAGAATGGATGAAGGAAAGAGAAAGAAAGAAAGACTTGCATTTCTATAGCGCCTTTCACGACCACCGGATGTCCTAAAGCGCTTTATAGCCAATGAAGTACTTTTTGGAGTGTAGTCACTGTTGTAATGTAGGAAACACAGCAGCCAATTTGCGCACAGCAAGCTCCCACAAACAGCAATGTGATAATGACCAGATAAACAGTTTTAGATGTTGATTGAGGCATAAATATAGGCTAGGACACCGGGGAGAACTCCCCTGCTCTTCTTCGAAATAGTGTCATAGGATCTTTTACGTCCACCTGAGAGAGCAGACGGGGGCCTCGGTTTAATGCCTCATCCGAGAGACGGCACCTCCGACAGTGCAGCACTCCCTCAGCACTGCACTGCAGTGTCAGCCTAGATTTTTGTGCTCAAGTCTTGAACCCACAACCTTCTGACTCAGAGGCGAGGGTGCTACCCACTGAGCCACGGCCGAGACAAAGGGGCAGGAAGGGTGAAAATGCAGGCGAGGAGGAGGGAAAGCGAAAAGGAAAAAAAGAGAGGCAGAAAAGAAATGGAAGGAAGAATCAAAACGAAATCAGCAAGAGCAATAAAATAGTGTCAAATGGAAATTCAGTCATCAGACCTGCACTCTCCCACTGAGGCCTATTCTGAGTTCCTCCTCAGGAGTCTTCAAGAGCAGCAGCTGCTGCTGGGATTATTATTAAATTTGTAAAACTCTCTGAAAACCACTGAACCTGGTACTTTACCCAAAGGCAATCGATTAATAGCTACCTCAGTTTCCTTCATATTAACTCCTGCACCCTGTTCTCTATATGAGGTACGGCCATAGTGGGAGGGGGGGGGCGGGGTGTCCTCAAGCTGTCTAACTTTGTAGTTCAATTAAATGAAGTAAAACTCTGAAAATAAATGTCTAACATTTGCTGAATAACATCCCCCGGGGAAATACATTCCCCATTTATTTTTTTTCTAATTGCACAGACTGATGGCAGAACTACATTATCGAGCATCAAGTCACTGGCCTTCTCAGTCTCACCATCTCTTCATATTTCTGAGATCCTGTCTTCACTAAGACAAGCCCAGCTGTACTTCTCATTTCATTTTCAGTATCTAACGTGACAGCACACCACACTGATGCTGGAAGAGACAACAAGAGAAAGACTTGAGCCACCACTGTACACTATGGGATTTCATTTGCGCTTAATTCACTGGCCGAGTGTGATTTTTTTTTTATAGCGCATACTCTCTATACACAAGTTTAGCCGGTGTACTTTCTTGGAGCTCAGGTGTATTACAATTGGCACACAATGAAGTTTATTAGAATCCACCCGTAGCTATCTATTCTGTCCCAGAGGCACTGATTCAGCTGCCAATCCATCCAATTGTGTAATGCCAATCATTACACAAACTAGGGTTGTATTCCCTGGAATTTAGAAGGTTAAGGGGTGATTTGATCGAAGTTTTCAAGATATTAAGGGGAACAGATAGGGTAGATACAGAGAAACTATTTCCGCTGGTTGGGGATTCTAGGACCAGGGGGCATAGTCTAAAAATTAGAGCCAGACCTTTCAGGAGTGAAATTAGGAAACACTTCTACACACAAAGGGTGGTAGAAGTTTGGAACTCTCTTCCGCAAATGGCAATTGATGCTAGATCGATTGTTAATTTTAAATCTGAGATTGATAGCTTTTTGTTAACCAAAGGTATTAAGGGATATGGGCCAAAGGCGTGTATATGGAGTTAGATCGCAGATGAGCCATGATCTCATTGAATGGCGGAACAGGCTCGAGGGGCTGAATGGCCTCCTCCTGTTCCCATGTTCCTGTATTCCTATCCACTTTAATGAGCTCAGACCTGTAAAAGCCGGCCAATTCTCTTGTGCAATGCACTCATCTCCAGTGCTGACTGGCTCAGGTAAAAGTATGGGAAATACAATGGACCTGGAAGGCCCTGCATTAGCTTACAGCTGTCATGGCAACCATTCTGCAGAGAGTTTATTGATGAAATCATTATACGTGGCATGCTTTCTGCTGCCCTTTTCATCGAGCTTATTGCCTGTTAAAAAGTAAATATGCCGACCAACTCAACCCTGGTCAGGCTGGTATTCTGGAAGAATGAGGATCAGATCACCAGAAGGCCCTTCTTCATCCGAACCTAGCTGTGCATGATCTTGTGTATGCAAGAGGTGAATAACGGGGCTGTTTTCGTTAGAGCAGAGGAGATTAAGGGCCTATTTGATAGAGATACTTAAAAATATGAAGGGATGGGACAGAGTAGATAGATGCAGACACGTTTCCAGTGATGGAAGGCTCTAGGATGAGGCTATAAGATTAAATGTAAGAGCTTTAGGACAGAGCAGGAGAAACTTTTTCACACGGAGGGTTGTGAGGCAGTGGGACGCACTACCAGAGTTTGTGATTGAAGCAGAGACTATGTCAACATTTAAGAGTAGCTTAGAGAGGTGGTTGAAGGAAAAGGGAACAAAAGGATGGGAACTGGGCGGGCACATGGGATTAGGACTACTGGTCGTGTGGAGGATAAACACCAACATGGACTGGTTGGGCCTGTTTCCATGTTGTAAATTCGATGTCATTTTCAAAACTATGAGGCTGAAATCATATAAAGTGCCTCAACAGGAGGTATGGAGTAAGAGTGAAACAGTTAACCCTGTTGTAGGTAAAAAGAAAAGAAAGACTTGCATATAGCGCCTTTCATGACCACCGGACGTCACAAAGCGCTTTACAGCCAATGGAGTACTTTTTGAAGTGGAGTCACTGTTGTAATGTGGGAAACGCGGCAGCCAATTTGCGCACAGCAAACTCCCACAAACAGCAATGTGATAATGCCCAGATAATCTGTTTTTGTTATGTGGATTGAGGGATAACTATTGGCCAGGACACCGGGGAGAACTCCCCTGCTCTTCTTCGAACTAGTGCCATGGGATCGTTTACGTCCACCTGAGAGAGCAGACGGGGCCTCGGTTTAACATCTCATCCGAAAGACGGCACCTCCGACAGTGCAGCACTCCCTCAGCACTGCACTGGAGTGTCAGCCGAGCTTTATGTGCTAGTAAATGAAATGAAGTGTTCAAAAGCAAAAAGAAAGCCCATTGGAAATCTAAAATCAAAGAAAATGCTGGAAATAAAGAGCAGGTCAGTCAGCATCTGAAAAGAGAAAGCGTGGGTTAACAGTTCTTCACTGGTCTGGACGAAGGGCCTCCACCCAAAATGGGGCCTACCTTTATTTCAGGAGCTGAAGGGCTAACTGTGCATCTCCAGCATTTTCTGCCGTTATTTCCAACGCAGTGATCTAATGCCTGTCACGTTTGGGATGCCTTATAAGCTTGGCTGCATATTCATGATATCTGTAAACGGATTCTTTTGCGCTATAAGCAGAGGCAACGTGACAACGCACACAAGTACGCCTAAACTGGCAGGGGCAGCAGCCAGCTCCTGTGCCCAGTTCAGAAAGGGTCCTTTGGCAACATCATAACCTATAAATACACCTGTGCTCAGGCATCCCAGTTTGAAAGCATGCACTGTACGGAAGAGAGCCATTCAGTGCTAAGAACAGGTTGGATATCAGCAGGTGTCGTAAACATCGTCTTAGTAAACTGCTGATCCTGAGTACGTATGCAAAGTTCACATTTTAACAGAATTTGGTACTCCTCAGCTCTGCTTTCTCAAGCACAGCAACATAGCTGATGGCTTTAACATCAACGGCATATGCTTGTTGGCATGTGACGTCCTTTCCCATCAGCACTGTCTGTGATGTTTCTCCACCCTCCACGCCACTTTATGCCTCATGCCTCAGTTTCCTATTATCCCACATGCTAGTTTAATCTGTTTCAGCTCACTCTGTGTAACTTCCCACTCCTTCAACTCTGGACAAGCATCAATAATGCCATAGCAACAAGTCAAGCCTAAAAACATGTCGAGACAAACGAGCCCTTAACAAGACTAACAAGCAACAGCAAGGTTAATACCAGGCCTGCACATTAGCATGTATTACTGTTTGCATAGGCAAAAGTTAATGCCTGCTCCATTAATACTAACACACAAAATTACTGCACTTTAACACACAATTAGCATGGTCCTCTACCCAAAATGAGGCCTCGCTTTTTTTTTCAGGGCTTACTGTACATTTCCGGCTTTTATTTCCAAAGCAATTATCTAATGCCTGTCATGTTTCAGATGTCTTCTAAGCTCCGACACTGAAAGAATTAACCCCTCCTTTCTTTGCGATAAGACTAAAAAAGGTTTGAGGTTTCCGGTGGCATTTTCATGCGGCTTCTGAACTTAATTTTTTTTAATGGCAACACCGTCTTGCGCAGAGTCGAAGAAATGCTTCAGACAAGCAAGGACAAAGCTCTCCTTTCCAAATTGGCAAGCGCGCAATTAAATCCTGCAGTTTTTGGACAGCATCTACCGGCAGAGTACCTCTGGCACAGTTGGTAATAACACACATGACAGCTCTAAAAATGACCAATTAGTTTCAGATTATGGGAGACTTTCATTCCGCAAACAGATTTCTCAAAATCGCTTGAAGCTGGGGCCTTTTTTTCCCCCCTGTTTGGAAAGCTAAGTTTTATTCCACCTTTTAAATAAAACTCTTAGGGGGAAAAATTGGGTCGCGCCCCTTTGGGGCGCTAACTTCGCCAGGGCACTACTGGAAGCGCTCCCCCTCCCTCTTGGGGCGCTCCCATTGAATATCGCGGCGCTACGTGCAGCATCGCCACCCGCGTCGGCACGTAGCGCCGCGGTGCTGCAGGCCTCCCTCCCCTCATTAAAGGGGAGGGGCCTAGCGCAGCGCGCACCGGAGCCCTGCTGGACCACCGGGGAGCAGGGTGCCGGGAAAAGAGCCCGGCACTCGAGGAGCGCTGGGCTGAGCAATCGCGGCCGGCACCCCATAGGAGGAGGCGAGAGGAGGCAGGTGCTGGCAGGCGGCCCAAAACAAAATGGCCGCCCGGCACCTGCCCTTTAATTTGCACCACCCCGGCCGCAAACACGGCACCCTGACCCTGTCGGACAGAGCGTCTGGCGGTAGGAATGGGGCCGCGAGCCAAGTTTGCGGCCTGGGCGCGAGCGGGGCGCTGCGCACAGCGATGACGTCATCACCAGAGGCGCAGCGCGAGGGGCGCTAACGGGAGGCACAAAGCAACCGGATTTTTCCCCCTTATTACCTTAATTGTATTGCCACTGTCCTGCGATGTGCCGGGGCTCCGCATTCTGTGAAATCCATTCTGTTTAACAGTGCAGGGTGGATTTTACAGCACTGGTGGTAAAAGAGAGACAACTGTGACAAGTGGCATTTGGTACCATTGGTGCGTTCAGTGCTAGTAGCACAGCTCCCGTCAGCTCCCCACAGCACGGACATCCGGCATGTGCTCATGGCACACTCTTGCGAAGAGATTGGACGAGCACCCCCCACACCCTCCACCCAAAGTACTCCCAAATGCCAATGGGAAAAAAGGAAGGCTTGCATTTATACAGCACCTTTCACAACCTCAGGCACTTTACGGCCAATGAAATACTTTTTCAAGTGTAGTCACTATTGTACTGTGGGAAATGCGGCAGCCAATTTGCACTCAGCAAGCTCCCACAAACAGTAATGTGATAATGACCAGATCATCTGTTTTAATGATGTTACAGGGGATCTTTTATATCCACCTGAGAGGGCAGATAGGGCCTCGGTTTAACGTCTCAATCGAAAGACAGCACCTTCCGACAGCGCAGCACTCTTTCAGTACTACACTGCAGTGTCAGCCTAGATTTTGTGCTTAGGTCTCTGGAGTGGGACTTGAACCCACAACCTTCTGACTCAGAGGCAAGATTACTACCAACTGAGCCACAAATCAGATGGACGTGTAGAGTACTTCCATATCCATCTTGCTAGTAGGATGGATATGTCGGGTACTCTCATATCCATCATGCCAATGGAATGGATATGCCCTGATGGCATGCACTTGCCAACAGGATGAACATCCAGGGTTCACTATGCCTCTGCCAATTCCACTGTACAATTGAGGAGCAGAAGGTGCTTGGGAGTTCTCCGAGTTGACATGGCCTCCAATTTTGCTCCCTGCCTCTCCGTGGAGAAAACACCTTGCTTGCACTCAGCACTTACCCCAGGTACCCTTAGGAGATTGGGATTTTTAGTGCACTGGTTAACCAGTTTGCAGTAAGTTCCTGTCTTTGTTTTAATACAGTTGTCAGCCCACAGAAGAAGTTACATTCCTTGGTTCAAAGTGCCACAAGAATCTTCTGTAATTCTCCATAGAATTCAATCAGATCAACAGTGTTGGCATCATTGGCCCCTTCAGTGTTTTAAAGCATTTGCCCACTGGCAAGGAGGCTGAAACTGGCACAAGCCTGCACCCAACACAAACCATGCAAGACTAATGAATTAATGCTGGTCCCAAGGAGATTCTATGAAAGCTCTCGCAAGTAAGAATATTGCATATTCAACAGGTCGATGGCTAGAATCAACTTTCTACCAGTATCACTTCTAAAGAATAATCTATTATAGAAATGTGCACAAAGACAGATTGGTTCATTGGTTTGACTGCTTACTGCAGATCCAATAACATTTATGTAAACATGCTGAGAGACTGAGGTTTCTACAGAGCATGGGACTTTGAGAGTGACTGTATTCCAAGAACTTTACTGAGTATTTCAATTACTTCAAAACTGAAAGAAACAGTATAACCTTCACTAACAAAGGTTTCTTCAACATACATCTCATCAGTTTGAAATAACGAGCAACCTTGATACATTCTGTCCAGGTTACAGGATTGTTGGTAAATAAGCCGTATTCAATAAAATCCATGATTAGAATGGAACATTCAAATCTAAATGAGGACCAAGTTTTGTACTTCCAGTTATTTCAAGTCTGAAATACTCAGTAAATTGAAAACGGTTTTATGTACATAAACTTTCTCTCCACACAAGCTCTTTTTTTTAGGTAAATTTCTCCTGAATTTGCTCTTGCCACACAACAGACCATCAGCAGAAACCTGTGAACAGGCCTCCTCCAATACTGACAAAGAGTCCACACCTGAAATGTTGACCTGTCTGTTCTCTCCAGGTATGCTGATGGGCCTGCTGAGTGTTTACAGCATCTTCTGGGGTTTTTTTGGTTTCTCCTCTGGTTGTGCTCTGAAATCGTCCACTAAGAGGTGTACAAGAATGGGCCATTCATTCCCTCCCTGTGTGCGAGGGCCTAGATTCCATTTAGTGCATTCCCTGCGCCCACTTGACACCTTCCCTCAGCAAAGCAGCCAAGATCATGGATTCAACAAGTGGAGGTCTGCACACAAAAGCTCCTGGACTGTCACTCTGTCATCACACTGCTTGAACTCTACACATACATTCAATTCATTTCCATCTCTTCTTTTGTCCGATTCCTTCTCCCAACATAATGGGCCAAAAATTCGGCGCTTGCCGGGTGAGTACGCGCTGTGTACTCACCCATAAGGCCCCCTGAAGTGCCGGTTTCCTGCATGCACTGCGCATGCGCGGGAAACCGGAACTTCCGATCTCGTGAAGGGGGAGGTTCAGAGGTGAACCGCGTGCGCGGGAGAGGCTGCGCGCACGCAGCGAACTTAGGTTTTTTTTCAGGTTTCTCCGGGAAGGTAAGTATTGAAGAACCTGCGCTTTTAAAAAGGAGGCGCAAGGCCTGTTTTTAACAAGGGAAGTGGTTAATTAATTACAATTTAAAAAAAATTTCAACAGGTTTATCTTTTTTAGATACTTTAAAGAAAGGTAAGTTTATTTTTAGCACTGGTAAAAAGTATTTTAATTTTTTCAAAAATTTTAATTTTTATTTAAAGTAGTTAATTTATTTAACTTATAGTTATTTTAAAAATGTGATGGTTTTTAAAAAAAAATTATTTGAAGTTTAGGTGTTGTTTTGGGGCCGATTTCAATTCATTGATTTGACAGGTCTTCCTGTCAAATCTATGAATGAAAGATGGTCTGCTGCCATTGGCTCTCCATGGCCCATGTGATCCCAGGGGACGCATCGCACTAACTACGCCCCTGGGATACACAAGCACTGCGCGCCGGCAGCTGCAGGAGGCCCAGGAGCTGAAGTCCCCGTGGGCCCAGAGGTCAACGGCAGGCACGGTAGGTAGGTGCGCGCACGATCCTTGCACCCGCGGGAAACCAGGGAGCCGAATTTCTGGGCCAATGTATCGTTCCCAGCTGACAAAATGGGCAAGCAACCAAATCCCTGTCAATGACAATCTTCAGCCAGCTGCTAAGAGACATGCAAGAGTAACCTGGAGTGACTGTATTTGCTGCAGTCCATGTTGCACCAATTAACCTAGTTGCTGCAATCCATTTTACCCTGGTCGATGCAGTTCATGTTGTACCAGTTACCATAGTTAGTGCAGTTCATGCTATACCAGTTATCATAGTTAGTGCAGTTCATGCTATACTAGTTACCATAGTTAGTGCAGTTCATGCTGTACCAGTTACCTTAGTTAGTGCAGGTCATGCTATACTAGTTACCATAGTTAGTGCAGTTCATGCTGTACCAGTTACCTTAGTTAGTGCAGTTCATGCTATACTAGTTACCATAGTTAGTGCAGTTCATGCTGTACCAGTTACCTTAGTTAGTTAGTTACTCTAGTTGCTGCAGTTGAATAATTCAGGAGCGGGCAACTTGGCAGTGGTAACCCATGTGTCTACCCGTTGGATGGCACAGTGTATTGCTACAGCCCCATAATGTGCAACTAGCCCCTGCTTCCAATTCTGAACCTTCCAGATTAAAGTATGCTACATTGAAATTAGGCGCTTTAAATATTAGCGCATTTACGTGAAATTGCTTTTGTCAGCTAATAAACCCGTTCATTTTAAATAACAGGTAAAGGCATTGTTTAAGAATGCATTAAGCATTCATGTGCTAAGAGTGAAAGACCCCAATTTCAAGGCATAAATGTTGGATAAGAACAGCACTTCAGTTACCTTTATGACAGACCCGTCCTTGGAAATTATGCATTTCTCAGCAGTTTGGCATCCTTAAGATTTTAGCTTTTACTGGAAAGAAGTGTCACTGTTATAAACATGAATTAAAAGAATAGGCAATGCCCTTTCCTTTCAGGTATTGCGTTTGATTCTGTCAGAAGGGTCTCTTGGAGAACGAGACAGTCAGATATTTTTCTTTAAATCAGTGTTATTTTTCAAGAGTAAGAGAATTTTCCCTCTTTTTAAAAAAAGAAATATAGAACTGTTGACCCCGTGAATAAAGATCGCAGCAGCACGATATTTTTGAAGTCTGTTCGCCTGCCTCGATTGAAATAGTATTATTGATCAACGTGGGTTGGACTATTGTCTGCAGGACACGTACAGTTACCACCTGTGCCTGTCCCACAGAGAAAGTGCTTCTGGGGATGTGGATGCATGGGGGGTCGATTGTTAAGGTACCGCCTGGGTGGAGAACGGAAGGGAACGTGTGGCGGGGAGGCTCACACCCGTTTTTCTTCCATTGAAATGAAGGGAAGGGGAACCTGGCGGGTTCTATAAGGGACGTGCGATCCTGCCCCACCCGTCCGTGCTCTGCCCAGGTGATGCTCAGCGCCCAGGCGGTGAAGGTGGAAATCTAGCCGAGAGCTTCTTTTCTTTTTGCATTCGTTCTTGGGATGTGGGCGACTCATGCAAATCCGCCTTTATTGATTCAGCGTGTTAACAACACCCGGGAATATTATAAAATTGTACAAGGCAGTGCAAAACCCCACAGAGGTGCAAAGCTTCTGAATTTTGCCTATTGTTTCTTTCTAGTCCTTTGTCAGGCCCTTGGGTAGTGCAAATCGGGAATGGGCACACAAGCCCCACATGACTTTCTGTCTATCAGTCATGGAGGGGGTGGGGGGTGGTGGTGAGAGGGGAAACGCAATCATCCAAATGTGCGATCTCATTCGTTACAAATATCCAACAGTGCGTTTTCATTCACTTTGTCCATGAGATCTGTAGTGCAGAGTCACCAGAATGACACCGGGGGCTAAAAGGGTGAAATTATGAGGACAGGTTGCATAGACTAGGCTTGTATTCCCTCGAGTGTAGAAGATCCCGAGGGGTCTTGACAGGGTGGATGTGGAGAGGATATTTCCTCTTGTGGGAGAATCTAGAACTAGGGGGGTCACTGTTTAAAAATAAGGGGTCGCCCATTTAAGACAGAGATGAGGAGAATTTTTTTCTCACAGAGGGTCGTGAGTCTTTGGAACTCTCTTCCTCAGAGGGCGGTGGAAACAGAGTCTTTGAATATTTTTAAGGCAGAGGTAGATAGATTCTTGATAAGCAAGGGGGTGAAAGGTTATCGGGGGTAGGCGGGAATGTGGAGTAATCAGATCAGCCATGATCTTATTGAATGGCGGAGCAGGCTCGGGGGGCCGAGTGGCCGACCCCTGCTCCTAATTCGTATGTTCGTATGTATGTACGTTCGTAAGATTAAGAGGTGATCTAATTGAGGTGTTTAAGATGATTAAAGGATTCGATAGGGTAGATCGAGAGAAACTATTTCCTCTGGTGGGGGGAGTTCAGAACAAGGGGATATAACCTTAAATTTAGAGTCAGGTCATTCAGGGGTGATGTCAGGAAGCACTTCTTCACACAAAGGTTAGTGGAAATCTGGAACTCTCTCCCCCAAAAAGCTGTTGACGCTGAGGGGTCAATTGAAAACTCAGATTGATAGATTTTTGTTAGGCAAGGGTATTAAGGGTTACAGAACCAAGGCGGGTCGATGGAGTTAAGATACAGATGAGCCATGATCTCATTGAATGGCGGAACAGGCTCGAGGGGCTGAATGACCTCCTCCTGTCCCTATATCCTATGTTCCTACTAGGCTTGTTCGGTGCTCAGCTCTTGTCTCAAATTCAGTCTCACCAACAGGATGTAAGTCTCCCGTATCTCTGCTGTCTGGCTGTAAAGCTCCCATCTGAAATGAGTAAGGCGCAGTCTCAGATTAAATCTAGTTCCTAATAATGGGCTGGTCTACAACGCAAGATAATCATAATTGGGCACAAATTGACAATCTCACACATTATGGGCCATAATTTCCTCTGTCGATGCAAATAAGAATCTCCAGCAGAAAGGGGTAATGGACTTTTCTGCCATTTTCAGTACCACGTCAAGACTTACTCCTCTACTACAATGCGCTTATTAAGAAATAACAGAAAATGCTGGAAACACTCAGCAGGCCAGGCAGCATCCGTGGAGAGAGAAAGAGAGTTAACGTTTCAGGTCTGTGACCCTTCGTCGACGTAGCGAAACCGCTAAAGTGATGTCACAACCAGGGAAGGAGCTGATTGGTAAGTAGGACGTGGTGAATATTTCTGCAGTCCAGTCGTTGAAGTAAAAGTAAGGTCTCTAGTTCAGAGTAAGTAGTGTTTAAAGGTCCCTAGTGTATTTAATATTCTTTAATGTAAAGGAAGTAGAGGGAGTAAATTAAGGGTAGGACATGGCAGGGCAGCTCGGCTGCGTGGAGTGCTCCTCCTGTGCTATGTGGGAAGTCAGGGACACTTTCGGTGTCCAGGGCGAACACATGTGCAGGAAGTGTCTCCAGCTGCAGCTACTCAAAATCCGCGTTTCGGAGCTGGAGCTGCGGCTGGAGTCACTGTGGAGCATCCGCGAAGCTGAGATCTTGGTGGATAGCACGTTTAACGAGGTGGTCACACCGCAGGTAAAGAGTGCACAGGCAGACAGGGAATGGGTGACCACCAGACAGAGTAAAAGAACTAGGAAGGTAGTGCAGGAGTCCCCTGGGTCCATCTCCCTCTCCAACAGATTTTCTGTTTTGGATACTGATGGGGGAGATGGTTTCTCAGGGGAATGCAGCAAGAGCCAAGTCCGTGGCACTACGAGTGGCTCAGCTGCACAGGAGGGGAGGAAAAAGAGTGGGAGAGCAATAGTGATAGGGGATTCTATCGTAAGGGAAACAGATAGACGTTTCTGTGGCCGCAGACGTGACTCCAGGATGGTATGTTGTCTCCCTGGTGCCAGGGTCAAGGATGTCACTGAACGGTTGCAGGGCATTCTGAAGGGGGAGGGTGAACAGTCAGAGGTCGTGGTTCACATTGGTACCAACGACATGGGTAGAAAGAGGGATGAGGTCCTGCAACAAGGATTTAGGGAGCTAGGTAGCAGATTAAAAAGCAGGACCTCAAAGGTTGTAATCTCTGGATTATTCCCGGTGCCACGTGCTAGTGAGTATAGGAATAGGAGGATAGAGCAGATGAATGCGTGGCTAAAGAGTTAGTGCAGGAGGGAGGGCTTTAGTTTCCTGGATCACTGAGTCTGCTTCTGGGGAAGGTGGGACCTGTACAAGTCAGACGGGTTGCACCTGAATCGGAACGGGACCAACATCCTTGCGGGGAGGTTTGCTAGTGCTGTTGGAGGCGGGGGGGGGGGGGGGGGCGCGGGGGCGGTTAAACTAACTTGGCAGGGGGTTGGGATACGGAGTGGAGCTATAGTAGGGAGTGATGCACAGCCAAATATAGAGGAAAAAACAAGTCAGCCTGGAAGGCAGAGCAAATATGTAACGGCACAAGGGAGTATGGCAAGGCTGGATGGCATTTATTTTAATGCAAGGTGTCTTGCGAGTAAGGCAGATGAATTGAAGGTGTTGATGAACACATGGGAGTATGATATTGTTGCTATCACAGAGACATGGTTGAGGGAGGGGCAGGACTGGCAGCTCAATATTCCGGGGTATAGAATCTTCAGGTGAGACAGAGGGGGGTGTAAAAGAGGAGGGGGTGTCGCAATATTAATCAAGGAGTCAATTACTGCTGTAAGGAGGGATGATCTCTTAGCAGGTTCCTCTAATGAGGCCATATGGGTAGAACTTAAAAACAAGAAGGGGGCAAGCACTTTGCTGGGAGTGTACTATAGGCCCCCAAACAGTCAGGGGGAGATAGAGGAACAGATATGTAGGCAAATCTCAGAGAAGTGTAGAAATAATAAGGTAATAATAGTAGGGGATTTCAACTTCCCCAATATTAACTGGGATAGTCAGAGTGTGAAAGGCTTAGAGGGTGCGGAATTCTTAAAGTGCATCCAGGAGAGCTTTTTGAGCCAGCATGTAGAAAGTCCTACAAGAGAGGGGGCGGTACTGGACCTAATTCTAGGGAATGTAGCCGGGCAAGTGGTAGAAGTGTCAGTAGGAGAGCATTTTGGTGACAGTGACCATAATTCGGTGAGATTTAAGGTAGTCATGGAAAAGGACAAAGATGGACCGGAAATAAAGGTTCTAAATTGGGGGAAGGCCGATTTTAATATGATAAGGCAGGATCTGGCCAAAGTGGACTGGGATCAGCTACTTGTAGGAAAATCCACATCAGAGCAGTGGGAGTCTTTCAGAAAGGAAATAGAGAGAGTACAATGCCAACATGTTCCCGTAAAGGTCAAGGGTGGGACCAACAAGCCCAGGGAACCCTGGATGTCAAGGGATATACAAGAATGGATTAGGAAAAAAAGGGAGGCTTTTGGCAGATACAAAGGACTAAAAACAGTGGAAGCCCTAGAGGAGTATAGAAAGGAGGAGATTGCGGGGGCTCTAACACATATATTCAGAACCTCTCTGGCCACAGGGGATGTGCCAGAGGACTGGAGAACCGCTAATGTAGTACCATTATTCAAGAAAGGGAGTAGGGAAAAACCGGGGAACTACAGGCCAGTGAGCCTAACATCAGTGGTAGGAAAATTATTGGAAAAAATTCTGAGGGACAAAATTAGTCTCCACTTGGAGAGGCAAGGATTAATCAGGGTTAGCCAACATGGCTTTGTCAAGGGAAGATCATGTCTGACTAATTTGATTGAATTTTTTGAGGGTGTGACTAGGTGTGTGGATGAGGGTAACGCAGTGGATGTGGTATACATGGATTTCAGTAAGGCCTTCGATAAAGTCCCGCACAGGAGACTGGTCAAGAAGGTAAAAGCCCATGGAATCCAGGGTGCCTTGGCACATTGGATACAAAACTGGCTCAGTGGCAGAAGGCAGAGGGTGATGGTCGAAGGTTGTTTTTGTGACTGGAAGCCTGTGGCCAGTGGGGTACCACAGGGATCGGTGAACTTGCTGTTTGTGGTCTACATTAACGACTTGGATATGAATGTAAAAGGTATGATCAGTAAGTTCGCGGATGATACAAAAATTGGTAGGGTGGTAAATAGCGAGGAGGGTAGCCTCAGTCTGCAGGACGATATAGATGGGTTGGTCAGATGGGCGGAACAGTGGCAAATGGAATTTAATCCGGAAAAGTGCGAGGTGATGCACTTTGGAGGGACTAACAAGGCAAGGGAATACACAATGAATGGTAAGACCCTAGGCAAGACGGAGAGTCAGAGGGATCTTGGTGTGCAAGTACACAGATCCCTGAAGGCGGTGGATAAGGTGGTAAAAAAGGCATATGGGATACTTGCCTTCATTAGCCGAGGCATAGAATATAAGGGCAAGGAGGTTATGATGGAGCTGTATAAAACACTGGTTAGGCCACATCTGGAATACTGTGTGCAGTTCTGGTCGCCACACTACAGGAAGGATGTGATCGCTTTGGAGAGGGTGCAGAGGAGATTCACCAGAATGTTACCTGGGCTGCAGCGCTTCAGCTATGAAGAGAGACTGGGCAGATTGGGTTTGTTTTCCTTGGAGCAGAGGAGGCTGAGGGGGGACATGATTGAGGTATACAAAATTATGAGGGGCATAGATAGGATGGATACTAAGGAGCTTTTTCCCTTAGTAGAGGGGTCTATAACAAGGGGGCATAGATTCAAGGTAAAGGGCGGGAGGTTTAGAAGGGATTTGAGAAAGAACTTTTTCACCCAGAGGGTGGTTGGAGTCTGGAACTCACTGCCTGAAAGGATTGTGGAGGCAGGAACCCTTACAACATTCAAGAGGCAGGAACCCTGTGTGAGAACCTCTCTGGGTACGTCGAGGGCATCCTGAAACCCATCGTACAGGGAACCCCCAGCTTCTGTCGCGACACTACAGACTTCTTGCAGAAACTTAGCACCCATGGACCAGTTGAACCAGGAACACTCCTCGTCACGATGGACGTATCGGCACTCTACACCAATATCCCCCACAATGACGGCATCGCTGCGACAGCCTCAGTACTCAACACCAACAACAGCCAATCTCCGGACGCCATCCTACAACTCATCCGCTTCATCCTTGACCACAATGTCTTCACCTTCGACAACCATTTTTTTACCCAAACACACGGAACAGCCATGGGGACCAAATTCGCACCCCAATACGCCAACATCTTCATGCACAAGTTCAAGCAAGACTTCTTCGCTGCACAGGACCTCCAACCAACGCTGTACACCAGATACATCGACGACATCTTCTTCCTTTGGACCCACGGCGAAGGATCACTGAAAGGACTACACGATAGCATCAACAGGTTCCATCCCACCATCAAACTCACCATGGACTACTCCTCAGAATCGGTTTCATTCTTGGACACACGAATCTCCATCAAAGACGGACGCCTCAGCACTTCACTCTACCGCAAGCCCACGGACAACCTCACGATGCTCCACTTCTCCAGCTTCCACCCTAACCACGTTAAAGAAGCCATCCCCTATGGACAAGCCCTGCGAATACACAGGATCTGCTCAGACGAGGAGGAACGCGATGGACACCTACGGACACTGAAAGACGCCCTCGTAAGAACGGGATATGACGCTCGACTCGTCGATCGACAGTTCCGACAGGCCACAGCGAAAAACCGCATAGACCTCCTCAGAAGACGAACACGGGACACAACCAACAGAGTACCCTACGTCGTCCAGTACTTCCCCGGAGCGGAAAAACTACGCCATGTTCTTCGCAGCCTTCAACATGTCATCGATGACGACGAACACCTTGCTAAGGCCATCCCCACGCCTCCACTACTCGCCTTCAAGCAGCCGCCTAACCTCAAAAGTACCATCGTTCGCAGCAGATTACCCATCTTTCAGGAGAACAGCAACCAAGACACCACACAACCCTGCCACGGCAACCTCTGCAAGACATGCCAAATCATGGACACAGATACCATCATCACACGTGAGGACACTACCCACCAGGTACACGGTACATACTCATGTGACTCGGCCAACGTTGTCTACCTGATACGTTGCAGTAAAGGATGCTCCAGAGCATGGTACATCGGCGAGACCATGCAGACACTGAGACAACGTATGAACGGACACTGCGCAACAATCGCCAGGCAGGAGGGTTCCCTCCCAGTCGGGGAACACTTCAGCAGCCAGGGGCATTCAGCCTCGGATCTGCGGGTAAGCGTTCTCCAGGGCGGCCTTCGGGATACACGACAGCGCAAAATCATAGAGCAGAAACTGATAGCCAAGTTCCGCACTCATGAGGATGGCCTCAATCGCAATATCGGGTTCATGTCACGATACAGAACGTGACTTGACATCATGGCCGGTCTTCCCAGGTGTTTTTTTTTTAAAAAAGACTAACACAAGAACCAACACAAATTGACAGGATATGCAGCCAGCAGGTGGTTTGACACGTTGGACCCCCTGGGACACATCTCATTGTCTTGGCTGTGCTCTTAGTGTGTCTTTGATATAGGGAAAGATTTGAATAGATTTTGTCTGTGTTTAAATTGTGAATTCTGGGAGATTCTCTCACTGCTAACTTACCTGAGGAAGGAGCGACAGCTCCGAAAGCTTGTAAAATTAAATAAATCTGTTGGACTATAACCTGGTGTTGTGCGACTTCTCATTTTTAACATTCAAGAAGCATTTGGATGAGCACTTGAAATGCCATAGCATACAAGGCTACGGACCAAATGCTGGAATATGGGATTAGATTCGACAGGGCTTGATGGCCGGTGCGGACACGATGGGCCGAAGGGCCTCTATCCGTGCTGTATAACTCTATGACTCTAAAGTGCAGGGGGGTACTTAAAAAAGAAATGAGGAGAGCAAAGAGGGGGCATGAAAAAACACTGGCGGGCAAAATAAAGGAAAATCCCAAGGTGTTTTATAAGTATATTAAGGGCAAGAGGATAACCAGGGAAAGAGTAGGGCCCATTAGGGACCAAATGTGTGTAGAGCCAGAAGATGTGGGTGAGGTTTTAAATGAATATTTTGCATCTGTGTTCACTATGGAGAAGGACGATGTAGGCATAGAAATCAGGCAGGGGGATTGTGATATACTTGAACAAATTAGTATTGAGAGGGAGGAGGTACTAGCAGTTTTAGCAGGCTTAAAAGTGGATAAATCCCCAGGCCCAGATGAGATGTATCCCAGGCTGCTGTGTGAGGCAAGGGAGGAGATTGCAGGGGCTCTGACACAAATTTTCAGAACCTCTCTGGCCACAGGGGAGGTCATGATGCGGAGATGCCGGTGTTGGACTGGGGTGGACAAAATTGAGAGGTCGCACAACACCAGGTTATAGTCCAACAGTTTTATTTGAAATCACAAGCTTTCGGAGCTGTCGCTCCTTCCTCAGGTGAAGGTGCCAGAGGACTGGAGGACAGCTAACGTAGTACCATTATTCAAGAAGGGTAGTAGGGATAAACCAGGGAATTACAGGCCAGTGAGCCTAACATCAGTGGTAGGGAAATTATTGGAAAAAATTCTGAAGGACAGAATTAGTCTCCACTTGGAGAGGCGAGGATTAATCAAGGATAGTCAGCATGGCTTTGTCAGGGGGAGATCATGTCTAACCAATTTGATTGAATTTTTCGAGGGGGTGACTAGGTGCGTGGATGAGGGTAGTGCAGTTGATGTAGTCTACATGGACTTCAGTAAGGCTTTTGACAAAGTCCCACATGGGAGACTGGTCAAGAAGATAAGAGCCCATGGGATCCAGGGCAATTTGGCACATTGGATCCAAAATTGGCTTAGTGGCAGGAGGCAGAGGGTGATGGTCGAAGGTTGTTTTTGTGACTGGAAGCCTGTGTCCAGTGGTGTACCGCAGGGATCGGTACTGGGTCCTTTGCTGTTTGTAGTGTACATTAATGATTTAGATACGAATGTAGGAGGTATGATCAGTAAGTTCGCAGATGACACGAAAATTGGTGGAGTGGTAAATAGCGAGGAGGGAAGCCTCAGGCTACAGGACGATATAGACGGGTTGGTCAGATGGGCAGAACAGTGGCAAATGGAATTTAACCCTGAAAAGTGTGAGGTGATGAATTTTGGGAGGATTAACAAGGCAAGGGAATACACAATGAATGGTCGGACCCTTGGAAGGACAGAGGATCAGAGGGACCTTGGTGTGCATGTACATAGATGCCTGAAGGCAGCAGGACAGGTAGATAAGGTGATTAAAAAGGCATATGGGACACTTGCCTTCATTAGCCGAGGCATAGAATATAAGAGCAGGGAGGTTATGATGGAGCTGTACAAAATGCTAGTTAGGCCACAGCTGGAATACTGTGTGCAGTTCTGGTCGCCACACTATAGGAAGGATGTGATTGCATTGGAGAGGGTGCAGAGGAGATTCACCAGGATGTTACCTGGGCTGGAGCGCTTCAGCTATGAAGAGAGACTGGACAGGCTGGGTTTGTTTTCCTTGGAGCAGAGAAGGCTGAGGGGGGACCTGATTGAGGTGTACAAAATTATGAGGGGCATAGATAGGGTAGATAGAAAGGAACTTTTCCCCTTAGTAGAGGGGTCAATAACCAGGGGGCATAGTTTCAAGGTAAGGGGCAGGAGGTTTAGAGGGGATTTGAGGAAAAACTTTTTCACCCAGAGGGTGGTTGGAATCTGGAACTCACTGCCTGAAAGGGTGGTAGAGGCAGGAACCCTCAACATTCAAGAAGCATTTAGATGAGCACTTGAAACGCCATAGCATACAAGGCTACGGACCAAGTGCTGGAAAATGGGATTAGAATAGGCAGGGCTTGATGGCCGGCGCAGACACGATGGGCCAAAGGGCCTCTTTCTGTGCTGTATGACTCTATGGGGGAAAAATTCAGTTGGTTGCACCTCCCATTAGCGCCTTAAGAGGGCGCTAATGGGGCGCAAAGCAACTGGCGCCCGGGCGCGGCAATGTTTGCGCCTCTTGCGAAATTAACTAGACATTTTGCGGCGGCCCTAAACACTACCGCCACGATCTCCTGTGCCGCAGATCGTGACATCAGTCAAGTGCGCAACGCCCCGGTAGCGCCCCGCAGCGGATATTGAGTGGCGCCCCTGCCTTACCGCCTGCCGCTAGCAACGACAGGTTGAGGGGAGCGTTTTGCAGTCAGGAAGGGACTGGGGGAGCGCTATTTAAAGGCGACCGCTTCCTGCCTTTTTTTGTTGGTGACATTTTTGAACCACGCATTCTGAGAGAGAGAGAGACTTCTGGAGAGATTCAACGCTGTGTGAAGGAGTTTTGGGTACTGAGCAGCACTTTGCAGGTTCATTTTGATTTGCCTTTCCTTGTATCGATTTAGAAGAGACTGTGGGGGTTGCACTCTGAGCTTTTTCCCTGGTTCTCTCCATTGTTCTTTCCAGCAGATTTGATATACAGGTCTCTCCAGGCCGAGATTCAAGGCTGCAATGAGCAGGATGTGGATGGAAAGCCAGATCAACCCTCCCCTTTAAGAACTGGCCGGCGCCATTGTGTCTGTGTTCCATTGCTGACTGACATCACATGAGCTTTGCCAGCGCTCTGAGTTAGCGCCTCGCTCCTCGGCCTTTGCGCCTTAAGACAGGTGTGAAGCGCCTGATTTAGCGCTCCAATCACCTCCAGGGGCGATAAAAGTCAAGTTTGCAGTCGGAGGCGATAATTAGCGCCAGGCGCTAATCTTTGCGCCCGGCCGATAATTGCGCCCCAAATGGGGTGATACTGAATTTCTCCCCCCAAGACTCTAAGAAGCCTTGTTAAAAAGCTCAATCATGGGCAACTCTAGCAGAACTGCATGGTAGGAGAAAAAAACAGAAATGAAAACAGTGTTATTAACTCACATACAGCCCTGTTAGGAGAAGGGAAAGACTTTAATAATGGTGTATTTCATATTTAAATGAAGTGCTTTAATGAAATATGAATGACTGCAATGTGCAACATGACAGACAGATGATCAATAAATAATGGTGTGAAATTCACTGTATGGAACACAATGGTTTCAGGTCCAACAAAGCAACTGATATCACAATTTCAGCGTTCTGTGCTCGAGGGTCAGTGTCGGACAAGACGTAACGGAGGTTGATGTACATTTCCCCACATTACAACAGTGACTACACCTCAAAAGCTGCAAAGCACTTTGGACCGTCCCGAATTCTTTCTTTCTCTAATGGTCCCCCGGGCGAGATAATGGGAGCTCACAAATAGATGACTCTCCATTGGTACGGAGCCAGTGTGCTGTGTGGTTCCCTGCCTCTCCTTCCCCCCCACTGTGTGTGATAGGGAGACCGGGGGCGGGGGGAGTAATCATGACTTTGCATGAACCTCGAATTGAAATGAAATGAGTAAGGAAATAGCCATCAGGATCGAAAACATTGTCAATCACGTCAACATACGGAGGGAAGGGTGGATGAATTCACTTTCCAACGTGAGGCTTTGCGTGCCAGGAACCTACGGCAGGAAGTCAGGCGGGGAGGTCACTGGGCTTGCAGGATTTTCTATTCATT
Source organism: Squalus acanthias (assembly GCA_030390025.1). Taxonomy (NCBI): domain Eukaryota; kingdom Metazoa; phylum Chordata; class Chondrichthyes; order Squaliformes; family Squalidae; genus Squalus; species Squalus acanthias. Next base: position 1,393,734 of record JASTWF010000036.1, on the reverse strand, counting down.
AAAATTAATGGGTGTGAAATTCTGACCTACCTGTCTGATGTGGCATGATCTGCCCTTGTATATTTTCCGTTCTCAATATTAAAAGACGCAGACTATCAAATATACACATTATGCACTTTGCAGCTACATTCAATTATGTGCTTTATTAAAATTAAATCTAGAGGTACATATTCTCTTGCATTCCTGGGATGAGAGGGCTGTCCTATGATGAGAGATTGTGTAGAATGGGCCGATACTCTCTGGAGTTTAGAAGAATGAGAGGTGATCTCATTGAAACATATAAGAGTCTGAGGGGGATTGACAGGGTAGATGCTGAGAGGCTGTTTCCCCCCTGGCTGGAGAGTCTAGAACTAGGGGTCATAGTCTCAGGATAAGGGGCCGGCCTTTTAGGACTGAGATGAGGAGGAATTTCTTCACTCAGAGGGTTGTGAATCTTTGGAATTCGCTACCCCAGAGGGCTGTGGATGCTCAGTCATTGAGTATATTCAAGATGCAGAGATGCCGGTGTTGGACTGGGGTGGACAAAAATGAGAAGTCGCACAACACCAGGTTATAGTCCAACAGTTTTATTTGAAATCACGAGCTTTCGGAGCGCTGCTCCTTCGTCAGGTAACCTGACGAAGGAGCAGCGCTCCGAAAGCTCGTGATTTCAAATAAAACTGTTGGAGTATATTCAAGACAGAGATCGATAGATTTTTGGACTCAAGGGGAATCAAGGGATATGGGGATCGGGCAGGAAAGTGGAGTTGAGGTCGATGATCAGCCATGATCTTATTGAATGGTGGAGCAGGCTCGAGGGGCCGTATGGCCGACTCCTGTTCCTAATTCTTATGTTCTGACGAAAGGCCATCGACCTGAAACATTAACTCTGTTTCTCTCTCCACAGATGCTGCCTGACCTGCTGAGTATTTCCAGCATTTTCTCTTTTTATTTCAGATTTCCAGCATCCGCAGTATTTTGCTTTTGTTCTCTTGTTGATTATTGCATCAGATACGCCTTCATTTTAAAATTCTCATCCTCGTGTTCAAATCCGTCCCTGGCTTCACTTCTCCCTATCTCTGTAACCTCCTCCAGCCCTACAAAGCACTCTGACATCTCTGCGCTCCTCCAAATCTGGCCTCTTGCGCATCCCCCTCTCCCCTCGCCCCACCATTGGCAGCCGTGCCTTCAGCTGTCCAGGCCCTAAGCTCTGGAATTCCCTCCCTAAATCTCTCTGCCTCTCCTTAAAACCTACCTCCTGCACCTGTCCCAGTATCTCCTTAGGTGGCTTGGTGTCAAGCTTTTGTCTGATTACACTCCTGTGAAGCGCCTTGGGACGTTTTACGATGTTAAAGGTGCTATATAAATACAAGTTGTTGTTACAGTTAATTAAGATAAACCGATGCAAAGGACATGTCGACACCCTTTTACAAATGTGGTGACCTGAATTATTTATTGTAGATTGATTGGGATCGCTTGTAAGACAGCATTCCGTTTTACATTTTCAGACTTTGATTTTGCCTGCTATTTTAACACTGGAGGGATTTTTTCCCATATTGGAAACATTCTGAAATATATCATATAATCTTATTGTTTTCCTTCTGTACACAGTGCTGGGGAAAACAGTGTTTAATAAGTATCAAATCGACAGGTTCACCACAGCTGTAAAGTATTGCACGCCTTCAGTTCTGTTTCTCAAGCTTGTTCTTTCAGTTCTGAGCATGAAGCCATTGAGCAGACGGCGCTAATATATTGGGCCGTAATTTGCGGCCCCTACGGGTGCGTACGAGGTGCGTACCCGCCCGTAAGGGCCGCGCAGGTTCCGGGTTTAGGCATGCGCTGCGCATGCGCTAAAACCCGGAACTTGCGATCTGTCAAGAATTCTCTTGACAGATCGCACGCATCCCCGGGAAAAGGGCATCTGCGGGCGAAGAGTTGGGCTATCTGCCCAGCGAATGCCCGTGAAATTCTTTTACCAGCGTAAGAGTTTTAACAAACAGAAAAATAAAATTTTATCACTAATTTATACATTAAAAAACCTGTGCAATAAGGTACGGTTATTTTTAGCCCCTTTAAAACATGTAAATTCAACAAAATTAAATTTTTGTTTTAAATATTTAATTAAATGCAATTTTAATTAATTTTAAATATGTAATTTTTAAAATTTATTTGATGTCTAGGTGTATTTTTTTGGGTATTCCCATTCATGCTTGTGGGGTTTCCGTACATACGGAATATACTGTGGATAAAGACTCATGTCCAAATTCCTGCCCGCTCCCCGTAACCCTTAATGCCCTTTACTTCTAGGAAACTGTCTATTTCTGTTTTAAATTTAATTAATGTTGTAGCTTCTACAGCTTTTTGTGGCAGCATATTCCATGGACCTACCACCCTCTGAGTGAAGTAGTTCCTCCTCATCTCAGTTTTGAAAGAGCAGCCCCTTATTCTAAGACTATGTCCCCTAGTTCTCGTCTCACCCGTCATCGGGAACATCCTCCCCGCATCCACCCGATCCAACCCCTTCACAATCTTATATGTTTCAATAAGATCGCCTCTCATTCTTCTGAACTCCAATGAGTAGAGTCCCAATCTACCCAACCTCTCCTCATATGACCGCCCCCTCATCCCCGGGATTAACCGAGTGAACCTTTTTTGCACTGCCTCGAGAGCAAGGATGTCTTTCCTTAAGTAAGGACACCAAAACTGTATGCAGTATTCCAGGTGCGGTCTCACCAATACCTTGTACAACTGAAGCAATACCTCCCTATTTTTATATTCTATCCCCCTAGCAATGAAAGCCAACATTCCATTTGCCTTCTTAATCACTTGCTGCACCTGCATACTAACCTTTTGAGTTTCGTGCACCAGGACCCCCAGATCCCTTTGCACTTCAGTACTCTCCAGTTTCTTGCCATTAAGATAATAAATTGCTCTAGGATTTTTCCTGCCAAAGTGCATCACCTCACACTTTCCAGTGTTGTATTCCATCTGCCAAATCTCTGCCCACTTACTTAGCCTGTCTATGTCCCCTTGCAGGTTTTTTATGTCCTCCTCACTCACTACTTTCCCTCCCATCTTTGTATCATCTGCAAATTTTGATATGTTACACTTGGTCCCTTCCTCCAAATCGTTAATATAGATTGTGAAGAGTTGGGGACCCAGCACTGACCCCTGTGGAACACCACTAGTTACTGATTGCCAGTCTGAGAATGAACCATTTATCCCAACTCTTTGCTTTCTGTTAGATAGCCAATCCTCTATCCATGCCAGAATATTACCCCCAATCCCGTGATTTTTTACCTTAAGCAATAATCTTTTGTGTGGCACCTTGTCAAATGCCTTTTGGAAGTCTAAATACACTACGTCCACTGGTTCCCCTTTATCCACTCTATATGTTACTTCCTCAAAGAACTCCAGCAAATTTGTCAAACATGACTTCCCCTTCGTAAAACCATGCTGACTTTGTCCTATTAAATTATGATTATCCAAATGTCCTGTTACTGTTTCCTTAATAATGGACTCCAAAATTTTACCTACCACAGATGTTAGGCTAACCGGTCTATAGTTACCAGCCTTCTGTCTACTGCCCTTTTTAAATAAGGGTGTTACATTAGCAGTTTTCCAGTCTGCCGGGACCTTAGCGGAATCCAGGGAGTTTTGAAAAATTATTACCAATGCATCTACAATCCCTACCGCCACTTCCTTCAAGACTCTAGGATGTAAGCCATCAGGTCCAGGTGATTTATCCGCCTTGAGTCCCATTATTTTACCGAGTACCACTTCCTTAGTGATTTTGATCGTGTTTAGCTCCTCTCCCCCTATAGCCCCCTGTTTGTCCAGTGTTGGGATATTCTTGGTGTCCTCTACTGTAAAGACTGATACAAAATATTCATTCAGTGTTTTTGCCATCTCCATATTTCCCACCATTAATTTCCCGGTCTCATCCTCTAAGGGACCAACATTTACTTTAGCCACCCTTTTTCTTTTTATATAACTATAAAAACTCTTACTATCTGTTTTTATATTTTTTGCTAATTTACTTTCATAATCTATCTTCCCTTTCTTAATCAATCTTTTTGTTATTTTTTGCTGCCTTTTAAAGTTTTCCCAATCCTCTGTCCTCCCACTAGATTGCGCTACCTTATATGCCCTTGTTTTTAGTCGAATACTATCCTTAATTTCTTTACTTAGCCACGGATGACTGTCCTTTCTTTTACACCCTTTTCTTTTCAGTGGAATATATTTTTTTTATGTGAAGTTATCCACTTTGGTAGAAAAAACAGAAAGGCAGAGTATTTCCCAAATGGTGAAAGATTGGGGAATGCAGATACTCAAAGGGACCTGGGTGTCCTTGTACATGAGTCACTGAAAGTGAATGTGCAGGTACAGCAAGCCATTAGGAAGGCAAATGGTATGCTGGCCTTCATTATAAGAGGATTTGAGTACAGGAGTAAAGAAGTCTTACTCCAATTATATAGGGCCTTGGTGAGACCACACCTGGAGTACTGTGTACAATTTTGGTCTCCTTACCTAAGGAAGGATATACTTGCCATAGAGGGAGTGCAACGAAGGTTCACGAGATTGATTCCTGGGATGGTGAGACTGTCGTAGGAGAAGAGATTGAGTAAACTCGGCCTGTATTCTCTTGAATTCAGAAGAATGAGAGGGGATCTCATTGAAGCATACAAAATTATTACAGGGCTTGATAGGGTGGATGCTGGGAGAATGTTTCCCTTGGCTGGGGAGTCTAGAACCAGGGGTCACAGCCTCAGGATAAAGGGTAGGCCATTCAGGACTGAGCTGAGAAGAAATTTCTTCACACGGAGGGTGGTGAATCTTTGGAATTCTCTACCCCAGAGGGCTGTGGAGGCTCAGTCATTGGGTATACTCAAAACAGAAGTCGATAGATTTCTGACTAGTAAGGGCATCAAGGGATATGGCGATAGGGCCGGTGAATGGAGTTGAGGCAGAAGATCAGCCATGATCTCATTGAATGGCGGAGCAGGCTCGAAGGGCCGAATGGCCTACTCCTGCTCCTATTTCTTATGTTCTTATGAATGGGGATCCCCTTCTTTCATTCGTTGGTTTGGCCCACGTGATCCCAGGGGCGCTCGCGAGCCGCCTGCGCCCCTGGGATACGTGGGCCTCTACCCGCGGGTACCCGGGGAGGCCCAGGACCGTGCGTCTCCGTGGGTCTCGAGGCCCCAGGTACGCGGGCATTTTATTTGCGGATTGGAGGAATTTCCCCGCGGGAAGCCTCCGACCACTAATTCAGGGCCATTCATTATACAGAGAGGTACCGTAAACATGGAAATGTCAATTCTTAAGTTTCATAGACAGTGCAAGGCGTGGTTCAGTCCATTTTAACTTGAAAGTGAAAAATGAATTAGAAACTATCAGGAAAGACTGAACAGGCTAGGGCTCTTTTCTCTAGAAAAAAGACTGAGGGATGACCTAAAAGAGGTCTTTAAAATTTTGAAATGGTTCAATAGGGTAGATGGAGAGAAGATGTTTCCACTTGTGAGGGGGTCTAAAACTAGGGGCCATCAATATCAGATAGTCACTCATAAATCCAATAAGGAATTCAGGAGAAACTTCTTTACCCAGTGGTTAGAATGTGGAACTCGCTACCACAGGGAGTGGTTGAGGCGACTAGCATAGATGCATTTAAGGGGAAGCTAGATAAGCACATGAGGGAGAAAGGAATAGAGGGTTATGCTGATAGGGTGAGATGAAGTAGGGTGGACCAGTTGGGCTGAATGGCCTGTTTCTGTGCTGGAAATGTCATGTCATTTCTGATCGCTTTGCGGAACTCAACCTTCCTGATGTAATCTATCTCCTGAGATTCCCTTCTCTATATTAGCTCAAGGATCCTCGTGCCATTACTCATTTAATAGTAAACGCCTTGACATTTACTGCTGTAGATTTGAAGTCATTAAACAGCTAGAATATGTGTATCACTGGGCCTGTGGAGTTTGTGATTGACAAGTGGAGCACTGCCTGGGGTTCTCTTCTGACTGGGAGAGCGTGATTTACTTTAGACTTAGGACTTGCTTCCTTTTTGGGAAAGCACAGCTTTGTGGAGCAACTGGAATCTCTACCTTTTGGAGGAGTCATTATGTGCAAGCTTTGGGCATTGCACAGCTGGATTATGCAAATTTCAGTCAATTATAACTGCTAAGTGGCTGTTGAACTTGAGAAGTGTGAAAGAGCTAATGTTCTCGATGTGTTGTGATCGGACAGTTTTCTCTCGTTCCTACTAACTGATTGATATCGTACTAAGTCACCCCCACCCGACCAGCATCGTGTCCACCTGCCATTTTGATTTGGGTCCATTAAGTTTATTTACAAACAGAAGAAAATATCGACTGACTTCCCCAACCGGGTGCTCCAAGCGAGGAGCAGTGCAAGCAGGGAGCCTTGGCCAGGAAATCGTAGGCCCGTAGCCCCTAATTTTCTGTCCATTTGTTTAAATGGACAGAAAATCAAGGGGTCAAAGGGCAGAATACACATTCGATCAGAGTCGGAGGAGGGTGTAGGGCACAGGCTGTGATCTAGGACTGGAGGAGATTGCTGAGGCAGGGTGGGATGTGATAGATAAGGATAAGGATTTTGAATTTGATGGATTGGGAGACAGGGAGACCTCCAAGGTTAATGAGATTGGCCTAGGTGATCTCTACCACAGAGTTCCTCGCCCTTCCAGTGGGGAGATGTACCCTTATGCTCTGAGCCCTTACACCAGATTTACTCATTTTGGACCAGTTGGAATTAACTCCAAATTCAATGCTCTTCCCCCAGTTGGAGCCTTGGCCAACTGCACCTTCCAGGATCTGCCCAAGACTGACTTTCCTTGAACATTTCAAGAGGTTGACTGTGTGAAATCACCGTAACAAGACCACATAGGAGGGAACTACTGAAGAATTACACGGTATTTACAGCACAGTAACAGGCCATTTGGCCCAACTAATCTGTGCCGGTGTTTATGCTCCGCACGAGCCTCCTCCCACCCTACTTCATCTCCCCCAATCAACATATCCCTCTATTCTTTTCTCCCTTATGTACTTATCTAGATTCCCCTTAAATACATCTGTGCTATTCGCCTCAATAGCGAGTTCCACATTCTCACTGGTCTCTGGGTAAAGAAGTTTCTCCAGAATTCCCTTGCAGTTCATTAGTGGAACGCATAAAATAATCTCCTAACGATCTAGAGGGTGATAATCGGAGCCAAACCTCTTGGAAAGAAGCTTATCAATATACCATTACAAGCTACTGCAGTACTTTGTACAATTCAGCCGCATGAAGATGTTTCTGAAAGGTGGTCTTCTCGCTGTGTGAAGGTATTGCCCCATTAGCAAGAATTTCAGTCTGTGTGCCCAACACAATCCTAAAACAGCTGCCATGAAAAGTCCTCACAAGTAATAACTGCAGCAGAATTTATATTGAACAAGTTGACAGCATAAAATAATCTCTCCTGTGGTATCATGTTCAAAGCATAACCTACGATGGGAATGTACTCAGAATGAGTGCGAGATTGACAAAAAGCAAATGCACTCACATCATTTTTGCTCATTTCACTGGTTTTACTGCTGGTTGAAGATTCAGACAATAAAACTTGATGTACCCTGTACATGAGAACATACTGAGAGACTGACATCTATGCAGAGCATGAGTCTGATGGCATGAAATCGCACTGTGCAAAATTAGCATACAAATGTGATTTTTTGCATGAAAACCCAATGTGTGGGGTGTGCCAGTTTCCTGACTGGAGGAGCATGGGGACAGTGGACAGTGAACCATCCATAGAGAAAGAGTGTGTTTTGCTTACGACGATCCACTTGTTAATTTCAGGTAAGTTTCAGAAACTCATAAGGAGACCATCCGCAATCCTGTTGGCCTCAGTTTAAGTTGCAAGGAAATGGGTTAACAAATGGGTCAAAATAGTGGGGCAATTGCCCAATTTTTACTTCTGTTTGGTGTCAAATGCTCTCAGGTTAGGTATCATAAAGGAGAAACGCACAGTAAAACTCATTGTACTCTGCTGGTACGCACAGTGCAATTTCACCCTATTAGTGTGAAACTATTTCCAAGCCTTGTGCTCAGTAAGGCGTAGATACATTACATCTTTGACCGCTGGAATTGAAAGCAACATTCTCCCTTCAGTGTTCCCAGATCATTAACAATTAGGTCATATACTTTGCATTTCCCTGTGTTTTTTTGATTTCCATGTGGATTCCCTCATACAAAAATGAGAATGTACCAATAAAGTCACTGAAGCTTGAATCTAAGGCTAATTGATTATATTTTCTTAACATTCTCTACTCGTGTGTCCAATTAATATACTTCCTTCCAACCGGGGCCGTCAAGGAATTGGAGATCTCCAGAGGTACCATTAATACTATTTGCTCAGCCAACAAGATAGTGATCTCACCAGACCTTCCTCCCCATCCCTCCCTTTTACACCATTTCTGCTACTTATTTGCTCCTCTCTCCACTTTTATCTCTCATCCAAGTACTAACCTTTAATTTCTGAATTCAGATGAGATTAGGGTTGCCAACTCTGGTTGGCTATATTCCTGGAGGTTTCATCACATGGCGAGTCTAGAACCAGGGGTCACAGTCTCAGGATAAGCGGTCGGCCATTTCGGACTGAGATGAGGAGAAATTTCTTCACTCAGAGGGTGGTGAATCTTTGGAATTCTCTACCCCAGAGGGCTGTGGATGCTCAGTCGTTGAGTATATTCACGACAGATATCGATATTGGACACTGAGGGAATCAAGAGATATGGAGATCGGGCGGGAAAGTGGAGATGAGGTCGAAGATCAGCCATGATCATACTGAATGGTGGAGCAGGCTCGAGGGACCATATGGCCTACTCCTGCTCCTATTTCTTATGTTCTTATGACCTCCCACCTCCAATCGCCCGGCCAAAGAGCCTTTTATTTCCCCCCCCTCTCCAATATTTTTATAACTTATCAACAAAAATGTTCAAAGAAAATGAAAAAACCCTTTTTTTTAATGCTGCTCTGATTTTTCTCCTGGGTTTTGCTCGCGGCAATGTCCAGGAGATTAATCTTGAATTCCTGGAGACTCCAGGAACAATCCTGGAGGGTTGGCAACCCTGGATGAGATCCACCATACAAAGGAGCGTGTGACGGCAGACTTCTTCTTCCACATTCATCTTTATTTTTCTCTCCACTACTCTCCGATCAAATCAAAGTCAAGTGGGGACGTATAAAATTACATGCCAGGAGGGCCTAATTTTGCCAGAGTACAGCTGATATCATCTGAATTGTTTTAAAATGGCCATCAAGATCTCAAAGAAATTCTTGCTCCTACAATCAACCTATTCTGATTGCAGGATCGTTCCATTTTTTTTTCCCCCCACAGAATCTCGATGATTGTTTTAAAACTGGGTGAGAAAAATGGCCAAGTTGAACCCTGTAAATGTGTGGGGTTTGCCAGTTTCCAGTCTTTAGGAGGATTGGCGGGGGGGCGGGGGGGGGGGAGGAGTGGCGGTGGGGGGGGGGGGGGGGCGGTCCTGGAGGAACTCGAGTTTCCTGTTAATTACAGAATGTTCTATAGATACAAGAGTTTGAGATGAGGAGACATTTTTTCACTCAGAGGGCGGTGAATCTTTGGAATTCTCCACCCTAGAGGGCTGTGGAGGCTCAGTCGTTGAGCATATTCAAGGCTGAGATAGATAGATTTTTGGACACTAAGGGAATCAAGGGATATGGAGATCCGGCAGGAAAGTGGAGTGGATAAAGAAGTTCAGCCATGATCGTATTGAATGGCGGAGCAGGATTGAGGAGCCATATGGCCTACTCCTGCTCCTATTTCTTATGTTCTTATGACCTCCCACCTCCAATCGCCTTTTATTCCCCCCCTCTCCAATATTTTTATAACTTATAAACAAAAATGTTCAAAGAAGTTTGAGAAACTCGCACGGTATTGGAACACTTCCAGTGCCAATCAACCAGCAGGCTAGAGCTTCCACAAGATGGGACAGGCTAGATGGACTAGTGGGCCTTTTCCTGTTCGGAGGACATGGAGTGGAGTATACCAAACACAGTGGAATGGGTGTATCTCAATGGGGATGGGGTGGAATTAAAAAGGGGAGATAAGACCCTTACAAAGATTCTCCTGAATGAATAAAATAGACACATGAGGAAAACCTTTTTTACGCAACGAGTGGTTAGGATTTGGAATGCGCTGCCTGATAGGGCGGTGGAAACAGATTCAATAGTAGTCTTCAAAAGGAATTGGATAAATACTTGAAGGAGAAAAATTGCAGGGATATGGGGAAAGAGCGGGGGAGTGGGACTGACTGGATCGCTCTTCGAAAGAGCCGGCGCAGACTCGATGGGCCAAATGGCTTCCTTCTGTACTGTACTCTTCTGTGATTCTATGAAATGCAGAGCCAATTCAAAGTCAATCTTTTCTTTAGTACTGAAACCTTGTTATGCCTTTCACATATTATGCATTTCCATACGCCTCATGAATTGAAAAATTATATTACATTTAAAACTCAGCTATTTAAAAATAGCCAAGTAATAGCAGTTATTCTTCAATTATCTGAGGTCTGATAATTAACATAACTGAGACAAATCTACATTGCCAATAAAGGCAGCCTTTGGAGGAACAATGCATGCAGTATAATTGCACAATTAGGAAGAAAATAAATAGATTTTTTTTAATGACACATTAATAATTAGTTTCTGAACCGTACTTTGTTTTTTTTTCATAGCTATTAGTGATCCTGAATGGTAGTATATATTTCATTTTTATACAGAGTTACAGGGCAGGTTCGGTGTATGTAGCATGGTGATATAGGGCTGCAGTGTTTTCACACTGATCGAAATTCATCTATTTTGAAGAGAAAATGGCCCACGTACAGATATGTGAAGGACTGGAAGGAAATTGTACCCAAGAGGGGAAAATAAAGAGAAAGAGCAATAAAGACTGGTAACTAACACAGAGAGAGATATAGAGACAGAGCGATAGAGGGACAGAGCGACAGAGAGAGGGAAGGAGAGATAGAGAGGGATGGAGAGAGAGCGAGGGATGGGGAGAGAGTGGGACAGTGAGAGAATGGGAGAGATATAGAGAGAGATAGGTATAAACTCAAAGTCAGAGCAGCAGATGTACTTGATAAGTTAAAACCGTTCAGCTCTAATCTCCCTGCCTGTACACCAGCTCCCCCACATTGTACTCCTCCTCCTCTTCTGGGTCTGTAGCCCACTGTCCCACTGTCCTGCTCCAGGCCGACTCCTTTTTGGATGCTAAAACTGGCAGCATGCAGCAGATGGTGATGATTTTCGGGACACTGGCTGGATTGCAGAACAGCGCCCTTCTTGACAATGCAATCCCTGCTTCAGTATCCCTATGGTGTGTTTTACCAATAACTCGAGTGTTTGTTGTCCTGTGCAGTCTATTGAGTTTTGAATACTTTTGCAGCCTATTTATAGTTCATTAATACTGTTATAGGCCTTTGCTCATGGAGCTTCACCCATTCCTTATAACTACCGAAACTTGTACTCGATAAACCAAGTGTTCACACAAAAATAAGCTATTATTTTTAAAACATTAAAAGAATACAATGTCAAAAGAAATAAAATATATCAGGCCCGATTTTAACTTGGGGGCAGGAATCGGGGGTGCGGGGGCCGAAGTGGGCGGTGATCCGTTAAAATAGCAGGCACATACAGATGATGTCATCAGGATGTGACTTCACTATTTAAATTCCTCTGAGGCAGGCGGCCTGGCCTTCCCGCGCCTGATTTTAGATAAGTTAAGATGGTGGGGGCGGTAACGTGCTGGAATGTGGCGCGAAACCCTCCCTTCACCATCTTAACCCCCCCACCTCCCCCCTTGCTCGCATCGTTACTACCAGTGGGGAGGAGGGTTTAATACTCCCCCTCGCCACTCATGTTCCCAGTTCTTGCTTGAGCTGGCAGAGTAGATCAAAGGGAGGGTATAGCGCTGGGGCAGCCAATGCTGTCCCAGAAATTATACCCTCCCTTGTCCAACATGACCAAACACTGACAGCAGCCAAGAAAAAGGCCACTCTTTATATCACCCTATCAGGCTAAAGTGCAAGGCCGAGGATCAGGAAAGCAGCAGACACAAATTAATATTCCGATAATCCTCCCTCACCTTTAAACACATGAATCTATATTCAGAGCTGATCACTGTTTACACATTCATATAATTATAGCCGTGCAAATAAGAGACGCCTCGAGAATTACATGAAGCCTTCAGCTTTCAGTGTTAATTCTCTGTCGTCTATATCCAGACAGGTAAAGCTTTATCCAGCTTTACACTCGAGTACTGGACAATTAAGCGAGCAGACACACTCCAGTTAGCTTCCTGATGGACCTCTTCTGTACCCAGCCAAACACAAGTTGCACTCGAGAGTCGGAGAGGGGGTTGGAGTAGAAGAGTAAGGAAGTCTTGCTACAATTGTACAGGGCCTTGGTGAGACCACACCTGGAGTACTATGCACAGTTTTGGTCTCCTCATCTGAGGGAGGATATACTTGCCTTAGAGGCGGTGCAACGAAGGTTCACTGGATTGATTCCTGGGATGAAAGGGCTGTCCTATGAGGAGAGATTGAGTAGAATGGGCCTATACTCTCTGGAGTTTAGAAGAATGAGAGGTGATCTCATTGAAACATACAAGATTCTGAAGGGGATGACATGGTAGATACTGAGAGGCTGTTTCCCCTGGCTGGAGAGTCTAGAACCAGGGGTCTCAGGATAAGGGGGTCGGCCATTTAAGACTGAGATGAGGAGGAATTTCTTCACTCAGAGGGTGGTGAATCTTTGGAATTCTCTACCCCAGAGGGCTGTGGATGCTCAGTCATTGGGTATATTAAAGGCTGAGATAGATAGATTTTGGACTCTAGGGGAATCAAGGGATATGGGGATCGGGCGGGAAAGTGGAGTTGAGGTCGAAGATCAGCCATGATCTTATTGAATGGCGGAGCAGGCTCGAGGGGCAGTATGGCCGCCTCCTGCTCCTAATTCTTATGTTCTTATTCTTATGAGTCATCTCCCTCAATATTTGATTAGTTAGACAGCCCCATCAGGACAGAATTGGTCTTTTCCAGTATTAGATTTCTCCCTCTTTTCTTTCAGTGAATTTCTGTCCCCATTCACTCCCTCCACCACCGGCGTACCGTGGCTGCAGTGTGTACCATCTACAAGATGCACTGCAGCAACTCGCCAAGGCTTCTTCGGCAGCACCTCCCAAACCCGCGACCTCTTCCACCTAGAAGGACAAGGGCAGCAGGCGCATGGGAACACCACCACCCCCAAGTTCCCCTCCAAGTCACACACCATCCTGACTTGGAAATATATCGGCCGTTCCTTCATCGTCGCTGGGTCAAAATCCTGGAACTCCCTCCCTAACAGCACTGTGGGAGTACCTTCACCACACGGACTGCAGCAGTTCAAGAAGGCAGCTCACCACCACCTTCTCAAGGGCAATTAGGGATGGGCAATAAATGCTGGCCTTGCCAGCGACGCCCACATCCCATGAACAAATTTTTAAAAAATTTCTATGAGGCATGTTATAGAATAGAACATTTCCCCACTTTGGGCACCTAGTTTCCGTATCAGGCATTACTAAATCAGGTTAAGCACAATGTAAACTCTGCCCCGATAATATGCTTTAGCCCCAACCTCACTAGAACACCTCCAACTGCTCCAATTCCTATCCCAGCCATCCTGCGGCCTCTCTCACTGAGATGGCCAACTTGTACCAAGTTAGGGACAGCTTTGTGCTGTAGGGCTGTTCTCACTAGGAATTAAGTTGACACTGGTCAAACTCATTGCACACAGGATCCCTCCCTTACAGCCAATGGAGAGAGCCGACTTTCATCTCCTCAGGTCTTAGCTGGATTCAAACCCAGGTCCCAGAGCTAGAGACGAACGCACTACCCCCCACCCAATCTCTGGATACTCCCGATTACCCAGCTGAGTTGCTGGCCTCTTTGCCTACTCACACTGATCAAGCAAATTCCCTGGTTGGTGTTAGAATGACTCTTTGCTTATTTAAAGAAACATTGCAAATGATTAAATTCATTGAGCTTAAACTAACTCAGTTACAATTATATTTGCAATATCAAAATCAACCTCAGGTCCAGCCCCAAGGTTATTGATCCAGAGAAGAATTATTTCCTTTGCTTAATGAGCTTGTTTTTTTATTGTTCCTCACTTCCCCACAGGAGCATTAAACTCAAGTTCCAACTGCACAGCTCCTGACTCTGCAATTTCAAATCAAGCAAATTAACGCCACAGAACCCTCCCAACCAATGGCAGTGACGGAGACACACAGATGTACGAGGGATTAAGTCGAGGTGTTGTGGAGTTTGGTTCAGGCTTGCAGCAGTCAGGAAAGGCTAGACCTACAAAAGGCACCGTGACTGCCATCAATGGCCCAGGACAGGAACTCCCAGCGCTCCTGGGCCTAGACAGGCATAGCCCACTTCAGGTGCACTCTTCCAACTGAGCACTAAAAAGACTTGCATTTATTTATTTATGTATTTTTTATTCGTTCATGGGATGTGGGCGTCGCTGACAAGGCCAGTATTTATTGCCCGTTGGTGCGCCTATCCTGCCAATAGATTTGCAGGATTTTGCGGAGGCAGCGTTGGTGGTACCTCTCCAGTGCTTTGAGGTGCCTGCTCAGGCCAACATCCCCAGCATCGAAGCTTTGACCACGCTCGATCAGCTCCGATGGACGGGTCACGTCGTCCGCATGCCCGATACGAGACTCCCAAAACAAGCGCTCTACACGGAGCTCCGGCACGGCAAGAGAGCCCCAGGTGGGCAGAGGAAAAGCTTCAAGGACACCCTCAAAGCCTCCTTGAAAAAGTGTAACGTCCCCACCGACACCTGGGAATCCCTGGCCCAAGACCGCACAAAGTGGAGGAGAAGCATCCGGGAAGGCGCCGAATACCTCGAGTCTCTTCGCCGGGAGCAAGCGGAAGCCAAGCGCAAGCAGCGCACGTCAACCCAAGCACCCCACCCATCTGCCCCTTCAACCACCGTCTGCCCCACCTGTGACAGAGACTGTAGGTCCCGCATTGGACTCATCAGTCACCTGCGAACTCATTTTTAATGTGGAAGCAAGTCATCCTCGGTTCCGAGGGACTGCCTAAGAAGAAGATTTATTGCCCATCCCTAATTGCCCTTGAGAAGGTGGTGGTGAGCCGCCTTCTTGAACCGCTGCAGTCCGTGTGGTGAAGGTGCTCCCACAGTGCTGTTAGGGAGGGAGTTCCAGGATTTTGACCCAGCGACGATGAAGAAACGGCGATATATTTCCAAGTCAGGGTGGTGTGTGACTTGGAGGGGAACTTGGAGGTGGTGGTGTTCCCATGCGCCTGCTGCCCTTGTCCTTCTAGCTGGTAGAGGTCACGGGTTTGGGAGGTGCTGCCGAAGAATTTCTCCAGTGCTTTTCACGACCTCAGGATGTCTCAAAGCGCTTTACAGTCAATTAAGTACTTTGGAGTGTAGCCACTGTTGTAATGTGGGAAACGCGGCAGCCAATTTGCAGACAACAAGATCCCACAAACTGCAATGAGATAATGACCAGATAATCTGTTTTAGTGATGCTGGTTGAGGGATAAATATTGGCCAGAACACCGGGGAGAACTCCACTGCTCTTCTTTGAAATAGTGCCATGGGATCTTTTACGTCCACCTGAGAGGGCAGACAAATCGCCCGAAAGACGGCACCTCCAACAGTGCAGCACTCGCTCAGTACTGCACAGATATACTTCTACAGCTCAGAGAAAGAAGCCGCTTTGACCCTCTTGGTCTGGGCTGTGTGCCAACGCACTGTGGCATCCCTGCCCCTTCTATTCCCAATGCAACTCTCATTCCATCCGAGCTCTTCTGTACTTGGAACAGGCTGGGACCCGCGGCAATTTGCAAATCTATTGAACTCCCGAGAAAAAATGCTGTGATCTGTGACTTGGACACTGTGATGCGAAAGCAAAAACGCTCATCTACAATTAAAAAAATTATATTGTGATAAAAATCTAAGCAGGAGAATATGAAAAGAGGGCTAATTATTTTTTTTGCGGGTATGTGCTGACCAGAAGTCAAGAAGCATGCACCCAAATTAAGGTGCATTTTGTTGTTGAAAATTGCAGGACTGGTAAACGCCATCCAGCAATAACCCTGTGGTGCTTTGAGCTGTGACTTCGAATAATGGGAGATCATGATGAGTACTTCAAAAGAGGCTGGAAGGCTTTTTTTAAAGCAATTTCAGACAACTGAAAAATCTAATCTGCAAAATGTCCCTTCCATGATATATTTGGTACTTGTTACAGCCCTCCAGGTCAGGCACCTGACCATGATGAGTTACTATGGCAACAAATGACTAAAGCCGCTGAAACGTGCTTTTTTTTAATTGGACCAATACGGGTGGCATTGACAGAAAACAGCGCCACAAGTGCCCCCTCATTTGAGGAGTGCACCATGAATACAATAGTCTGAACACAAGGTCCAATTAAACTGTAGGAAGCTTAAAAGTAAAACGAAATCAGGATATTACTGTTGAAAGCTATCATACACGATAGGTCTTGGGGTGCCCACCGGGTGTGGAAGGCCTCTAGCGTACTGGCGAACACCACGCGCGCGCCCTCTCAGCCGGGCGCGGACAAGACTCCGGAAGAGAGGCAGGCAGCCGGAGCGACGCTTCCGACGGGTCCCATGCACCCTGGAGCTGTGGATGGGCTGTTTTGGCCAGGCCTATATTTCAACCCTCTAGTAATGTCACCTGGACCTTGCATTTTCTTTACCCCCTAAAGACAGCATCCAAAGAAGTCAGCTCAATGACTGCAACCTGCAGTCCCCTTTCCTACGAGCAGGTGAAGCTAACTTTGCAACAGTCCTTATTGCAGTCAGTTGTTTTATTGAAATCGTAGACACTGCAGGCTTCTCCTTCCATACATCTGCTTTATCGTGGACTCTCCTCCACCCACTTGACTTAAGGTTTGATCTTTCTGTGCTGAGCAAAGCTAACCTCAGCCATGACAGCAGTCAGGGTACTACAAATGACCTCAGCGCAATCAGGGTCTAGTGTCAGCCGTGGCTCAGTGGGTAGCACTCTCGCCTCTGAGTCAGAAGGTAGTGGGTTCAAGCGCTTCACTGTCGGAGGTGCCGTCTTTCGGATGAGCCGTTGAACCGAGGCCCCGTCTGCTCTCTGAGGTAAAAAAATCCCACGGCAGTATTTCGAAGAAGAGCAGGGGAGTTCTCCCCAGTGTCCTGGCCAATATTTATCCCTCAACCAACATCACTGAATCAGATGATCTGGTCATTATCACATCGCTGTTTGTGGGAGCTTGCTGTTCGCAAATTGGCTGCTGCGTTTCCTACATTACAACAGTGACCACACTTCAAAAGTACTTCATTGGCTGTAAAGCACTTTGGGACGTCCTGAGGTTGTGAACGGCGCTGTATAAATGCAAGTTGTTGTTGCAGCAATGGAGGGAGTGCAGGGTTGTTCTGCATGGATGTATTAAGACGGGGCGAATGGCCTTTGTCATCCCTAAGTATTTTGTGATCGTTTGAGTGCATCTGCAAGGCTCCCATCAGCTCTACATTGTCCACACTCTTATGAATGAATTGGGAATTGGATTTTAATCTTTGAAGCAACCCAGCTAAGTTCTGCCGTGTCCAACAGAGCAATTTATTGGATTCATAAACTGATAATCTGTTGATGTATTTTTAAAACCATGAATGATAGGCCACGTTAAATAGCAACAAACAACTGGAAACCACAAAGGCCAGACAGCAGGGCATGGGTTAATTGTGGCAGCACCTTCATATAAAACAGAAGACAGCTTTATTGATGAAGAATCTAGTAATTGCCACAAAATGGATTATTCCCTTTTCATTATTATTGTGAATATAATTGAAGATCTTGCAATCAATGAATACAATTCGCATAATTGGAAGTAGCTGTGAGCTCCTTGACTTATTGAATAGACAGCAATGAGGTGCCCAGCTCTATAATGGTATTGAGATGTTAATAATGCAGGACACATTACATAATGAGTGCAACATAACTGCTAAATGAAATATGACAGATCAATTGCTTGGTCCTTGACAGTAACATAGGATATACCTCATCAGCTTGTAATTTCTCTAGGAATTAGATCAAACCCACCAAATCCAAAGAACTTGGTACATAAACTGGCCAGTTTCCAACAATGTGAAAAATCAGCTGTGTGAATTCTTTGATCCAACAAACTAGAGAAACAAGAAAACAACAGATAACTGGGGAGCACATCACAAGACTGCAGCAGGTTTAAGGGGTTCAGATACTGTCATAAACCAGATTAGCGAAGCTCGAGTGGTTTATAATGGCACATGAATCCCAGGGTGGGCACAACCTTCATCCAATATTATTGCTTCCAACTTGTACTCGCTCCAAGCTATTCTGTTCAGGATTTACCATTGCAGTTTTTGCTGTAGTGTTAATATTGCCAATTTTTGTTCTCCTTGGTGCCAATAATCAGAGAAAATCCGAGTCATGAAGCTTCGCTCTACTGCTTCATGTTGAAGGATTATTTCCCCTGCAAGATTGCGAACCTAGAAAAGGGTTATAATAGCCACAGCTGATGGAAGCAGATAGTTTTCCATTAAAAGAAAGATACACTATTTCTGTCGCAAGCAGGATGGTGCAATAATAAGCCCATGTTGAATTCTCCTGTGATCTCGTGTGGACAATATCTTTTGAGTGCGAAACTTGAAAGCACCATTCATGTGGGATTAATTTGAAATTCACACAACATCAGAGAACTTTCAACATCAAAAGAATGGGCCACCTCGAAAGTGAGAAAAACTAATTTTAAGCAAAACTTGACGCGCAATCCGCTACATATGTTAAACATATAACAAATGCCTGTAAACAAATTTAAAGGAGCGGCACACCATAAATTAGGCCTCTCCGTTTGTCTCTTCAACCTTGTTCATCTTCTCCTTTTGTTCTTTCATCCCCTCCCCCTTTTCCCAGCTTTATCCTTGCTTTAAATCTATTTCATTTCCTGCCTTTTTCCAGTTCTGACGAAAGGTCTTCAACCTGAAACGTTAACTCTGTTTCTCTCTCCACGGATGCTGCCTGACCTGCTGAGTTTTTCCAGCGTTTTCTGTTGTTATTTCGGATTTCCAGCATCCGCAGTATTTTGCTATCGAATTAGGCCTAATGCCTCTTTAACTGGGGGGAAAGATTGCCAGAGTGTTACCTTTAATGTTTTCCAGCAGCACGATCCATTTTTTCAACCATTTTATGCACTTTTTGTTTGAAAGTTTAAATCACTGTGTTGCTACACTGAATTTACGATGGCTGAACTATTCAGAGTCCCGATTTGAAAATGGCCGTCTTGGCAACCTCAAGGAGAAATGAGGTCAATAAAATAGATTTCTTCTGAGGAAAAACATTTTTAACAGATTGCTCATTCGGAGTTTGGTCATCAATAATAATAAATACAGTTAATGATGTTAATTATGGTACGTAGCTCCTTTAAGTCCTGGAGATTAGATGATGCACATGATTTGCTCCATCTTCCCCTGATGGTCCTCCTAATGACTCAGTGGTTAAATGCACCCATGGTATTACAATGAACCACAAAGACCAGCAAGGTTCCAATTTCAATCCCTTGCCCTCAACTGAGTTAGCCAATCGCAACCAGAATGGAAGAACGAGAAAAAGAGCTTGCATTTATATAGCTCCTTTCACATCCTCAGGGCTTCCCAAAGTGCTTTACAGCCAATGAAGTACTTTTTTAAGTCATAGGGGAGGGGGAAATTGAGTCGCGCCCCTTTTGGGGCACTAACTTCGCCGGGGCGCTACTTTTAGCCCCCATCCCCGGAACCATTCTGGTAAATCTCCTCTGCTCCCTCTCAAGGGCCTTCACATCCTTCCTAAAGTGTGGTGACCAGAACTGGACGCAGTACTCCAGTTGTGGCCTAACCAGCGCTTTATAAAGGTTCAGCATAACTTCTTCTACTTTTGTACTCAATACCTCTATTTATGAAGCCCAAGATCCCAGTGTTGTCACTGTTGCAATGTGGGGATACGTGGCTGCCAATTTGCGCACAGCAAGGTCCCACAAACAGCAATGAGATAAATGACCAGTTAATCTATTTTAATTACGTTGATTGAGGGATAAATGTTGGCCAGGCCGTCAGGAGAACTCTCCTGCTCTTCTTCTGATAGAGCCATCGGATCTTTTACATCCAGCTGAGAGGGCAGACGGGGCCTCGGTTTAACGTCTCATTCGAAAGACGGCGCCTCTGACAGTGCAGGCACTCCCTCAGTACTGCCCTGGAGTGTCAGCCTAGATTTTTGTGCGCAAGTCCCTGGAGTGGGACTTGAACCCACAACCTTCTGACTCAGAGGCGAGAGTGCTGCCCACTGAAACAAGGGAGGGAGGGAAATCGGAAGGTTAATCCTCCTACAATGTTCTTAGTGGTTGGTTACAGAGCAGGACTGGAAGAGGCCTGGGACCAATTCCCTGGCTTCTGCTCCCCAACAAGATAAAATGTGTGATCCAGGGGAGACCTGAAGTTACATAGAATTACACAGACTTTTACAGCACTGACACAGGTCATTCAGCCCAACAGGTTTATGCTCCACATGAGCCTCCCACCTTACTTCATCTCACCCTATTAACATAACCTTCTATCCCTTTCACCCTCATGTACTTATCTAGCTTCCCCTTCAGAGAAGCAATGACCATTGTATCATTGGTTAAAAAATTAGAGAGTCAAGAAAAGTTGCAAGGGAGAGAGGAGTTGGCGGCTAGAGGTGAGAAGGATCACATCTCAGTCATGGAGTTGCCCAAAAAATCATGAGTTGCATCGCTTAAGGGTGAGCCAACTGTCTTGACTTTTCATGCGTGACTTGCCCCTTTAAGAGGCTAGCCCTTTAGTGTCCCACCCTTTAAGCTGGTGGGATTTTATGAATCACAAGTGCTTCTATTCGTACGGAAATGGCGGTGCTTTGCAATACTTCCATAGATTATTTGTTTCGTCAAATGAGGGCCTTCATGCGTAGAATTTTTTTTTAAAAGACCAACTTCTGGAGAAAACAGGATATCTTTTGATTAAAAAATAACCCACCAAAAGGAAACAAAATCAAAGGCTAGTACATCAAAGCACGCATCCCTTAAAGGGCAAATCCAGCTCGGAATAGTTTCCCCAGCCCTTGCTTCAAGCTGCAGATGTCCTCCATTTTCGACGGCAATTTATTCGACTCAGGCTGTTCTTTTGTACCATGACACATTAGTTAAGGACAACAGTGCTCCGCACCTCCCCCAACATTTCAATTTCAATTTTTCCATTCTGCTACCGCAACATTATCGGTGTTTCAATAGAATGCTTGTTATTATTTACTCCTGAATTACCATCAGCACTGCTTCCTCCATGCAGGACATGAAAGCACACTGATGGCAAATTAATCGAGTACAAGTCAACAATGTAGCCATCGCTGCAATTTTAGTAGTTACAACTGACTCTCCTGATAGTAGTCAGTATTGCCGATCAGCTAATCCTACTACTAACTCCCATGTCAAATGGTGCATAGTAACAGGATAATATGAATCACCGAATCTCACAGCACAGAAGGAGGTCATTCGGCCCATCGTGCTTGTGCCGGCTCTCTGAAAAAGCTCTCCAATTAGTCCCACTCGCCCTGCTCTTTCCCCATCGCCCTGCAAATGTTTCCTTTTTAAGTATATATACAATTCCCTGTTGAAAGTTACTATTGAATCTGCTTCCCTTTCAGGCAGCGCATTCCAGATCACAACAACTCGCTGAGTAAATAAAATTCTTCTCATCTCCACCACCCCTCCCCCCGGCTTTTTTGCCAATTATCTTAAATCTGTTACTTCTTGTTACCGACCTTCCTGCCAGTGGAAACAGTTTCTCCCTATCAACTCTATCAAAACCCTTCATCCTTTTGAACGCCTCTATTAAATCTCCCCTTAACCTTGTCAGCTTGAAGGAGAACAATCCCAGCTTCTCTAGTCTCTCCCCATAACTGAAGTCCCTCATCCCTGGTACCATTCTGGTCAATCTCCCCCTTAACCTTCTCTGCTCTAAGGAGAACAACCCCAGCTTCTCCAGTCTCTCCACGTCACTGAAGTCCCTCATCCCTGGTACCATTCTAGTAAATCTCCCATTAACCTTCTCTGCTCTAAGGAGAACAATCCCAGCTTCTCCAGTCTCTCCACATAACTGAAGTCCCTCATCCCTGGTACCATTCTGGTCAATCTCCCCTTAACCTTCTCTGCTCTAAGGAGAACAACCCCAGCTTCTCCAGTCTCTCCACATCACTGAAGTCCCTCATCCCTGGTACCATTCTGGTAAATCTCCCCTTAACCTTCTCTGCTCTCAGGAGAACAACTCCAGCTTCTCCAGTCTCTTCACATAACTGAATTCCCTCATCCCTGGTACCATTCTAGTAAATCTCCCCTTAACCTTCTCTGCTCTAAGGAGAACAAACCCAGCTTCTCCAGTCTCTCCACGTAACTGAGGTCCCTTATCCCTGGTACCATTCTAGTAAATCTCTCCTTAACCTTCTCTGCTCTAAGGAGAACAATCCCAGCTTCTCCAGTCTCTCCACATAACTGAAGTCCCTCATCCCTGGTACCATTCTGGTCAATCTCCCCCTTAACCTTCTCTGCTCTAAGGAGAACAACCCCAGCTTCTCCAGTCTCTCCGCGTCACTGAAGTCCCTCATCCCCCTGGTACCATTCTGGTCAATCTCCTCTGCACCCTCTCCAAGGCCTTGACATCCTTTCTATTGTGCGGTGCCCAGAATTGGACACAATACTCCAGCTGAGGTCATATGCTGCTCCTATTTTATTTTGAAAGAAATTTTTCATATGAATAGAATGGGAATTAAAGCTGCATTTGCTTACAGAAAGACAACTGACACAGCAGTAACCCTGGAAAAATAACTATTTTTGGAGATCAAGGTGTCAATGCTGAGAATGTTAAATATTAGGACCTTTTCCCTTCTTTGCACTCCCGTATCAGTTACACCACGGGGCAGATGTATGCTGAAGTCCCTGTAACAAAAGCGTAGTTTTCATCCTGGATCAAATAGGGAAAATGTCTTTTTTTATGCTATACCATTTTGAAATAACTAGAGGTGAAAGGGAAAGGTGTTTTTCCTTACTAACTGTCACAAGTGGAGACCAGAGTCAAGTTGCTTATTGGAAAGCAGGCCAGATTGATTGATCAAGCATCTAATGGGGGGCTTCTTCAAGGAGAAGTTCAAACTGTACATTGTATGAAGCCTTGGCAGGTGTGAGAGCCAGACAATGGGGTAGACTTTCAACTTGACGTCCGAGCTGAAAACCGATGTTATGGATCGGTTATAAAAACTGCTTGATCTTCATTGCCATTGATTTTGATTAAAATCGGGTGGGTTCTACCACAGGCCAGAGATCTGCTCCACCAGTTTCCCACCCAAGCAGTGATGGTGAAAATTACCCCCAATGTGGATCAAGTTGGTCATGCTAAGCTCTTCATATAATGACTTTGATCTTGGGTGATGGGGCGAGATCTAGAAATTGTAAAAGAGCTTTTGGTTTTTTACTGTAATCTGTGGTTCTGTTTTGTTCCTGGAACCAACGCTCGTATTTTGTGGGCTAACGCAGAAATTACAGCGCCCATGTACAACACTGCATCTTTAAAGATCTATGAAAGAATGTTTCATCCAAAAACTGTATAACAAATGTGTTCCAGAAACAGGATGTTAACCCTTTACTGGTTTTAAGTATTGTATGACTAGTTTCTTGCTGTGCATTACTGCTTCAGTATAACGTTTTATTGTAAATAAATCCTACTATTAGTTTTAGCCTGTAGCAGTCTCACAGTGTGATACTTATCATCTTTCAGAGTAGACAGAAAAATATAGTGGGAATCCCACATAATCTCCAATGTGTTATACTGTAATTAAGGGGCACTTAGTCCTAGGGCACACTATTCCACTCATTGCATGAGTACAGGGTGCAGGTTTTGGTTCAGTGGAGACTTTGTTTATGGAAAATGCATTTTAATGGGCAGCAAAAGACAAACGTGTCGCGAGAAAGGCTAAATCATTTTTTAAAAACTCCTCTACGATGCACCAGCATTTGCATTAATGTGACCTAGATGTGCTTGCCCCCATTAGGAACTGGATGGAAACTCTCTCAAATCTGTTTGTTGGCCATGATAGCGGTGACATCCCATCAGTTGGGCCTACAACAACAGCAACTTGCATTTATATAGCGCCTTTAACGTAATAAAACATTCCAAGCAGCTTCACAGGAGCGTTATCAAACAAAATTTGACACCGAGTCACATAAGGAGATATTTGGACAGGTGAGGTAGGTTTTAAGGAGCATTTTAAAGAAGGAGAGCGACTTAGAGAGGCGGAGAGGCTTAGGGAGGGAATTCCACAGTTTAGGGCCTTGGCAGCTGAAGGCACGGCCTCCAATGGGGGAGCGAAGAAAATTCGGGGATGCACAAGAGGCCAGAATTGAAGACGCGCAGATATCTCGGAGGGTTGTAGGGCTGGAGGAGGTTACAGAGATAGAGAAGGGCGAGGCCACGGAGAGATTTGAAAACAAGGATGAGAATTTTAAAATCGCGGTGTTGCTGGGCCGGGAACCAATGCTGGTCAGCGAGTATAGGGGGTGATGGGTGAATGGGACTTGGTGCGAGTTGTGATACGGGAAGCAGAGTTTTGGATGAGCTCAAATTCACGGAGGGTGCAAGCTGGGAGGCCGGCCAGGTGAGCATTAGAATAGATTCACACCCCATGTCCCAGAGCTGAAAAAGGAGCCATATTTTCCTTCATTCACTAACGTTAGTGGGCGAAAATGTCAGCTCGAGTATGAAGCAGGGAGACTTGCTCCGTGTTCATTAGCACAATGGAAAAAACACACAGCAGTGTTCTCTAACCCAGTGCACCACCCTCTTCCGCAGTACATTTGAGGAAATGACCTGTTCGTTATTCATTCCCACACTTAAACACACTCAACCATTCCCGCATGTTCAGAAGATCCGCAATCTTGCCCAGTCATTAGCTCCCTGTTCTATTCATAGTTGGCCACCCGCAATTAGGAAAAATAATGGAATCCCTACTAAAGGAGAGAATAGAAGAACATCTGGAAATGAAAAGTATAGTAATGAATAGTCAGCATGGATTTCAAAAGGGAAAGTCTTGCTTGACCAACCTTATTGAATTTTTTGAAGAGGTAACAGAGAGAGTAGACAATGGTAATGCAGTAGATGTAATTTATCTGGATTTTCAAAAGGTCTATGATGAGGTACCCCATAATAGACTGATGAATAAGGTCAGAGAATGCGGAGTCAGGGGACAAGTAGCAGAATAGATTGCTGGCTGGCTTCAGGACAGAAAGCAGAGAGTGGGAGTAAAGGGTAGCTATTCACAATAGCAGAAGGTGGGTAGTGGTGTTCCACAAGGATCAGTGCTGGGACCACTGCTGTTCACAATTCACATTAACGATTTAGACTTAGGAATCAAAAACACAATTTCTAAATTTGCGGATGACACCAAATTGGGGGGGGATAGTCAATACTGAGGAGGACTGCAACAAGTTACAGGAGGACATTAATAAACTTGCAGAATGGGCATATAATTGGCAAATGACGTTCAACACAGATAAATGTGAGGTATTACATTTCGGTAGGAAGAATAGGAAGGTCGCTTATAACTTGGAGGGTGCGGGTCTAGGTGGGGTAGAGGAACAAAGGGATCTCGGAGTACAAATACACAAATCACTAAAAGTTGCGACACAGGTTAGCAAGACCATAAAAAAGCAAACCAAGCACTAGGGTTTATTTCTAGAGGGATAGAATTGAAAAGTAGGGAAGTTATGCTAAACCTGTATCGAACCTTGGTTAGAACACACTTGGAGTACTGCGTACAGTTCTGGTCGCCATATTATAAAAAGGATATAGAGGCACTGGAGAGGGTGCAGAGGAGATTTACAAGGATGATACCAGAAATGCGAGGCTATACCTATCAGGAAAGGATGAACAGGCTGGGTCTCTTTTCTCTTGAAAAAAGAAGGCTAGGGGTGACCTGAGGTCTATAAAATTATGAAAGGTTTTGATAGAGTGGATACAGAGAGAGTGTTTCCACTTGTGGGGAAGAGCATAACTAGAGGCCATCAATATAAGATAGTCCCCAAGAAATCCAATGGGGAATTCAGGAGAAACTTCTTTACCCAGAGAGTGATGAGAATGTGGAACTCGCTACCACAGGGAGTGGTTGAAGCGAATAGTATTGATGCATTTAAGGGGAGGCTCGACAAGCATATGAGGGAGAAGGGAATAGAGGGTTATGCTGATAGAGTGAGATGAGGAAAGACGGGAGGAGGCTCGAGTGGAGCATAAACACCGGCACGGACTGGTTGGGCCGAATGGCCTGTTTCTGTGCCGTATATCATATGTAATCCTGTGTAATTGTTAAGCCTTCTCTGGTATTAAGCAACTCAAGACAGTTCAAGGAAATATTTTTAAACATAATACAGATAAATGGCAATAATCCCTTTCTAAATTTATATCCCAAGCAAGAAAGGTTTATTAATAATGTGAATTTATCTCTATTGATGGCCACGTTGAAGCTCAGTCAGATTAATCTATGAAATATTGTCGCTTCTCGGAAACAAAGCTAATAAATCTTAAGGTATGATTCTGGCATGCTGATGATGCCGTGCACAGTACACGAAAGCTTGATGCTGCATTTACTTCATTAGGAGAGAGAGGAGGCTGCAGAGAGCCTTTAATTATAAAATATTCCCCCCCCCCTCCAATGTATCAGTAGGAATATTGAAGAAGCCAATCTGCTAAAAGGTTTTCTTCTGCTCCTAGAAAAATCAATTGAGAACAAGAATGTGCAGAGTGTGCACTCGTGTCACTGGGCCCTGCTCTGCTCGTTGCCCCCATTTCTGTGATTAACGACACCACACCTCACGTGGCCACTTGTGGCAGGGGGAGGGGTCGAAGGGAAGAGTGAAGGGAGGGGGAGGGGAGGGCAAAGGGAGGGGCAGGGGGAGGGGCAAAGGGAGGGAGGGGTCGAAGGGAAGGGGTGAAGGGAGGGGGAGGGGTAAAGGGAGGGGCAGGGGGAGGGGCAAAGGGAGGGAGGGGTCGAAGGGAAGGGGTGAAGGGAGGGGGAGGGGTGAAGAGGGGGAGGGGTGAAGAGGGGGAGGGGTGAAGGAAGGGGGAGTGGTGAAGGGAGAGGGAGATGCGATGGGAGGGAGGGGGCGAAGGGAAGGGGTGAAGGGAGGGGGAAGGGGTGAAGGGAGGGGGAAGGGGTGAAGGGAGGGGGAAGAGGTGAAGGGTGGGGAAGGGGTGAAGGGTGGGGAAGGGGTGAAGGGAGGGGGAGGGGTGAAGGGGAGGGGTGAAGTGAGGGGGTGGGGTGAAGGAAGAGGGAGTGGTAAAGGGAGGGGGAGGGGGAGGGGCGAAGGGAAGCGGTGAAGGGAGGGGAGGGGCGAAGGGAGGGGGAGGGGTGAAGGGAGGGGGAAGGGGTGAAGGGAGGGGGAAGGGGTGAAGGGAGGGGGAAGGGGTGAAGGGTGGGGAAGGGGTAAAGGGAGGGGGAGGGGTGAAGGGGAGGGGTGAAGTGAGGGGGTGGGGTGAAGGAAGAGGGAGTGGTAAAGGGAGGGGGAGGGGCGAAGGGAAGCGGTGAAGGGAGGGGAGGGGCGAAGGGAGGGGGAGGGGTGAAGGGAGGGGGAAGGGGTGAAGGGAGGGGGAAGGGGTGAAGGGAGGGGGAAGGGGTGAAGGGAGGGGGAAGGGGTGAAGGGTGGGGAAGGGGTAAAGGGAGGGGGAGGGGTGAAGGGGAGGGGTGAAGTGAGGGGGTGGGGTGAAGGAAGAGGGAGTGGTAAAGGGAGGGGGAGGGGCGAAGGGAAGCGGTGAAGGGAGGGGAGGGGCGAAGGGAGGGGGAGGGGTGAAGGGAGAGGAAGTGGTAAAGGGAGGGGGAGGGGCGAAGGGAAGCGGTGAAGGGAGGGGAGGGGCGAAGGGAGGGGGAGGGGTGAAGGGAGAGGAAGTGGTAAAGGGAGGGGGAGGGGCGAAGGGAAGCGGTGAAGGGAGGGGAGGGGCGAAGGGAGGGGGAGGGGTGAAGGGAGAGGAAGTGGTAAAGGGAGGGGCAGGGGGAGGGGTGAAGGGTGGGGGAGGGGGAGGGAAGAAGGGAGGGGGAGGGGCGAAGGGAAGCGGTGAAGGGAGGGGAGGGGCGAAGGGAAGGGAGGGGAGGGGCGAAGGGAGGGGGAGGGGTGAAGGGAGAGGAAGTGGTAAAGGGAGGGGCAGGGGGAGGGGTGAAGGGTGGGGGAGGGGGAGGGAAGAAGGGAGGGGGAGGGGCGAAGGGAAGCGGTGAAGGGAGGGGAGGGGCGAAGGGAAGGGAGGGGAGGGGCGAAGGGAGGGGGAGGGGTGAAGGGAGGGGGAGGGGTGAAGGGAGGGGCAGGGGGAGGGGTGAAGGGTGGGGGAGGGGGAGGGAAGAAGGGAGGGGGAGGGGCGAAGGGAAGCGGTGAAGGGAGGGGAGGGGCGAAGGGAAGCGGTGAAGGGAGGGGAGGGGCGAAGGGAAGGGAGGGGAGGGGCGAAGGGAGGGGGAGGGGTGAAGGGAGGGGGAGGGGTGAAGGGAGGGGGAGGGGTGAAGGGAGGGGAAGTGGTAAAGGGAGGGGCAGGGGGAGGGGTGAAGGGTGGGGGAGGGGGAGGGAAGAAGGGAGGGGGAGGGGTGCACTCAGCCTGTAGTTCCTTATGTAAAAATTAATGGGCTTGGAAAGACATAGCATTAAAGATATATCATAATAAGAGGCTAGAGGTGGGGTGGGGAAGAGAATTGAAGGCTACCCAAGGATGCCAGAGCAGGGCTACAGCTCTCAGGAAGGTACTGCACTGCTGCAACCAGTGACACTAGTGTGGTAAGCCTGATCGGAGTGAGCTGTGGGGGTGGAGGGGGGGGAGGAGGGATATAGTGGCATTAGTGCCTACTCATCTTTGAAAGTCGGCTTTTAAAAATCAGGACACAGGCACCAAAACGTCAGACAAGCAGTAGCAGGCTGTGAAAAGGGGACTGCGGAGAGAGAGGCCATCTTATTACGTAAAGTAAAGACCCCACCAAAAGGGTCTAGTGTATACGTGATGTTCTCTTAACTGGACGTGAACAGAAGTTATACTGTTTGTACTGAGCATCTCTCATCATTGCTGGTGTTCTGTATGTTTTGCTGCTGTGGAATAAAGCAGCTCACACATTGAACCAAACTCGGCCTACCTTTGAAAGAAAGCAGAAAGACTTGCATTTCTATAGCGCCTTTCACGACCTCAGGACGTCCTAAAGCACTTTACAGCCAATGAAGTTCTTTTTGAAGTGTTGTAATGTAGGAAACGTGGCAGTCGATCTGAGCACAGCAAGCTCCCACAGACAGCAATGTGATGATAACCAGATCATCTGTTTTAGTGGTGATGTGAGGGATAAATATTGGCCCAGGACACCAGGAGAGATTAACGGAGGACACGTGCTTAAGACATGGAGATCTGGTGCAGGTTACAAGGGAGTTTCATCCCTGCACGCCCAGGTCCCACTACTGCGCTAGTCGATACAGGGCAGTGGAAGACAACCTCTGTAAAAAAAAAACAGGCAACCAGTCCGCTTATAAAGGAGAGACTGACACTACTGAACTCAAATAGATATCTGCAGTAAACCCAAACTCATAACAAGTTGCAATAAACCATTCATTTAGCAAAGTCCGTAGGAACTGCTAAAGGCAGGGAGAGCTACTTTTTTCCCCAAAACTGGCTTGCCTGATCTCTCGAATGGCCTGCCTGGCACGATCGGAAGATACGTTCTGCGCATGTGCTCTGCGCGCGCTCGACAAAGTTTCAAGTTGCACAGCAGACTGAGGCAAAATGAGAGAGAAAGGGGAGGGAAAAAAATGAAATAAAATGTAGAAATTATTCCAAGAGAAGGGGTGAAGAAGTAAAGTTCTGTTCGACGATGAGGGCAAAAAGGCAAGGTGAGAGAAAAAAAGGCGAGTGGCGATCTGAGGGGGAAGGGCATCAAGGGGCTGCTGCAGGTTTGGAGAAGAGGGGAGACTCAGTCCATCTACCACTTGTAAAATACTTCCGACCTGCCTAATCCATTTACTTATTTAACTAATTGTTAAGTTAACTCAATCCTTGTCACAACCTCAATTCGTACCAGTCAAGACCTGTTCCTAGCAACTGTCGGATCTGAACAGGAATATCCAGAGGGTCTAATGGGGCTCCGCACTGTTTCATGTTAAATGTGTCATTTTGTTTTGAATCTAGTTCCTTGCAATATTCAATATGCTTCATGCTCCACACTCCTAATGTACTGAATCATCTCGGTCCATTTTCTACTTCACATGTGATTGAGCCTTTGCGCTCAATATCATCAGGTCCTCTTCTGGAATGAGAGGTTAGAATTATGCCTTTAGCATCAAGCTGATGGATAGAGACTCCTGTAGTAATTAAAATAAATGCCAGAACCACTGATTCAGATATATTGCTACCCACAGTCTGCTGTAATCGTCTTTTACAATTTATGAACGTCCAATGTTGAATTTCCATAAAGTACAGCTGCTTTTTTAATAATTATTTTTACAAACGGCTTCGCTGAATGATTAATACCTGTTACAGGCTCATTACATGAATAAAATCATTCATCAAGTAAATGCATTGCCCTGTCATTTGCCCCAAGGTTTAGTTTTTTTCCCCCACGGGGGAGGGGGAAGAAAATGTCACAATCAATCCAAAAGTACATCATGATAAAGTAATGAAGAAACTGGGGAGTACCTCCTCATTCATTACTGATTATGTTTTTGATGCATTTTGACCAGTGCACTACAGAGGGATGCCGTCGCTTATGAGATGTCCTAAGGTCATGAAAGGCACTACATAACTGCAAGTACTATCTTCTTTCAGGTTTGTTTGTTACGTGCCCCGTACTTGTTACCTTCTTCTTCTTCTTAGGCAGTCCCTCGGAACCTGGGATGACTTGCTTCCACATTAAAAATGAGTTCTCAGGTGACTGATGAGTCCAATACGGGACCTACAGTCTCTGTCACAGGTGGGACAGACGGTGGTTGAAGGGGCGGGTGGGTGGGGTGCTTGGGTTGACATGCGCTCCTTCCGCTGCCTGCGCTTGGCTTCCGCTTGCGGCTTCCACTTGCTCCCGGCGAAGAGACTCGAGGTGTTCGGCGCCTTCCCGGATGCTTCTCCTCCACTTTGTGCGGTCTTGGGCCAGGGATTCCCAGGTGTCAGTGGGGATGTTACACTTTTTCAAGGAGGCTTTGAGGGTGTCCTTGAAGCGTTTCCTCTGCCCACCTGGGGCTCTCTTGCCATGTCGGAGCTCCGAGTAGAGCGCTTGTTTTGGGAGTCTCGTATCGGGCATGTGGACAATGTGACCCATCCATCGGAGCTGATCGAGCGCGGTCAAAGCTTCGATGCTGGGGATGTTGGCCTGAGCGAAACACTGACTTGGTGTGCCTACCCTGCCAATGGATTGGCAGGATCTTGCGGAGGCAGCGTTGGTGGTACCTCTCCAGTGCTTTGAGGTGCCTGCTGTACATGGTCCATGTCTCTGAGGCATACAGCAGGGCGGGTATCACTACTGCTCTGTAGACCATGAGCTTGGTGCCGGGTTTGAGGTCCTGGTCTTCAAACACTCTCTTCCTCAGGCGACCGACTTGTTACCAAAGCACAAGCGAAGCATCCAAGCTCTGGAGGTGGTACAGAGAAAAGCCCCAAGGTTGACTCCCTGGTGTCAGAGGACTGAAATATGAGGAAGGTGAATCTTGGGCTGTTCAGCCTTAAAAGGAGGTGACAGGGGACCTCTTGGAAGTATATAATATTAAACAACAACTTGCATTTATCAAGCACCTTTAACATAAAATCTAGGCTGACACTCCAGTGCAGTGCTGAGGGAGTGCTGCACTGTCGGAGGTGCCGTCTTTCAGATGAGACATTAAACCAAGGCCCCGTCTGCTCTCTCAGGTGGACGTAAAAGATCCCATGGCACTATTTCGAAGAAGAGCAGGGGAGTTCTCCCCGGTGTCCTGGGGCCAATATTTATCCCTCAATCAACATCACTGTGGTAACACAATACAGCTTCCTGTGACTCGAACTTTATTACATCACTTCCTGTGATTAGTCCAGGATAAATACTGGGCTGAGCAGTTGGATCCTGGAGAGGCATAGAGTAAGACCTCTTTTGTATGTAGCACCTTTTTAGTTGATTAAAGCTTACTTTAAGTTCACCACGCGTAAGGCTCGTTCTTACGACAATTTAATCAACTTTGAAAAACTTCGCACTCAAACTTTTTGGACGAACTCGGAACTAAGGATCCAGGGAATCACCCATCATGGAAAACATCCTTAAACCATCGCGTCTTGACTTGGACCCAAACACCCCAGCAGCCGGTAAGGTGTGGAAACACTGGTATCGCACGTTTGACAATTTTCTCGAATATTGCAAGGCTGATGATGACTCAAAATTGCGGATACTCATCAACTGTGTCACCCCGAATGTATTTCAGTATGTCGAGGAATGGGGCAGTTACGAGGAGGCAATTCGGACGCTTAAAAGACTATATACTAAGACACCGAATGAGGTCTATGCCAGACATCTACTAGCTACAGCCCAACAAGGGCCGGAGGAATCCATTGATAAATTCCTCCAAGAGCTTCGCAGACTTAGTATGGACTGTAACTTTCAGGCGGCCTCAGCTGAGCTGTACCGTGAAGAAATGATCCGTGATGCTTTCATCTGCGGGCTTGCCTCCCCATTTATACGCCAGCGTCTACTGGAAAGTAAGACACTTGAGCTTCAGAGAGCTTATGACATGGCTTGCTCTCTAGATCTGGCAAAAAGAAATGCAGACCTTTATACAGTGCCCAGACCTCGGTCTGCTGCCTTAACTACAGTCAGGCAATTTAAGAGGCCACAGGTGAACTCTATTAGGGAGGACTTTATCCCTGACGATCAATCTGATGACTTCACTGATGAAGAGGATGATGACCCCACTGTGGCAGCCTCTTGGCAATCTAAGAAATGCTTCTTTTGTGGTGATGAGTTTCACCCTCGGAAATTCTGCCCTGCTCGCAATGCGTTTTGCAGTCATTGCAACAAAAAGGGTCATTTTGCAAAGGTTTGCCTATCAAGAGCCTCTACGAGGGCTTATCAAGCTAAGTCCTACCGAACTGCCCCGGTAAGGACCTATCAAGATGTTCCGGCTAAAATCTATCGTGCTTCCTCTCGGGTTTTCTCTCGAAGAAACACACCTAGAGTTTCAGCCACTCTTTGTGCAACGACACCAATTACAGCTGCTTGTCCTCAGAACCTATTCCATGCAGCTACAAAAGCATCAATTAATGGACATACTTTAGATGCCTTAATTGACTCAGGTAGCACTGATAGTTTCATTAGGGAACAGATTGTTGCAGAGTTAAAGCTACATGTTTTCCCATCGGACCAGGCAATTGCGATGGCTCAGTCATCACTTAATACCAGAATTTCTGGCTTTTGTATGGTTGAAATAACACTTAATGGTCACAGGTATCCCTCCACCCGGCTTTCGGTGCTCAAGGACTTATGTAGTGATCTTATCTTAGGGCTAGATTTTCAAAAGCAGCATAAGAAGCTCACCATTGAGTTCGGCGGATCCAAACCTGAACTCTCTATTTCTAATATACGACCTCGATTACCGTTCTGTGCATTGTCAGCAGCTTCACTGGATGAACCCTCACTGTTTACCAGTATCCCTCCTCGATGCAAACCGATTATAACAAAGTCACGACGTTTCAGTCAGGAAGACCAGTCTTTTATTGCGCCTGAGATTTCTCGGCTTTTAGCAGAGGATATCATCGAGCCTTGTTCGTCGCCATGGCGCGCCCAGGTTGTTATTGTTAAGAACCCTCTACAACCTCACAAGAAACGGCTGTGCATTGACTATTCACAGACCATCAATCAATATACGGACTTGGACGCATACCCATTGCCGCGCATCGATGATATGGTTAATAAACTGGCTGAGTACACGGTGTTCTCAACATATGATCTGAAAAGTGCCTATCATCAGGTACCCTTGAAGGTCTCAGACAAGCAGTATACGGCCTTTGAAGCCAATGGACGGCTGTATCAATTTCGTCGCCTCCCCTTTGGGGTCACTAATGGAGTGGCTGTCTTCCAGCGAGCAATGGATGACCTGGTCAAACAGGAAGACTTAAAGGATACGTTTCCTTATCTGGACAATATTACTGTCGCAGGTCGCAATCAGCGGGAACATGACGCCAATCTCCAACGATTTTGGGATGCACTCCAGCACCGTAATTTGACATTAAATGCGGCTAAATCCATTGATTCACAACCAACCATCAACATCCTTGGCTATTGTGTGGGCAATGGCATCATTAAACCTGACCCTGAAAGGCTTCGCCCACTCCAAGAACTCCCGCCACCTAAGAATCCGGCCTCCTTGCGCCGGGCCCTCGGCCTGTTTGCATACTATGCTAAATGGATTCCTAACTTCTCGGACCGAATCCAACCTCTACTGAAGGCCAGCACATTCCCACTAGACACAGCGGCTGTTGCAGCCTTTAATCTCCTGAAAAAACAGTTGGAGAAAGCGGCTCTTCACTCCATCGATGAGAGTCTTCCTTTTGTTGTTGAGTGTGATGCCTCGGAGGTGGCGATCTCGGCCACTCTGAATCAGGAAGGTCGTCCGGTGGCATTTTTGTCCAGGACTTTTCAAGGGGCTGAGCTACATTATCCTCCAGTCGAGAAAGAAGCTACAGCCATCATAGAGGCAGTACGGAAGTGGACTCATCTTCTAGCTCGCCAGCACTTTACCTTAATCACAGACCAGCGATCGGTCGCCTTCATGCTCGATAATCGAAAACGGACCAAAATTAAAAATAATAAAATCCAGCTTTGGCGGCTGGAATTGGCCTCTTTTGGTTACACCATCCACTATCGACCTGGCAAGGAGAATGTGGCTCCGGATACCCTCACACGAGCATTCTGCTCCGCCATGGCACCCTCTACGCTCGTAGACATCCATGATGGGTTGTGTCATCCGGGCGTTACTCGCATGCTACACTTCGTGCGGTCCCGAAATCTCCCATTCTCTACCGGGGATGTAAAGAAGATGTGCTCGGACTGCAGAGTCTGTGCGGAATTGAAACCTCAGTTTTTCCGCCCCTCGGGTGGTATACTCATACATGCGCCCCAGCCAATGCAACGGCTTAGCATCGATTTTAAGGGGCCGTTGCCCTCTTCAACTCGCAACACTTATCTATTGACCATGGTCGATGAGTATTCCCGTTTTCCATTTGCCTTTCCCTGCCCCAATATGCTGACGACCACGGTTATCAGCTGCCTTGAGCAGGTATTTGCTTTCTGTGGCATGGCATCCTATGTTCATTCGGATCGGGGCCCTTCTTTTATGTCAGGAGAACTCAAGGCCTATCTCTCGGAACGGGGTATTGCTGCCAGCAGAACGACGCCTTATCATCCGGTCGGGAATGGGCAAGTCGAGCGTTTTAACGCTATCATCTGGAATGCGGTACGTCTGGCTTTGAGATCTCGGGGCCTACCCAACCAGCAATGGGAAGCAGTACTTCCAGACGCATTACACTCCACACGGTCCCTCCTTTCGACCGCCACAAATACGACGCCTCATGAACGGTTCTTCCGATTTCAGCGTCGCTCATCCTATGGGATATCTCTCCCGTCGTGGCTGACTGCACCGGGACCAGTGCTACTCCGAAGATATGTTCGGGCGTCTAAGAATGACCCCCTGGTAGATGAGGTTGAGCTTACTGACGTCAACCCTACCTACGCCTATATTCGGTATCCTGACGGTCGGGAATCTACCGTGTCATTGCGGGATCTGGCTCCCTGCCCGCCGAAACATAGAGGGACACCAGGGGATGATATTGTACCAGGCACATCTCTGGGCTCGCCAGGTGCCTCTCATCACGATCTGGATCTGACGCCGGCTGGTACCTCACTCCAGCGTGCCGACCTGGGGCAGACTGACTATGAGCCCGTCGGGGCTCGCACGCGCAGCCACGATCCACCCCGTACCATACGCTCTGAAACGGATCTGCCACAGCCCTGCCCGACACCCGTTCGGGCACCAGTACACAGTCAGGATCGTCCTGACCCCTCACAGAGCGGGCTGGATCACTCGGACTCTGGTCCACGGCCCGCGGTGGGTAAACGGGCTAGGGGCCCTCTACCGCTACGAGAACCCAAACGGGTGCGGCTCTCCCTCGTCCAGCGGCTACGAAATGGAGGGAGAATGTGGTAACACAATACAGCTTCCTGTAACTCGAACTTCATCCCGGCCTCCTAATCTTTTGGGGGGGGAGAATGTGGTAACACAATACAGCTTCCTGTGACTCGAACTTTATTACATCACTTCCTGTGATTAGTCCAGGATAAATACTGGGCTGAGCAGTTGGATCCTGGAGAGGCATAGAGTAAGACCTCTTTTGTATGTAGCACCTTTTTAGTTGTAAAGCTTACTTTAAGTTCACCACGCGTAAGGCTCATTCTTACGACAATCACTAAAACAGATTATCTGGTCATTATCACATTGCTGTTTGTGGGAGCTTGCTGAGCGCAAATTGGCTGCCGCGTTTCCCACATTACATAAGAACATAAGATATAGGAGCAGGCGTAGGCCATGACTGATCTTCTATCTCATCGCCACTTTCCAGCACTCTCCCCATATCCCTTGATTCCCTTAATATTCAAAAATCTCTCGATCTCTGTCTTGAATATACTCAACAACTGAGCCTCCACAGCCCTCTGGGGTAGAGAATTCCAAAGATTCACCACCCTCTGAGTGAAGAAATTTCTCCTCATCTCAGTCCTAAATGGCCGACCCCTTATTCTGTGACTGTGACCCCTGGTTCTAGACTCCCCAGCCAGGGGAAACATCCTCTCTGCAACTACCCTGTCAAGCCCTGTAAGAATTTTATATGTTTCAATGAGATCACCTCTCATTCTTCTAAACTCTAGTCAACTCAATCTCTCCTCATAGGACAATCCCCCCATCCCAGGAACCAGTCTGGTGAACCTTCGTTGCACTCCCTCTATGGCAAGTATATCCTTCCTTAGGTAAGGTGACCAAAACTGTACACAATACTCTAGGTGTGGTCTCACCAGGGCCCTATAAAATTGCAGTAAGATATCTTTAATCTTACACTCAAATCCTCTTGTAATAAAGGCCAACAGTGACTACACTTCAAAAATTTGGCCAGAGAGAAAGGAAAACTGGGGAGAGTGGCAACTGGCGGTGGTGGGGAGGGAGAGGGTTTGGGCAACTGTGCGTTTGCGTGGCTGCAATTTCCCAAGATCCTCTCCCTGCAAGTCACTGTACATTTTCATTATCGCGCTTGCAGGAGAACACTTTGGTACATTGGGCGCATTGGCATGTTGGGGATGCTGCACGTTATCAAGTCCGTGCAATTAATTTCTGGTCGGCCCATCGAGTTCAGTTCAGTTTGGAGGGGCACAGAGAGGCCTGCCTATATTGAGTCGGCAATCACTAGGCTTGGCGGAACACAGCCTGTTTCGCCAGCAAGCAGCTGAGCCGTTCAGAACAGGGCGGTCCCAGCTTCATTCATTGGTCGGCACTGAACTCGCCAATCCCAGCTGGGACAGTGGTAGGGGTGCTATGACTTGCCTCAGTGCCTAAGTTGGGGGGAGGGCAGATCAAATTGGCCAAGGCTCCTGAACGCTGTCTAAAAGAATAAAAAAGAAAGACTTGCATTTATACAGCGCCTTTCACGACCTCAGGACGTCCCAAACTGCTTTACAGCCAATGAAGTACTTTTTGAAGTGTAGTCACTGTTGTAATGTAGGAAATGCAGCAGCCAATTTGCGCACAGCAAGCTCCCACAAACAGCAATGTGATAATGACCAGATAACCTGTTTTAGTGATGTTGCCCAGATAACCTGTTTTAGTGATGTTGGTTGAGGGATAAATATTGGCCAGGACACCAGGGATAACTCCCCTGCTCTTCTTCAAAATAGTACCATGGGATCTACTGAGAGAGTAGACGGGGCCCCGGTTTAATGTCTCATCTGAAAGACGGCACCTCTGACAGTGCAGCACTCCCTCAGTAATGCACTGGAGCATCAGCCTAGATTTTTGTGCTCAAGTCTCTGGGGCAAGACTTGGAGCCACAACCTTCTGACTCAGAGATGAGGGTGCTACCCACTGAGCCACTGGCTAATCCTTACCGCAACTGTGCGTGGGCAATGACATGATTGGGCTTGGCTGTGACGCCACTTGTAGTCAAATAGCCTGCTGACACGCGTATACACTCCAGCAGAGAATTTACAGGGGAGGAGGGGGGAAAACAGGTGTGGAAACCTTCCGAACAAAAGAAAAGAAGGCAATTGAACTCTGAAGTCGGAATTCAAAGCGGCTGCTTTTCCAGGGTAGTCAGTGTTATCTCCGAAATGTTTCTCACTGCCAGGGATGGCATCGAAGGCGGTTCATTTGTTCCGATCTAATTGTACAAATAATTCTTCTTTTGACAAAGGCAGAGCTGTAAATCAAAGCTACTGCGCTGCTGAATTGAAGCTGAGGATGTCACTCTCGTTTCAGTGAGATCCTTTTCACTGAGAGCGAGGAATTCACATCAGCACCTAACGTGGCCAATCTAGTGGGCGCCAGCCATCGCCGCCCATTAGTGATCATTGATGCGGATAGATCGCTTGATGGGACGCGTTTGATGTTTTGATTTGCTGCATATTGATAAGAATTTCTAATTACCTAAGGCGTAGGCTATCAGTTTAGGAGTACAACACATTGCATTGCCCCAATATCAAAGAGAGAATTAAAGCTTCAAAGGTGTATGCTTTCTACTGTTAGTAAAATTAATGAGAAGTCCTTTTTACAAAACTCTCATCATGGTCTTGATATTACGCTGTGCGATATCCATTATGTATTCATGGGTTCATGTGAAATTCATTTTAATAAAAGCTTTTTAAAATTCATTTTCTGGGTATGGGCATCACTGGCGAGGCTGGCCATTATTAGCCATTCCTAGTTACCCTTGATACAACTCGGCCACTTCAGAGGGCAATTAAGACTCAACTGGAGTCACATATAGGCCAGACCGGGTAAGGACGTCAGGTTTCCTTCCCTAAAGGACATTAGTGAACCAGTTGGGTTTGTACGACAATCCGACAGCTTCATGGTCACTTTGACTGATACCAGATTTATTCAACTGAATTCAAATTCACAAACTGCCAAGGTGGGATTTGAACTCAGGTTCTCTGGATTATTAGCCCAGGCCTCAGGATGACTCGTCTAGTGATTTAACCACTGCACGACTGTACCTAGATAAAAGTACAACTGGTTCACTAATGTCGTTCAGGGACAATTTGAGCACAGCATGATCCCACAAACAGCAATGTGATAATGACCAGATCATCTGTTAAAGTGATGTTAGTTGAGAGATAGAAATTGTCCAGGACACCGGGGAGAACTCCCCATCTCTTCTTCAAATAGTGCAATGGGATCTTTTACGTCCACCTGAGAGACCAGACAGGGCCTCAGTTTAATGTCTCATCTGAAAGACGGCACCTCCGACAGTGCAGCACTGGAGTGGCAGCCTAAGTTACGTGCTATAAATTTCTGGAGTGGGACTTGAACCCACAACTTTCTGACTCGGAGGCTTGCATTGCCAGAAATACGTGAAGTCGGGGTTCTATGCAGAATTGTCCCATCCCGATACGCATTCCCAGCATGTGCCAGGAGAGCTGAAGTGGAAAATTGCAGCCTGTGTTTCTAAAATCTCGCTGAGAGGTACCACGAGAATTTGGGACTCTGTTGCTTTTGTTTTAAGGAGCCAACTCAGTTTTATAGCGTATAAGCTTGGATGTTGAACTGTATAAGTACATTGTTGCGTCTCTCTGCGGCTGTGCACTTTTTTTTAATCTGCCAAGAAATCTGACCAAGTAGTACACGTTTTTCCGGTGATATGTTATTGGCTGCGTTTAGTATTGACCTCCCACTACGGTGCAACTACACATCTAGCTAATTACACCGGGTGGTGTCACTAAACGCAGCCAATCACCACACAAACATGAAATAATAACAGAAAGTGCTGGAAACACTCAGTAGGTCAGGCAGCATCGAGGAGAGGAGAAACAGAGTCAACGGGGGTGATTTTGCCAATGGGGGCGCGTTGGAGGCGGGACTGCTGCTTGTCGGGTTTTAGTCCCGCCTCCATCGACTTGTGGCCAACCCACGCTATTTTCCCTTGATTGACCTTGTTAAGCCGGCCCAGCGGGCTTAGCAGGCCAATTAAGGGGAAGCCGGTTACAGAGAACGTCAGCGTATGACGTTTCATCTGTCACAAATTTTTGACAGATGAATTGTCATCGTGAGAAGCTGTCAAACACTGACATTCTCTGTTGTTTGGTGAGCCCTTGTACTCAAGACTCACCAAACCTATTTCCTCAGCAGAAATCAGATGGCTGTTGCATCGGAGAATGCAGCAGCCATTATGTCATCTCTGCCGTGGAGATGCCGGAGCCTCCGCATCCCCAACGATTGAAGCCTGCAGGAAGAAACAAAGGGAAGGAAACTTTTTCTATCACTTTTCACTCACCTCACATACTCACCTCTCCACACTTGCACGCATCACTCACCTCCACAGCGCACTTTTGGACCCCTCTCACCCCCGCAGACCCACGGCTCGCCTCGCTGACCCTGGCGGGGTTTCCCGACATCGGGAAGCCTCTGCTGGAAAAATGGGGATAATCCTCTTAACTGCCTGTTAACTACCTGTTAACAGGCAGTTAAGTGGCTGTAATCCCCTTCACGCCTCGAGGAGACGGGACCCGGCATGGGTCGGGTACCCGCCTCCTGGGAAGATGGCACGGAGGCGGGTTGGGGGCGGGATGGGTACCCGCTCCCAGATTCTGCCATTTTCCCGGCAGTCCCGCCTCCAAACCCGCCTCCCCAAGGCTGGGAAAATCGCCCCCAACGTTTCGGGTCAAACCCTTCGTCAGAACTGGAAAAGGTTAGGGAGGAGAGATTTTTAAGCAGGGGCAGGGAGGAGGAGAGGAAAGAACAAAGGGAAGGTCTGTGATAGGGTGAAAGGCAGGAGAGATTGACTGACAAAAGGGATGATGGTGCGAGGTAATGGGACAAAAGATGTTCTCCTCTCCTCGATGCTGCCTGACCTGCTGAGTGTTTCCAGCACTTTCTGTTGTTATTTCAGATTTCCAGCATCTGCAGTATTTTGCTATTATACCACACAAAACGTGTACTACTTGGTCAGATTTATTTGCAGATTAAAAAAAAGGTACACAGCAGCAGAGGGCTGCGTTTAGTTACACTGCCGGTGCAATTAATGAATAAGTGTAATGTGTCATTTGACACAGTTAGGCTGTAAAGTTCTCTGCTGAAGTCCTCTACAGTAGAGCGACTGAGTGACATCACATTTCAAGGCTTCTCCGGCAGCACCTCCCAAACCCGCGACCTCTTCCACCTAGAAGGACAAGGGCAGCAGGCGCATGGGAACACCACCACCTCCAAGTTCCCCTCCGAGTCACACACCATCCCGACTTGGAAGTATATCGTCGATCCTTCATCGTCACTGGGTCAAAATCCTGGAACTCCCTAACAGCACCTTCACCACACGGACTGCAGCGGTTCAAGAAGGCGGCTCACCACCACCTTCTCAAGGGCAATTAGAGATGCGCAATAAATGCTGGCCTTGCCAGCGACGCCCACATCCCAGATACAAATTAAAAAAAACATGCTTGCATGTCACTGGACTGGCGGTGGTGCCAATATTCACTCTGTATGTTATTTTCTGCCTTCCCGGGTAATGGGGGAACGTGGTGGGCATCTTATATAGCGAGCAATACAGCACGAGTAGGGCTTCATTGTTAAAGCAGGGTATGCTAACCCATAATTGGCAGTGAAGAAAGACGCAGGCTTCAGTTCATCGGCTTTCTGTCTAGCCATGAACAAAGAGCAAACGCTGGGGGGAAAGCCCAATCTGTAATTCAACTATCAAAGAGAAGCACTCTCAGATCAGGTATAACACACAGCACGGTAAGGGGTCCAGCTTTCAGGTGGATGTAAAAGATCCCATGGCACTATTTCGAAGAAGAGCAGGGGAGTTCTCCCCGGTGTCCTGGTCAATATTTAGCCCTCAACCAACATAACAAAAACAAATTATCTGGTCACTCTCACATTGCTGTTTGTGGGAGCTTGCTGTGCGCAAATTGGCTGCCGTGTTTCCTACATTACAACAGTGACTACACTTCAAAAAGTACTTCATTGGCTGTAAAATGCTTTGGGACGTCCTGAGGTCGTGAAAGGTGCTATAGAAATGCAAGTCTTTCTTTCTTTAACTTCCTCTACTTCACGCTAACATGCTGACCACCAACAGAAAAAAAAACATGCCTTAATTAACCAGCGTGAATTTTTTTCCATTTCCCGCACCAGTCATACTTTTGGCCTCAGAGTGAAAGTGCCTGATTAGTGTAAATGTTGCTGAATTCTGGGCAGTTTGCGTTTTGGGTAATGCCCACGAAAACTTTGTTGAGACTGGCCAAACCTAGTTCAAATACAACCATTACAGCCAGCAGACTAACACACCCCATCAGGCTGTGCTAGATCTGAACCACGGTCAGAGGTGAAAGGGCAAATTGCTAGCCCAATGCACCACTCAATAACATCATGTACTGTGGCAAACGGAAATCTTCCACATCATCTTCAAATCCATACTCTCTCCCAAGTAAAGAAAAGGCTCCTGGATTTTAGTCATTGAATTCAGGAAGTCTCTCTGGGTTTTTTTTGTAGGACAACACAGAAAATCTGGAAATAAGAAATACCCTCCTGAAGGGATAGACGTGGATAGACAAGAGAAGCTGGGGTTGTTCTCCTTGGAGCAGAGAAGATTGAGAGGCGATTTGATAGAGGTGTTCAAAATCATGAGGGGTCTGGACAGAGTAGATAGAGAGAAACTGTTCCCATTGGCGGAAGGGTCGAGAACCAGAGGACACAGATTTAAGGTGATTGGCAGAAGAACCAAAGGTGACATGAGGAATAACTTTTTTACGCAGCGAGTGGTTAGGATCTGGAATGCACTGCCTGAGAGGGTGGTGGAGGCAGACTCAATTGTGGCTTCCAAAAGGGAATTGGATAAGTACCTGAAGGAAAAAAATTTGCAGGGCTACGGGGAAAGGGCGGGGGAGTGGGACTAGCTGAAGTGCTCTTGCAGAGAGCTGGCACGGGCTCAACGGGCCGAATGGCCTCCTTCTGTGCTGTAACCATTCTATGATTCTATGATTCTCAGATAACCTTACCTCAGCTGTATTAACAATGACTGTGTATCATTGGTGTTCAGTTCATTGAAAATTTCCTCAACATATTAAATAATGTTGACAATAAGTAAAACTGCTTAAGGTTACTGCTCATACATTCAGTCTTGACAGGATGATAGATGAGACTCAAGTGCTTTATGGAGATGATACCTCATCTCATTATACCCTGGAGTTCGTTAAAATCTAGCCACATGACTCATTTCATCAGTCTTGACTCGACCTCGTTCATTTGCATTTGCATCCTTCTGGATGATTCCTGTTATTGGTTATTTGAGGTAAAGAGGACGCTGAGAATCAGAAGCCATAGAATAGCTCACCCTTTTATCTCCGTGCTGGCTTAGAAATACTGGCAGCAGGGGTACTACCGATGGAGAGAAATCCTTGAAGTTTGACCTTGCTTGTTATTTAATTGAAATGCGAAGATTGTTGACACTTTAGTGCCAACACACCATCAGAAATAAAGTTCCTGTCACTCTGCAACCAGTCACTAAGACTATCCCAGCATGAATCACCCTCTTATTATCTTTAATCCATGTGGACACATGCCTAACTTCCATTCATTACTACTCTCTGACATCTTACATCTCCATATTAGAAATTTGAGAGACAAAATCCAAAGTGTTATGGCTAAGGGTAACAGACAGAAAAAAATGATCTCATGACATCAGGCTGCACTAGACTTGAACTCGGGTCAGAGGTGAAAGGGCAATGTGCTAACCCATTTTTTGGAATGTATTTCCCCAAATTACCTTTAATCTCCTGTCTTTAAAGTCTCCCATTTTCATGTAACCTTAAGCCAGGCAGGGTGATAGACGCCTGATGCCACTGCCAATGTGTGATCAGTTGACAGGACACACTTGCACTGGAGAAGGACAGATAACAACGATGACTTACATCTATATACCACTCCTTGTGTAAAAGTAAGTCTCAGAACACTCTACCGGGGCTGGAAC
Organism: Squalus acanthias; assembly: GCA_030390025.1. Classification (NCBI taxonomy): domain Eukaryota; kingdom Metazoa; phylum Chordata; class Chondrichthyes; order Squaliformes; family Squalidae; genus Squalus; species Squalus acanthias. Next base: position 1,349,377 of record JASTWF010000036.1, on the reverse strand, counting down.
TGCGCACGAACTGATGGAATTTAGGGGGGAGTATGAAGGCTGATGTTGGATGGGCATTCAGATAGTAGAGTAACACCTGTGGAGTCAATGCCAATGGTGGAGCGATAGAGCTGGATGTCATCAGCGCATGAATGGAAACGACATACTCCATGCTTGTGGATAATGTTGTCAAGGCTTAGCATGCAGATGAAGAGCAAGAGGACTGAGGATAGAGCAATGGGGTACACCAGGGGTGACCATGTGGGCATAGGACGAGAAACTATTTGAGAAGATATAGGGGCAGATCTTCCTCTTTTGCGCGTGGCTATCAAATAACCACCTTGGTGGAGCCCATAGAGGAAAATCAGCTGGGGAGGACTGCAGGCCCTCAATGGAACCTGCCTGATTTTCCATCCAATTAAATGAACCAACGGAAAATTGGCCAGACTCTATTACAGGCATGAGATCCTCCCCACCTGACTTTCCTCTACGCGTTATGCCCAGGTGATTATTTAACTTTCAATCGCCATAGGGGAAAATCTGCTTCATAGTGACTGTCTTGGGTGTGGAACCATGTGAGAGCAGTGTCATGGATGTGGGCAATGAAGGAGTGGCTGTGGAGTAGACTGGAACAGTCAACAATGTTGAAGGCGCTTCAGAGGTCAAAGGGCGGCGGCAAGCCATGGTAACAGTCACAAAGGATGCATTTGGTGACTTTGACTTGGTAACGTCAAGCAGATACTGTGGGGTAGTCGGAAACTGGATTGGAGGGACTGGACATAGTTGGGTAGTAACGCTGCATTCAAGGTCCTTGCAGAGAATGGGCAGGTTAAGAGTTAGTGGATTATGAGGAAAGAGCATTTGAGGGTGGCTTTAAGAAAGAAGTTCTTGACATTGATTTTAAAAGGGGTTGGAATGCCTGAGAAAGGGACGGAGTTAATGACGCTGATCAGGAGCTGGGTAGGAAAGGGGTTGAGGGAACGTGTGGTAGCATTCATGGAAGAAATGAGAGTGTAAAGTCAAGCAGAGCGTTAGCAGGTTGGAAGGGAATTTGGAGGAGATGGGGAAGGGAAGACGAGTGGATGTCTTTGATTTTCTGGTGAGGTTGGAGGAGGCTGTGGTGGCAAAGAGAGGTCTTGGGCTGTTCTTGCCCTTGTGTGGACAGGGAGCGGCGGTACAGCATGAGATGGGCAACACCAAATCTGCCAGTGGCATATGCCCACCTGCGCTCTAGTGCCTGGTCCATGGACTTGAAACCATGGAGGTGGCTGATGTACTGGGGAAAACAGCAGACAACCACCTGGGATCTGGTAGGGACAAGGATATTAAAGATGGAGGTAAGGCAGTTACACCACCTCTCTTTAAAACCAATGCATCTTTGTTGCATTGTTAAAAGCTCTTTAGAAAGGTTTGCTTTGAGTCATTATAAAGATCATTGGCAGTGTTGTGCTATCCAGAGCAGTAAACGCACATACACCCACTGCAGGGGAAATAAAGTAAAAGACTTTACAGTGACACCAACCAGTCATGTCTTGAAAAGGTAATGAAGGGAGAAATACACCGAGACTACCCTGTATGTGAACATGCAAGATAGTTAAGATTGTTATCCTCTGGCTGATATACTGTGTGTGTGGAGACTAGTCCAACGGGCACTTGGTCTACCACTGGTCTATTGTAACGCTTCACGTATTGTATATTGTTTCCTATGATCCAAGACGCCCGCGCAAAGAAATGAATCACACAGCAAATTTGTACCGATAAATTGGGCAGATCTGATGTAGTCTTCAGATACACAGTTAAAAGCTATTTCATAGTGTTGTGACAAATCTTTCAAAAGAAAAAAAAATGACCGACTGAAGAGTTCTAATATTCACACTGTTTTATCTAAATGAGGATTTTGGTTAAGACTGGTTTACTGCGCTTGCCCAATATCCACCCCGGCGCCTTCCTGAATTCACCAAGACCATCGTCGCCACTGCCTGCCCAGGCGACCTATTTCATACATTCAGCAGCCTCTGCTTCAAGTAATAAATCCAAACTGTGGGTTCATGTCCCCCTTCTGCGCTTTGGCTCGCGCCCCTGCGACTATATCAAACATATTAGGCCAAAGGCAAAATGCTGTAGATGCTGGAAATCTGAAATAAAAACAGAAAATGCTGGAAATACTCCGCAGCAATGTTCCCTTTAAGCTGCACGGCTGTCTGGAGGTCCCGCGCAGCCGGCTCACCGGCTTTTGGACAGAAAAATCGTGCATGTGCGTTAAAGGGGCCGCGCAGCCCAAGAAAAATTAAAGGGAACATTGCTCCCAGCATGTCAGGCAGCATCTGTTAACGTTTCAGGTCGATAATCAGGTCAGCTCTATTGAAAGGTCACCATAGAATCATAGAATGGTTACAGCACATAAGGAGGCCATTCAGCCTGTCGAGCCTGCTCCGTCATTCAATAAGATCATGGCTGATCTGATCTTGGCCTCAACTCCACTTTCCTACCCACTCCCCATAACCCTTGATACCCCTGTTTTTCAAAAATCTGTCTATCTCCGCCTTGAATATATTCAATGACTCCGCCTCCACAGCTCTCTGGGGTAGAGAATTCCAAAGATTCACGACCCTCAGAGAGAAGAAATTCCTCCTCATCTCCATTTTAAATGGGCGACCCCTTATTCTGAAACTATGCCCCCTAGTTCTAGATTCCCCCACGAGGGGAAACATCCCCTCTGCATCTACCCTGTCACTTGCTGCGTAAAAAAGTTTTTCCTCATGTCGCCTTTGGTTCTTTTGCCAATCACCTTAAATCTGTGTCCTCTGGTTCTCGACCCTTCCGCCAATGGGAACAGTTTCTCTCTATCTACTCTGTCTAGACCCTCATTATTTTGAACATCTCTATCAAACCCCCTCTCAACCTTCTCTGCTCCAAGGAGAACAACTCCAGCTTCTCCAGTCTATCCACGTAACTGAAGTCCCTCATCCCTGGAACCATTGTAAATCTTTTCTGCACCCTCTCTAAGGCCTTCACATCCTTCCTGAAGTGCGGTGCCGAGAATTGGACACAATACTCCAGTTGAGGCCGAACCAGTGTTTTATAAAGGTTCATCATAACTTCCTTGCGATTGTACTCTGTGTCTCTATTTATGAAGCCCAGGATCCTGTATACTTTTTTAACCGCTTTCTCAACCTACCCTGCCATTTTCAACGATTTGTGCACATATACCCCTAGGTCTCTCTGTTCATGCACCCTCTTTAGGATTGTACCCTTTACTTTATATTGCCTCTCCTTGTTCTTCCTACCAAAATGTATCACTTCGCACTTTTCTGCGTTAAATTTCATCTGCCACGTGTCTGCCCATTCCACCAGCTTCTCTTCCTGAAGTCTATCACTCTCCTCCTCACTGTTCACTATGCTTCCCAGTTTTATGTCATCTGCAAATTTTGAAATTGTGCCCTGTACACCCAAGTCTAAGTCATTAATATATATCAAGAAAAGCAGTGGTCCTAGTACCGACCTCTGGGGAACACCACTGTATACCTTCCTCCAGTCCGAGAAACAACCATTCACCACTACTCTGTTTCCTGTCACTTAGCCAATTTTGTATCCATGCTGCCACTGTCTCTTTTATTCCATGGGCTTCAACTTTGCTGGAAAGCCTATTATGTGGCACTTTATCAAGCGCCTTTTGGAAGTCCATGTACACTACATCAACCGTCTCTGCTACCTCATCAAAAAACTCAATCAAGTTAGTTAAACACGATTTGCTTTTAACAAATCCGTGCTGTCTTTCCTTAATTAATCCACACTTGTCCAAGTGACTGTTAATTCTGTTTCAACCTTAAACGTTAACTCTGTTTCTCTCTCCACAGATGCTGCCTGACCTGCTGAGTATTTCCAGCATTTTCTGTTTTTATTTCAAACATATTAGAGAATATTTTCATTGCCTTGCTATTTATAGTGCCTTGCTGTTTACAATTTTGCTATCAATAGTGGAAATCCATAACATCTTCCCAAGCCTTGTCAAGCGGAAATGTTCTCAAATTCCATAGCCTTTCCCTGTCGCTCAAATGCACAATTAATCACAGAGATCATTAAAACAAGCAAGATGCTTCATTCTCAATAAAGTGATGTCAGTTCACTGTTGAAAGCAGATAACAGAATTGCATTCACTCACGTGCATTATTTTGGATCAGTCATCACAGAGGGGAAGAATTCCTCTGTTAGTTATTTATCACAACCTCACAAAACACAAGCCTTCACGATCAACAAGTAGTATTTACGACTTCATGACAAACAGCAAACAGATGAAAGCTTCTCCCCACAGGATTGAGAGTGTGCCCTGTAACATTGACAACACACACAGTAACACGTACAATGTTTCCCTGCCTGCTTTAAGGAAGCTGTTAACCTGTTTAAATGTGACTAGGGTTAGTTAACATCTTCACTGATATAGCAGGGAGACAATTTTGTACAGATGCTTTCAGTTCCAATACGGCACCGGCCAATTTCAGTCGCTCGTGTGGGTTTTTTCCCTCTCCTTATCCTGCCTTTTTGGTGCCAGGGCTACACCAACATTTTTTTTATCCTGACAGCACCTAGGGTCAATAGAGAGAAACGATTTCCTCTGGTGGGGGGAGTCCAAAACAAGGGGGCATAACCATAAAATTAGAGCCAGGCCATTCAGGGGGTGATGTCAGGAAGCACTTCTTCACACAAAGGGTAGTGGAAATCTGGAACTCTCTCCCCCAAAAAGCTGTTGAGGCTGGAGGTCAATTAAAAAATTCAAAACTGAGATTGATAGATTTTTCTTAGGCAAGGGTATTAAGGGTTAACTTGCTCCGCCATTCAATGAGATCATGGCTAATCTGTACCTCAACTCCCTTCACTCGCCTTAGCTCCATATCCCTTGATACCAAGGTCTTTGCCGCCACTACTCTTTCCTGGAAGTCTATTCTACATTTTGATCAATCTTTATGTGAAGAAGAACGCCCTAATATCAATCCTCAGTTTACCTTTAACCAGTTTGAATCTGTGTCCCCTTGTTCTACTCACGCAATGCAATTTAAAGTAACAATCCAGGGCCTATTTTTTTCCATTTCCCTGAACAATCTATAGGCGTGACGAAAGAAAAGGGGTTTTAAGGAGGATTCTGATGGTAGGCCTGAAAGTAGTGAGGCAAAGTGGTTTCGGGACAGAATTGCAGAGCCCAGGGGCGTAGTGACGGAAGGACTAGCTTCCGATAGCAAAGTGGAGGGAGCAGGGCATGAGTAGTAATCTGGAGTCAGAGGAGGGGAGGGCGTGGGCAAGGCCACATAGCAGGGATGTACGAGGTTTACAGTGTTATTTATAAGAACATAAGAAATAAGAGCAGGAGTAGGCCATTCGGCCCCTCGAGCCTGCTCCGCCATTCAATATGATCATGGCTGATCTTCTACCTCAACTTCACTTTCCCGCCCGATCCCCATTTCCTTTGATTCACTTAGTGCCCAAGAATCTATCGATCTCAGCCTTGAATATACTCAACGATTCAGCATCCACAGCCCTCTGGGGCAGAGAATTCCAAAGATTCACAACCCTCTGAGTGAAGAAATTCCTCCTGATCTCAGTCCTAAATGGCCGACCCCTTATCCTGAGACTGTGACCCCTGGTTCTAGACACTCCAGCCAGGGGAAACCTGTTCTTATATTTACTTTCTGTGCAGTCTATTCTGAGCAACATTTTCAGTGTCAGTGGAAGATGATTCATCACGTTGATTCCAGAACTTTCCTGCAAGAGATTAAATATATGTGATGGGATCGATGATTGGATGGTCTGTGGTCTGTGGGAGGACCGGGCTTGATGGGCTGAATGCTTCTTCTCATTCCATGCATTCTAATGCTGTTTGCAAATACTGTTTCCTAAAAGGCTCCTGTAGCACTTGGTGTGTTAGGGTAATGGAGGGCTGGTCTACCACCAGAGCTCAGGTAGCATTAGAGGGTCAATGTTCGGAAGTCCTGAATCACTACTCGCTTTGTCCTGTTTTTGTCATTTCCCTGCTGTCAGACGAGGTGATTGTTTAAATCTGAGCCCTGCTCCTCATAGCAGCTCTTCAACTCCTCAAGTCATCTGATAGAACTTCTTAAAAGAAAAGAAGAAAGTTTTTCCTGAACTTTCTCCTGAAGGTGTTGACTCTGGGATTAGGTTCCACCCGCTCCGGGTGCCCTTACCCAAGTGGCCATTCTTCAAATGGGAGCCTTGACGGTGAACATGGAAAGCATCACAGATGAGCCCAATCTTGTCTCCTTCCAGAGATGTGCACTTCGAGCAGCCATTAGTGGATGCCTGATTCAAGCGGGAACTGACATGAATCTTGTCATCCATGTATGAAGTAATACTGGGCGGCCTGCTGGTGGCGCTGTCCAGGGAGAGTATAAATACTCGGGCATGGGCCCAGCTTGCTTAGGACATTCCTCAACAGGAACTAGTGAAGGACACAACTAGACCTCCATGTTGTAAAACAGTTGATTAAAGCTTTGTTTAACGCTTAGACCAAGTGCCTAGTAGATTTCTTACATCAGGAACGCAGAGTCAATTTTTCCCTCCCTAGCCCAGGGACACAGAGACCACTTGTAGTACCCCAAATCCCGACATCAGCTAACTGTGGACCAGGGATTCAACGTGGACCCCTCCCTGGTCCATAGGGCTTAATATAACACTCGCGAGTGCACTTACCAACTAGAGCAGTAGGCGAGGTCCAACAGAACTACTTACTAAGAAGAGAATTATACAAACATAGTTTGGCAATAGAATTTAAGAGGCAGATGCAGCATCTTGAACTTTGGAAAGCTGGACTTCAATCAGGGTCATGTTACCAACCAGAATTCAAAAAGTATCTCATTAGGTTAGGAAATTACTGCAGGTTGTTAGACCAGGAGTCACTGAGAGTGCGTCTTCAGGGCTAGCAGATTCCAGCCATCCTGAATCTTAGGCCTGGAACAAAAAAGGTGCAGACCATGAAATTGATTCTCTGGCAGAGTGGTTGACCAATAACCCAATACCTGTGAGCTATGAATGACAGAATCCCAGGTATAGCATTTCTACACAAGAGCAGTGATCAGTCCCATCCATTGTTTGATCCTGTACGCGTACTATGAGGGCATCACTTTTGCTGATTGTTGCTCTTGAAAGATAAAAGCAACAAGGCCAGGGCAAGCTAAAATGGACCAAACATTCCCGTTCAACCTTCCTTCTGTGCACTGATCAAAAAAATATTAAAGTACACAAAAGTCCTGGGGCTTGAGGGCTGTGTGTGTGGAAGGTTGTGTGTGTGTGTGTGGAAGGGTGTGTGTGTGTGTGGGGGGGGGGGGAGTGTGTGTGTGTGTGGGGAGGAGTGTGGGTGTGTGTGTGAGTGTGTGTGTGTGTGTGTGAGTGTGTGTGTGTGTGGAAGGGTGTGTGTGTGAGTGGAAGGGTGTGTGTGTGAGTGTGTGTGTGGAGGGGGGAGGGGAGTGTGTGTGTGTGTGAGTGGAAGGGTGTGTGTGTGGAAGGGAGTGTGTGTGTGTGAAAGGGAGTGTGTGTGGAAGGGAGTGTGTGTGTGTGAAAGGGAGTGTGTGTGGAAGGGAGTGTGTGTGTGTGAAAGGGAGTGTGTGTGGAAGGGTGTGTGTGTGTGAAATGGAGTGTGTGTGGAAGGGTGCGTGTGTGTGTGAAAGGGAGTGTGTGGAAGGGAGTGTGTGTGGAAGGGTGTGTGTGTGTGTGTGGAAGGGTGTGTGTGTGGAAGGGGGTGTGTGTGAAAGGGAGTGTGTGTGGAAGGGTGTGTGTGTGTGTGTGAAAGGGAGTGTGTGTGGAAGGGTGTGTGTGTGTGTGTGTGTGTGAAAGGGAGTGTGTGTGAAAGGGAGTGTGTGTGTGAAAGGGAGTTTGTGTGGAAGGGAGTGTGTGTGGAAGGGAGTGTGTGTGTGTGAAAGGGAGTGTGTGTGGAAGGGTGTGTGTGTGTGTGAAAGGGAGTGTGTGTGGAAGGGAGTGTGTGTGTGAAAGGGAGTGTGTGTGGAAGGGAGTGTGTGTGGAAGGGAGTGTGTGTGTGTGAAAGGGAGTGTGTGTGGAAGGGTGTGTGTGTGAAAGGGGGTGTGTGTGGAAGGGGGTGTGTGTGGAAGGGTGTGTGTGTGAAAGGGGGTGTGTGTGGAAGGGAGTGTGTGTGGAAGGGAGTGTGTGTGTGTGAAAGGGAGTGTGTGTGGAAGGGTGTGTGTGTGAAAGGGGGTGTGTGTGGAAGGGGGTGTGTGTGGAAGGGTGTGTGTGTGAAAGGGGGTGTGTGTGGAAGGGGGTGTGTGTGGAAGGGGGTGTGTGTGGAAGGGAGTGTGTGTGGAAGGGTGTGTGTGTGAAAGGGGGTGTGTGTGGAAGGGGGTGTGTGTGGAAGGGGGTGTGTGTGAAAGGGAGTGTGTGTGGAAGGGGGTGTGTGTGTGTGAAAGGGAGTGTGTGTGGAAGGGTGTGTGTGTGTGTGAAAGGGAGTGTGTGTGGAAGGGTGTGTGTGTGAAAGGGGGTGTGTGTGGAAGGGAGTGTGTGTGGAAGGGAGTGTGTGTGGAAGGGTGTGTGTGGAAGGGTATGTGTGTGAAAGGGGGTGTGTGTGGAAGGGGGTGTGTGTGGAAGGGAGTGTGTGTGAAAGGGAGTGTGTGTGAAAGGGGGTGTGTGTGGAAGGGGGTGTGTGTGAAAGGGAGTGTGTGTGAAAGGGTGTGTGTGAAAGGGAGTGTGTGTGGAAGGGTGTGTGTGTGTGTGAAAGGGAGTGTGTGTGGAAGGGTGTGTGTGTGTGTGAAAGGGAGTGTGTGTGGAAGGGTGTGTGTGTGTGTGTGAAAGGGAGTGTGTGTGGAAGGGAGTGTGTGTGTGTGAAAGGGAGTGTGTGTGAAAGGGGGTGTGTGTGGAAGGGGGTGTGTGTGTGTGAAAGGGAGTGTGTGTGGAAGGGAGTGTGTGTGGAAGGGGGTGTGTGTGTGTGAAAGGGAGTGTGTGTGAAAGGGAGTGTGTGTGGAAGGGGGTGTGTGTGTGTGAAAGGGAGTGTGTGTGGAAGGGTGTGTGTGTGGAAGGGGGTGTGTGTGTGTGAAAGGGAGTGTGTGTGGAAGGGTGTGTGTGTGAAAGGGAGTGTGTGTGAAAGGGAGTGTGTGTGGAAGGGTGTGTGTGTGTGAAAGGGAGTGTGTGTGGAAGGGGGTGTGTGTGTGTGAAAGGGAGTGTGTGTGAAAGGGAGTGTGTGTGGAAGGGGGTGTGTGTGAAAGGGAGTGTGTGTGGAAGGGGGTGTGTGTGAAAGGGAGTGTGTGTGGAAGGGTATGTGTGTGTGAAAGGGAGTGTGTGTGAAAGGGAGTGTGTGTGAAAGGGAGTGTGTGTGGAAGGGGGGGTGTGTGAAAGGGAGTGTGTGTGAAAGGGAGTGTGTGTAAAAGGGTGTGTGTGTGGAAGGGGGTGTGTGTGAAAGGGAGTGTGTGTGGAAGGGTGTGTGTGTGTGTGAAAGGGAGTGTGTGTGGAAGGGTGTGTGTGTGAAAGGGAGTGTGTGTGAAAGGGTGTGTGTGTGAAAGGGAGTGTGTGTGAAAGGGAGTGTGTGTGAAAGGGAGTGTGTGTGGAAGGGGGTGTGTGTGAAAGGGAGTGTGTGTGGAAGGGTGTGTGTGTGTGTGTGAAAGGGAGTGTGTGTGAAAGGGAGTGTGTGTGGAAGGGGGTGTGTGTGAAAGGGAGTGTGTGTGGAAGGGTGTGTGTGTGTGTGTGAAAGGGAGTGTGTGTGAAAGGGAGTGTGTGTGGAAGGGAGTGTGTGTAAAAGGGTGTGTGTGTGGAAGGGGGTGTGTGTGAAAGGGAGTGTGTGTGGAAGGGTGTGTGTGTGTGTGAAAGGGAGTGTGTGTGGAAGGGTGTGTGTGTGTGTGTGAAAGGGAGTGTGTGTGAAAGGGAGTGTGTGTGGAAGGGGGTGTGTGTGAAAGGGAGTGTGTGTGGAAGGGTGTGTGTGTGTGTGTGAAAGGGAGTGTGTGTGAAAGGGAGTGTGTGTGGAAGGGGGTGTGTGTGAAAGGGAGTGTGTGTGGAAGGGTGTGTGTGTGTGAAAGGGAGTGTGTGTGGAAGGGGGTGTGTGTGTGTGAAAGGGAGTGTGTGTGAAAGGGAGTGTGTGTGAAAGGGAGTGTGTGTGGAAGGGAGTGTGTGTGGAAGGGAGTGTGTGTGGAAGGGGGTGTGTGTGAAATGGAGTGTGTGTGGAAGGGGGTGTGTGTGAAAGGGAGTGTGTGTGGAAGGGTGTGTGTGTGTGTGTGAAAGGGAGTGTGTGTGAAAGGGAGTGTGTGTGAAAGGCATGTGTGTGGAAGGGGGTGTGTGTGAAAGGGAGTGTGTGTGGAAGGGGGTGTGTGTGAAATGGAGTGTGTGTGGAAGGGGGTGTGTGTGAAAGGGAGTGTGTGTGGAAGGGTGTGTGTGTGTGAAAGGGAGTGTGTGTGAAAGGGAGTGTGTGTGAAAGGGAGTGTGTGTGGAAGGGGGTGTGTGTGGAAGGGGGTGTGTGTGGAAGGGGGTGTGTGTGAAAGGGAGTGTGTGTGGAAGGGAGTGTGTGTGGAAGGGAGTGTGTGTGGAAGGGTGTGTGTGTGTGTGAAAGGGAGTGTGTGTGGAAGGGTGTGTGTGTGTGTGTGAATGGGAGTGTGTGTGGAAGGGTGTGTGTGTGTGAAAGGGAGTGTGTGTGGAAGGGTGTGTGTGTGTGTGTGTGGAAGGGTGTGTGTGTGTGTGTGTGTGTGGGAGTGTGTGTGTGTGAAAGGGAGTGTGTGTGGAAGGGTGTGTGTGTGTGAAAGGGAGTGTGTGTGGAAGGGTGTGTGTGTGTGAAAGGGAGTGTGTGTGGAAGGGTGTGTGTGTGTGTGTGTGGAAGGGAGTATGTGTTTGTGGAAGGGTGTCTGTGTGTGTGAAAGGGAGTGTGTGTGGAAGGGTGTGTGTGTGTGTGTGTGGAAGGGTGTGTGTGTGTGTGTGTGTGTGGAAGGGAGTGTGTGTGGAAGGGTGTGTGTGTGTGAAAGGGAGTGTGTGTGGAAGGGTGTGTGTGTGTGTGTGTGGAAGGGAGTGTGTGTGTGTGAAAGGGAGTGTGTGTGGAAGGGTGTGTGTGTGTGTGTGTGGAAGGATGTGTGTGTGGAAGGGAGTGTGTGTGGAAGGGTGTGTGTGTGTGTGAAAGGGAGTGTGTGTGGAAGGGTATGTGTGTGTGTGTGTGTGTGGAAGGGAGTGTGTGTGTGTGAAAGGGGGTGTGTGTGGAAGGGTGTGTGTGGAAGGGAGTGTGTGTGTGTGAAAGGGAGTGTGTGTGGAAGGGTGTGTGTGTGTGTGTGTGTGGAAGGGAGTGTGTGTGTGTGAAAGGGAGTGTGTGTGGAAGGGTGTGTGTGTGTGTGTGTGTGGAAGGGAGTGTGTGTGTGTGAGTGGAAGGGTGTGTGTGTGGAAGGGTGTGTGTGTGTGTGTGTGGAAGGGTGTGTGTGTGTGGAAGGGTGTGTGTGTGAGTGGAAGGGAGTGTGTGTGGAAGGGTGTGTGTGTGTGTGTGTGTGGAAGGGAGTGTGTGTGTGTGGAAGGGTGTGTGTGTGAGTGGAAGGGAGTGTGTGTGGAAGGGTGTGTGTGTGTGTGTGTGTGGAAGGGTGTGTGTGTGTGTGTGTGCGTGTGTGGAGAGGGAGGATATAATGCATCATTGTGGGAACAGAATGAACAGTTTGTGTTGCAAATGGGATTTATTATTGTGTCGCAATCTGGAGGTTTCTTGACTAACAAGAAGGTTCTGTGGAAGTCAATAAGTTCACCCATTAGTGCACAGTCAGCAGCCAGGACTGATCTATGCAGAGTAAGATTTAAGTCAAAGATACCTCTGTGCTATGGTGTTGTTTTTTGTTCTTATTGGATCTTGGAAAAGCCTCATGAGAGCTTATTTATTTTCAAGTGAACACAAGAATGAGGTTGTTCAGCAGAATATATGTTGTCGGCGTACGGAATCCAATACACTGGGAGAAGGGAAGAATATTAGCTCCCCTTAGGACTGTGTGTGTGTGGAAAGAAGGGGTCTCCGGTTCTTCAAGAGACTGTGCGTATCTGCTCATACCTCGTGGCCTGGAGTTTCTGCTCGGTTGCGCTGGTTTTTTTTTTGACGCAATTCGCCCGAAATCCGGCGGAACCAGCGCAAAAGATGGCGGAATTTTAAGTGCAAATTACGTTCGGCGCAGCTCGAGTTTCCGTGATCTCTTGCGCTGGTTTAAAAAACATCGCGTTCGACACCTGCCCTGCCCACAAAACTGGCCATCCCGCCAGATCGAATTAATCACCATGGCGAGTTTCCGCTAACTGCGCCCATTTTAAAAGCTGAGTGTAATTATTTTTTAATGTACTAAAGAACTGACTACTGTACACCATTATAACTAGCAAATGGGCTCTGTATAGCTTTTTAAAGTCATTTTCAGTCATTTAACATCGGGCTACTCAGAGGTGGTGGACTTGCCACTCCAATTAAAATGCTTATTTTCTGTGATAAACCCATTTTCAGGTGTGTTAATCAAACTGCACCAAGTTCCCACTGTTAAATCTAGCATGGAATATTTTTTGAAGCAAAAATATATTTTTTTAAAAGATTACGCTCGAAAAAGCTGCCAGATTGCGCTGGTTCAGGGCAGATTTTGCGTTCGGTGGTATGCAAATGAGATTGCGCGGAAACGCGGGGGGAAAAGAAAACCCGTCTCAAAGCGGGCACAGTTGAATTTGCGCCCAAGGCGGGAACTCTACCCCGCGCATTGTCTTTCGGATGACGAGGAAGTGGCAACTCTGAGAGAAATATATTAAATGATCAAAGCTGCTCAGGTGACGGAAAGTTTTGCATTCCAGAGCTCCCTTCCAGTTGGAATCAGTCTGGCACCAGACCGCAAACGTCGAACTATTATCTACGTGGAGAAATGGGGATTCAGTGTCAGCACGGGCAGCACGCATCACAGTTCAAAGGAAATGTCAAGCTCCAACGCAACTTCTGTTTAAGACACCAAACACACCTCTGATCTCTCGCTCCCAGCACAGATTCATTTTTAGCACTTCACCCGCACACCCAGCTCAGAATGAGCACCTTTCATTTGCCGAGTGTGGCCAGAAGTATCAGAGGATGTCACCCTGCTCACTGAAAGGACACAGAAATCTAGGAAGCAAATGCAGGACAGCCAGTGACGCAGAGAAACATCTGCTTCTGCTTAATCATTACCTGGAACCTATTATTCTGATCCAACATCTCCTAATTAAAACAATTTTTTTTTTCGTTTTCCTCATGTGGGATGTAGCTCGAGCAAAGGAGGGTGACATTGAAGTAGAAATTCCTCTTGGGCGTTTCCTGTGAGCAGCCACTTTCTGTTCCTGACAAACCTTTTGCAGCCTCCCTTTTCTTCAGAATGTCACCCTGCTTGCTGGAGCTGCATCACCCGAGGGAAACTTTAAAAAAAATCTCCACATAGGACTTTTTAATTAGGAGATGTTATATAAACATATCATTCCCCTTTGGACTGGAATGAGCTTTTGAGCCAAGTGCAAAAACTGGGCCTTATCTCATGACACCAATTTTCTAAATCTAAATTGGTTCAAAATTGTTTAGAATCGGTGCTAATCCAGCCTGAAAGGTCAATTGCAATTAGCACTCAATTCTGGTCTGAACTCATTTGAATAATTATTTACAACTCCAGGTCACACAGGTCCAGGGAAGACATTTGGGGGTCATTTTAACTTCCGCCCATCTTGTAGAACGGGTGATATTGAATCGACGTCTCTAATACGCCTCTCCCGATTTCCCTCTCCGCTGTGGAACAGAACATCAGGAGAGGTGTCCAATGGGTGGTCAGTGCTGAGGAACTCTCTTCGAAGAGACAGGCTACTGATGAGCAATGGAACACTTCCACTTTTTATGCCCAGTGGGCCAGATCTTGCCTTTGTGCGACAGTGTAAAGCGGGCAGCATGTTTCGCATCTCGCCCCACTTTTAATTCGACGGAAATAGAACTCGGGAGAGACGTAAAACAGCCTGCCATCTCACTCTCACCCATTTTACATTATCACACAAAGGCAAGGTCTACCCCATTGGCTTTGGGTAACCTGTGTTATACCCTTGAGTTGAGATTGGTTTGATGTTGAGTGAAGTGCAATCTACTCAGCCATATCAGCCGTGGCTCAGTGGGTAGCACTCTCGCCTGAGTCAGAAGGTTGTGGGTTCAAGTCCCACTCCAGAGACTTGAACACATAATCCAGGCTGACGCTCCCAGTGCAGTGCTGAGGGAGTGCTGCACTGTCGGAGGTGCCGTCTTTTGGATGAGACGTTAAACCGAGGCCCCGTCTGCTCTCTCAGGTGGACGTAAAAGATCCCATGGCACTATTTTGAAGAAGAGCAGGGGAGCTCTCCCCAGTGTCCTGGTCAATATGTATCCCTCAACCAACATCACTCAAAACAGATGATCTGGTCATTATCACATTGCTGTTTGTGGGAGCTTGCTGTGCGCAAATTGACTGCCACGTTTCCTACATTACAACAGTGACTCCACTTCAAAAAGCACTTCATTGGCTGTGAAGCGCTTTGGGGCGTCCTGAGGTCGTGAAAGGCGCTATATAGATGCAAGATTTTCTTTCTTTCTTAATCTCAGCCTCGCACAGTGATGCCTTTGCAGTCAAACAACCCGCTGGCACTTGTTAACTCTGAGGTCGCACATGAATACTGTCCTGTCGGGCTGCTGGCTCCGCTGGGAGTGCAAGAGTCAGCGCCTTCAGGAGAGGAGGGGAGAAACAAGCTTCAAGGAGGCAACCTTGAATTCAGAATTATACGCTACTTTTCTATTATGAAAGCACAGAACTCCAAGGTACCAAAGGACAAAATTCCACTGCAAGCATAATATGTACAATCATCCAGTATTTAATGTTCAGCACCAAGATACAGTCATGCCACTGCTGAATCTTACCTAAAGGCAGCATCACCTCTTGGAAATCTAATGACTCAGGTCTTATGTTGTACAATATTAGCTTATGAATGCTCATGTACCAAATACTTGTGTTCACTATTTAATAGAGGCAATAGTCTTGTTTATTTTAGTCCTAATGTTGGACAGCGTCATTTTAAAGCCTACATAGCAGTGCATCAGTGGCTCAGTAGGCAGCACTTTCACCTCTGAGTCAGAAGGTAGTGGCCCCACTCCAGAGACTTGAGCACAAAATCTAGGCTGACACTCCCAGTGCAGTCCTGAGGGAGCGCTGCACCATCGGAGGTGCCGTCTATCGGATGAGACATCAAACCGAGGCCCCGTATGCCAGTTCAGATGGGCCCAGTTTGCCTCTCCACACAGCAAGAGAGAGCAGATCGTGCTCCCGATAACCGAGCCGACACCACAGGAAAAAAAACACAGATTGACCAGGCGTGGGATCGCGCTGTGCACAAAATGGCTGCCCGGTTTCCCAGCTGCAACGTTTCAAGCTACGGCAGGATAATTATGCTAACTGCTTATTTCTATGCGGTGGATGAAACTCCCAATCCCGACTTTAATCCTGATTTGCAATGGCATGTTTCTTGGCAGTCAGACATGAATGAGGATCAGCCAGGCCTTCCCGAGTGCTCACCAGCCCGAGCTGCAGCACAACTTCACAACGCCAACTCTTGTACCAACAAAAGTTTCTGGCTTGCAATCCAGTGCCACCTCCGGAGGCTCATACTTGGTGTGCGCAAAGTAACAGCCATCAAGCTTACACACTAGGACTGATTGTGTCTTCAGTGAATTGGATTTAATTCGCTCGACATCAAAGACAGCCAGAATGTCATCTCATTATTTATTTTTTTGCACAGTGTAAGTGGAGGAGCAGTCACCGTGTCATTCTAGCCTGCACGTCACAGAATTCCACAAAGATCGGAGACCCTCAAAAAAAAGGGGATGTTTGTAAAGTTTGGGCGTGCATTGTGTTGGCCATTTAGGGGTCGGCCATTTAGGACTGAGATGAGGAGGAATTTCTTCACTCAGAGGGTGGTGAATTTTTGGAATTCTCTGCCCCAGAGGGCTGTGGATGTTCAGTTGTTGAGTATATTCAAGGCCGAGATCGATAGATTTTTGGACTCTCGGGGAATCAAGGGATATGGGGATCGGGCAGGAAAGTGGAGTTGAGGTCGATGATCAGCCATGATCTTATTGAATGGCGGAGCAGGCTCGAGGGGCCGAATGGCCGACTCCTGCTCCTATTTCTTATGCTCTTATGTCGTCAGGCAATGTCCTTCATGTCCTCGGGCACAGAGGGTAGAATTCACAAGATGGATCCGGACGAGGAAGGCCATTCATCCCATCCTAGCCCATCAGCTAGAAAAAACTCTCACAAGAGGCCCTGCCACGGCAAACAAACTCAAGATTCCCCGGCTTCGCAAAATCAGATCAATAGATGATTCAGAGACTCCAAATGTGTTTTGACAAAACAAAACACCTGAAATCGTAACCAATAAACTAGGTGTAAATGGAAGTTGGAAGAACAAATGATTCACCTCATTCAACTCGGTTGACTTACCTACCACTGACACCTCCATGTACGTCGGGCTGTTAATGGTAAGTTTTTGCTGATGACTGAACCTGTCACTGACTATTTTGCACGCAATTTGATACTGATACAAGGAGACTGGTCCTCGGGCTGGTGAAGGCAGAGGTCGGCTTGCAATGCTTGCTGGCAGAACGCGGCCACTGTTTGGGAATGCCAACTGCTGGTGCATCTGTTGCAGAACTGCTCAGGAAAGGGTTCTGCGATGCTGACGTCTGCCGATGCTGTAGAAACAACCCTATTTAGAATGCAAGTGGTTTCTACAGCGACGGATCCCCGTTTCAGCACCTGCACATGTGCAATACGTGAATGTACAATGCTTTAGGTCGCTCTTTGGGAAAAGTTTCCCCAAAGGGCCTCAATCGTGTCAATGGCTGGGAGAGGCTAAGGTAGGCCACTGGGAGCAAAGCCAATCTGCTGGCTTGTACTGTGCAGGTATCAGTGGAAAGAGCACAGTAGCGTCGAGGTTATGGGACTGAACTAGCACCCCAGATAAGTCATGAATTCAAATCCCACCATGACAAGCTGTGAAATTGACTTCAATAAATTTGGCAATTGATGGATTCGCTGCCAGATTGCCGTAAAAGCCCAACTGGTTTACCAAGGGAAGGGACCGTGCCACCCCTACTCGGTCTGACCTCCACCCAACTCCCGTCCCACACGACATGGTTGACTCGTAACGCCCAGTTCTAAAAAAGATCTTTACAGAAGATCCACCACCTTCTCAGGGCATCTAGGGGGTGGGCAAGAAGTGCAGAATCGCCAGTGATGCCCACATCCCAGGAAGGTGCAATCTCCCGGACTGGTTTTGAGAACCTGAGGAGGTCGGAGAGGAATTTCCCCAGAGTGTTTTTTCCCTCATTGGCCCTGGGTTTTTTCCTCTGGTTTTTTTTTCCGCCTCTCCCAGGAGATTACACGGAGAGTGAGTGGGAGGTGGGGAGGGAGGAACGGAGGGAGGAAGGGAAGTGATTAGACGTGAGGCTCCGGCCCTCATGGTGTGGGGCAGGTTTGATGGGCCAACTGGTCTTTTCACCTTCGTATGTTCGTAACAAATGAAACAAAAACTGCTCAGTCTGCTGCGGCCAAAATTGGGGCCAGTCCCAACCGTTGCCCAATGGCCAGTTATGCTGCCAGGGACAACACGGCTGTTGGGAGTCACTCTTGGTGACACACCCTGCCTTCCACGCCACCAGCATGCTACGTCTCTATTGTAGATGACGTTGGAGCTGCTGTCAGCAGCGAATAAGAATTGATTCCGGAGATGAAGGGGTTGTCTTATGAAGAAAGGTTGAGCAGGTTGGGCCTATACTCATTGGAGTTTAGAAGAATGAGAGGTGATCTTATTGAAACATATAAGATTCTGAAGGGGCTTGAGAGGATAGATGCAGAGAGGATGTTTCCCCTCGTGGGGTATTCTAGAACTAGGGGGCATAATTTCAGAATAAGGGGGCACCCTTTTAAATCGGAACTGAGGAGGAATTTCTTCTCTCTGAGGGTCGTGAATCTATGGAATTCTCTGCCCCAGAGAGCTGTGGAGGCTGGGTCATTGAATATATTTAAGGTGGAGATAGACAGATTTTTGAATGATAAGGGAGTCAAGGGATATGGGGAGAGAGCGGGCAGGAAAGTGGAGTTGAGGTAGAAGATCAGCCATGATCTTATTGAATGGCGGAGCAGGCTCGAGGGGCCAAATGGCCTACTCCTGCTCCTATTTCTTATGTTCTTATGTAGATAGGAAGGGGGAAAAAAATCCCACTCGCATTCAACTTGAGCTTCCCGGCATGTGCCAAACGTGCCACATTGTTGTGGGGCGACGCACTGCCGGTTTCCATGCCTTACTGCGTCTAACTGGATTTGACGCCCGCGTACTCCAAAACTTGAACGTAAAGGCCGTGGAAATGCCACTCTTTGAGCGATCAACCATCATTTGCCTTTCTTATGAGCGTTTTGTGCAACTTGGAGCTGGGATATATTTTATTTAAAAGAACAAAGTGCATTTTAGTGCTGTGAAATTAGCAAATCACCTAGAATTACACAGGATTACATCGGATATACGGCACAGAAACAGGCCATTCGGCCCAACCAGTCCATGCCAGCGTTTATGCTCCACTCGAGCCTCCTCCCGTCTTTCCTCATCTAAATCTATCAGCATAACCCTCTATTCCCTTCTCTCTCATATGCTTATCTAGCCTCCCCTTAAATGCATCTGTGCGATTCGCTTCAACCACTCCCTGTGGTAGCGAGTTCCACATTCTCACCACTCTCTAGGTAAAGAAGTTTCTTCTGAATTCCCCATTGGATTTCTTGGTGACTATCTTATATTGATGGCCTCTAGTTTTGCTCTTCCCCACAAGTGGAAACACTCTCTCTCTGTCTACTCTGTCAAAGATAGTGGTCATGATGCGGAGATGCCGGTGTTGGACTGGGGTGGACAAAAATGAGAAGTCGCACAACACTAGGTTATAGTCCAACAGTTTTATTTGAAATCACAAGCTTTCGGAGCTATCGATCGCCCCTTCCTCAGGTGAAGTAAAGAGATACAGAATCGCCAAAGCATATATAGATAGAGAACAATGCATGTGTTACTTACAAAAGCAGACGACTACATTTAAATCACCCTGACTGTTTATCTGCCGAGGTGTGACAAAAGGCAATCAGGTCACATCAAAGACATAGCAAGATACAACTGAGACAATGAGGTGGAGCCACAGGGGGTCCAATGTGTCAAAAGCCGCAGTATGGGAAACGATAAACTTTAAAAAATTTTACTTTTTTACTGGGAATCACATCTGTTAACAAGCCAACGACGACTCGAGTCTGGATCACGTCATGTATCGTGACATAAACCCAAGATCCCGGTTGAGGCCATCCTCATGAGTGCGGAACTTGGCTATCAGTTTCTGCTCGATGATTTTGCGTTGTCGTGTGTTTCTAAGTCCGCCTTGGAGAACGCTTACCCGCAGATCCGAGGCTGAATGTCCTTGACTGCTGAAGTGTTCCCCGACTGGGAGGGAACACTCCTGCCTGGTGATTGTTGCGCGGTGCTCGTTCATACGTTGTCTCAGTGTCTGCATGGTCTCGCCGATGTACCATGCCGCGGTGCATTCTTTCCTGCAACGTATGAGGTAGACAACGTTGGCCGAGTCACATGAGTATGTACCATGTACCTGGTGGGTAGTGTCCTCACGTGTGATGGTGGTATCTGTGTTGATGATTTGGCATGTCTTGCAGAGTTTGCCGTGGCAGGGTTGTGTGGTGTCGTGGTCGCTGTTATCCTGAAAGCTGGGTAATTTGCTGCGAACGATGGTACTTCTGAGGTAAGGCGGCTGTTTGAAGGCAAGTAGTGGAGGCGTGGGGATGGCCTTAGCGAGGTGTTCGTCGTCATCGATGACATGTTGGAGGCTGCGAAGAACATGGCATAGTTTCTCCGCTCCGGGGAAGTACTGGACGACGTAGGGTACCCTGTTGGTTGTGTCCCGTGTTTGCCTTCTGAGGAGGTCTATGTGATTTTTCGCTGTGGCCCGTCGGAACTGTCGATCGATGAGTCGAGCGTCATATCCCGTTCTTACGAGGGCGTTTTTCAGCGTCCGTAGGTGTCCATCGCGTTCCTCCTCGTCTGAGCAGATCCTGTGTATTCGCAGGGCTTGTCCATAGGGGATGGCTTTTTTAACGTGGTTAGGGTGGAAGCTGGAGAAGTGGAGCATCGTGAGGTTGTCCGTGGGCTTGCGGTAGAGTGAAGTGCTGAGGTGTCCGTCTTTGATGGAGATTCGTGTGTCCAGGAATGAAACCGATTCTGAGGAGTAGTCCATGGTGAGTTTGATGGTGGGATGGAACTTGTTTATGTTATCGTGTAGTCTTTTCAGTGATCCTTCACCATGGGTCCAAAGGAAGAAAATGTCGTCGATGTATCTGGTGTACAGCGTTGGCTGGAGGTCCTGTGCAGCGAAGAAGTCTTGCTCGAACTTGTGCATGAAGATGTTGGCGTATTGGGGTGCGAATTTGGTCCCCATGGCTGTTCCGTGTGCTTGGGTAAAAAAATGGTTGTCGAAGGTGAAGACATTGTGGTCAAGGATGAAGCGGATGAGTTGTAGGATGGCGTCTGGAGATTGGCTGTTGTTGGTGTTGAGTACTGAGGCTGTCGCAGCGATGCCGTCATCGTGGGGGATACTGGTGTAGAGTGCCGATACGTCCATCGTGGCGAGGAGTGTTCCTGGTTCAACTGGTCCGTGGGTGCTGAATTTTTTTACCCAAGCACACGGAACAGCCATGGGGACCAAATTCGCACCCCAATACGCCAACATCTTCATGCACAAGTTCGAGCAAGACTTCTTCGCTGCACAGGACCTCCAGCCAACGCTGTACACCAGATACATCGACGACATTTTCTTCCTTTGGACCCATGGTGAAGGATCACTGAAAAGACTACACGATAACATAAACAAGTTCCATCCCACCATCAAACTCACCATGGACTACTCCTCAGAATCGGTTTCATTCCTGGACACACGAATCTCCATCAAAGACGGACACCTCAGCACTTCACTCTACCGCAAGCCCACGGACAACCTCACGATGCTCCACTTCTCCAGCTTCCACCCTAACCACGTTAAAAAAGCCATCCCCTATGGACAAGCCCTGCGAATACACAGGATCTGCTCAGACGAGGAGGAACGCGATGGACACCTACGGACGCTGAAAAACGCCCTCGTAAGAACGGGATATGACGCTCGACTCGTCGATCGACAGTTCCGACGGGCCACAGCGAAAAATCGCATAGACCTCCTCAGAAGGCAAACACGGGACACAACCAACAGGGTACCCTACGTCGTCCAGTACTTCCCCGGAGCGGAGAAACTACGCCATGTTCTTCGCAGCCTCCAACATGTCATCGATGACGACGAACACCTCGCTAAGGCCATCCCCACGCCTCCACTACTTGCCTTCAAACAGCCGCCTAACCTCAGAAGTACCATCGTTCGCAGCAAATTACCCAGCTTTCAGGATAACAGCGACCACGACACCACACAACCCTGCCACGGCAACCTCTGCAAGACATGCCAGATCATCAACACAGATACCATCATCACACGTGAGGACACTACCCACCAGGTACATGGTACATACTCATGTGACTCGGCCAACGTTGTCTACCTCATACGTTGCAGGAAAGAATGCACCGCGGCATGGTACATCGGCGAGACCATGCAGACACTGAGACAACGTATGAACGGACACCGTGCAACAATCGCCAGGCAGGAGTGTTCCCTCCCAGTCGGGGAACACTTCAGCAGTCAAGGACATTCAGCCTCGGATCTGCGGGTAAGCGTTCTCCAAGGCGGACTTAGAAACACACGACAACGCAAAATCATCGAGCAGAAACTGATAGCCAAGTTCCGCACTCATGAGGATGGCCTCAACCGGGATCTTGGGTTTATGTCACGATACATGACGTGATCCAGACTCGAGTCATCGTTGGCTTGTTAACAGATGTGATTCCCAGTAAAAAAGTAAAAATTTTAAAGTTTATCGTTTCCCATACTGCGGCTTTTGACACATTGGACCCCCTGTGGCTCCACCTCATTGTCTCAGTTGTATCTTGCTATGTCTTTGATGTGACCTGATTGCCTTTTGTCACACCTCGGCAGATAAACAGTCAGGGTGATTTAAATGTAGTCGTCTGCTTTTGTAAGTAACACATGCATTGTTCTCTATCTATATATGCTTTGGCGATTCTGTATCTCTTCACTTCACCTGAGGAAGGGGCGATCGATAGCTCCGAAAGCTTGTGATTTCAAATAAAACTGTTGGACTATAACCTGGTGTTGTGCGACTTCTCATTTTTTACTCTGTCAAAAGCTTTCATATACTATAAAAGGTTATAAAAACGTTTCAAGAGAACACGCGTGGTGCCACCATTGATCTGCAGTCATGCCAGGGAAGAAATGCACCGCCATTTGAAGGGGGCATACCCCCTCACCCCCCCCCCCCGCCCACCCACCCCACACAATCATCGGAGTTGCATTTTTAAAATTGAAGTAAGCAAAAAGGCTCTGTGTTATTTCGATTTCCCTTCGTAATGTATCAGGCTCCGCGCCACATCTGAGGTGAGATCCTCATCGCTGCCAAGCTAGGCCCCATGTGGCACTAAACAAGGAGGTGTTGCTGATGCCACTTGCAATGCCACGTGGTCTGTGCCTGCCCCCTCCCCTTACAGGTTGGCGCACAGATCGGAACACAGCCGCCGATTTCGGTGCGACGAAGGCCTGTTGGCATCGCCCACCGTCGAGCAGTAACACAAAAGGATTGAAACTCTGCCATTGCTCCTTTAGATGCACTGCTGCCTCCTTACAAGTCTGATCCAGAGCTCCGCAGTGCCGGGCTATTATGGAGCGCTAACAATTTCAGAAAAGGCAAAGTTGGACTGGGAGTCTGGCAAAGTAGTCTGCCCTCGTCATCGAACAACCGCCAATGAGCTTCCGCCCCCACACCGTTGAAAGTACGCCCCCCACCTCCCCACCCCACACCCAATTTAAAGGAGGACATCTGGACCCAGACAGCTTGCAGCAATTAAAGCTGTAAATATCAGGTCAGGAGAAGGCGGAGAGGAAATTATAAAGCGAACGTGGCATCTCAGGCAAATGGCAGCCGGCTGCAGAAACAGTTTACATAACGGCTGTTAAATTGCAAACTGTGTGCAGCTGCTGTCGCTCGACTCCGGCTTCGCAGGAACAGAAGATCTGACAAGCTATGGTGAGAAAATAGAGTATCTGCAAATGATAGCATCCTCGCCTCTGAGTCAGAAGGTTGTGGGTTCAAGTCCCACTCCAGAGACTTGAGCACAAAATCCAGGCTGACACTCTAGTACAGTGCTGAGGGAGTGCTGCACTGTCGGAGGTGCCGTCTTTCGGATGAGACGTTAAACCGAGGCCCCGTCTGCTCTCTCAGGTGGATGTAAAAGATCCCATGACACTATTTCGAAGAGTCCAGGGAGCCAATATTTATCCTTCAACCAACATCACTAAAAAACAGATCATCTGGTTATTATCACACCGCTGTTTGAGGGATCTTGCTGTGCGCAAATTGGCTGCCGCGTTTCCTACATTCCACCAGCGACGACTCTTCAACAAGTACGTCAGCGGCTGTACAGCGCTTCGGGGCGTCCTGAGGTGTTGAAAGGTGCTGTATAAAAATGGCAGTCCTTTCTTTTTAAAGCTTGAGCCAAGTGGGATCGAGCTGTAAACACATCATGGCTTTCTTTCTACAGCCGTTGTACTGTACTCTGTCCCAGATATTGAGCGACTGCTGTTTACTCAGCCCCTTGTAAACTTGTGTACAGACGGGCGAAAAAACAAGAGCCGACAATTTGCATGGCTCCACGAAGGCTCCTCTGGCTCTAGCCCAAGCAGACACACAGGTCGCTGAGCACAGACAGCAACTTAATGGGATTCTCTAGGGGGGGCTTTTTTCATTAATACCTTGCCTCAATTCTCCCATTCGACCTCCCCCTCAAGCTTCGGACCGCTGCACAGCAATTTGATTGGTGGAAATGACATGAAATCCATCAAGTGCCTGCGGAGCAGATTGTTCTTTACTGAAATTAAAACGGAAACTGCTGAGGATACGACGAGACCAGGCTGCTGAATCATCTGTGAGGAGCGGACGCTCGAAGGCCGAGAGAAGCCTTCTGGGCTGGACACTGCAACTCCGCCTGGTGCCCCGCTCCTGCTCACCGCCTGTCCTCTTGAACCACGCTCAAGACAAACCAAATTTCCTCCCTCCCCACCCCAGATTTCTCCCCTCCTCTCCTGAAGCCGCTGACCCTTGCTGAGGTACGGTTGGCTCAACAGGCCTCAGCAGGCCCCAGCCCCCCACGAGCAACTATTCCTCAGGTACGAGCCAAGGCAGTGCGTAGGCTGCTTGACCAGGTTGAGGGGGGGGGGCATCACCAGCTGGGGCGATGAACAGGTGAGACCCCTAAAAAGAAAAGTTAGACTTGCATTTCTCCAGCCCCTTTCACGACCTCAGGACGTCCCAAAGCGCTTTACAGCCAATGAAGTACTTTTTGGAGTGGAGTCACTGTTGTAATGTAGGAAACACGGCAGCCAATTTGCACACAGCAAGATCCCACAAACAGCAATGTGATAATGACCAGATAATCTGTTTTTGTGGTGTTGGTTGAGGGATAAATATTGGCCCCAGGACACCGGGGAGAACTCCCCTGCTCTTCTTCGAAATAGTGCCATCGGATATTTTACGTCCACCTGAGAGAGCAGGTTTAACATCTCATCTGAATGACGGCACCTCCGATAGTGCGGCGCTCCCTCAGCACTGCACTGGAGTGTCAGCCTAGATTTTGTGCTCAAGTCTCTGGAGTGGGACTTGAACCCACAACCTTCTGACTCCGAGGCGAGGGTGCTACCAAGTTTTTTTTTAATGGATTTATTCAACATTAAAAACATTTACAGCATGGTGATCATTCCACTGTATCATACAAACCCATTCCGCCACTTGGCGTGCGCTACCTACTGAGCCACGGCTGACACCTGGCTGCTTTTACCCGCCCTAACCCCCACAGCACTGAAGCGAGTTGTAGCACAACCAAGACCAGACTGATAGGCGATCAACTACCCCAGCACAGGCCAGAAATCAAACCTGGGACCTTCCGATTGATACAGCCTAGTGCGACCCAGTGGCATTGTGCGACCCAGTACCACCGCAAGGCCGCAGGGACAGCTTTGAAATTATTATTTTTTTAAATATCATTTTTCATTCCTACGGTAAACGTAGAGATGTGCTGGCTTCTATTTTGCCGAGAGAGCTTGTTATGTTCCTCCACATACTCTTATCTCCTCTATGTACTGCAAGGCTTGAGATGATCAAATGCTCAGCAAACTGAGACCAGAAAGAGTGGCGGTGTGACTGATCCAATGCACCAGTGAATTCATTCCACTACAGACACAATCTTTCGTAGGCAAGAAGCTTTTTGTACAGGCCTTTCACATTACTTTCCACAGATATCTGCTCACCAGAAATGAGTTGTTTCTGCCACGTGTCTGATTTGAAACCAGACAGTCCAGTTTTTGAGTGAGTTGTCAAGAAATTTCAAAAGCGAGGTTTTTAAAAAAAATCAAAGTCCCTTTTTCTCCACTTTTTCCCCCCCTGTGAAATACTGCTCAGGTTTTCGATGAAAATTCAGATCAGCCATGATCTCATTGAATGGAGGAACAGGCTCGAGGGGCTGAATGGCCTCCTTCTGTTCCTATGTTCGTCAGCAGCAGAGCAAATACCAGAATTCGAGCCGTGACCCGCTGCCCTGCCTTGCCCATGCCCACCTTCCAACTTGGGCAAAGGTGGCACCCTGGACCCTTCTTCCCACCACCACCATTTCCTTCCAGTTGACCACTGACATGAATCTTGTCATTCATGTATGAAGTAATACTGGGCGGCCTGCTGATGGCGCTGTCCAGGGAGAGTATAAATACTCGGGCATGGGCCCAGCTTGCTTAGGACATTCCTCAACAGGAACTAGCGAAGGACACAACTAGATCTCCATGTTGAAAAACAGTTGATTAAAGCTTTGTTTAACACTTAGACCAAGTGCCTAGTAGTTTTCTTACGTCAACCACCAGGAAACAAACAAGGTCATGTGCACTGGCAGCAATTTCTGACAGAGCACAATTATCATATAAAGGCTGATGAGTCAGACGGGGTGGAGGCAAAGCATGCCGGTGCTTGAGCAGGAGTTCCCAGTCTCAGCCAGGCTGCTGAGGTGAGCTTTGCGCTGAAGTTGGCAATTTCTCCACGGAGAGGGGAAGGGAAAATGGGAAGAGCAGTCAAGGTGTCAAACTGTGATGCTCTTGCACACCACCTCGAGGGCAGATCAAGGACCAGGCCAAGGAGAAGGTCAACTATTGGGTCCTCGGCCATGTGGCAAGCACGAGGGGCTTCAGGAGGAGTGAGAAAGGCTAAATAATGAAATACAGACGGATAAATCCCAAACTTCAAACCCTTTTGTTTTCTTTTTCTCGTTTCAGGCGTAATTAGTGTGAGAAACATATTTGACAATGCTCCCCAAGCTTTCAGACTGCACGACTGAATTCCTCCACTCAGCAACACATAATCTTCATTGTGTTGTTAAACTGTTCATATTTCAAGGCATATTTATTTTCTTACCTTGAGGCTGTATTGCAATAAACTACCCGCTTAATTACAGAGGAATATCTCTCCTTTCCGTGATTGTATTGCATGGATAGGATTCCCCGCACAACGAAATGCAGTAGGGTGACTGTGAATGTTCCCTTTAAGCTGTGCCGCCCGCGTGGCCACGCAGCGCTCTGAAGTCCCACGCAGCCGGCTTTTAAATAGAAAAAACGCACATGCCCGGTATTTTGAATGGCCTGTTAAAGGGGCCGCGCGGCCCCAACAAAAATTACAGGAACATTGGTGACCATATTTTCGAAACCGAATCCGGGGACAGACAGAGCGGGAGCGCAGCAAAGTGTCCAGCACGGAAAATGTAAGCTGTGCAACGTAGCGAGGCAAATTTTTTTTAGCAACCTATATTTTAACGGTTGCACATATACACTACAAATGCAGAACAAATGTGCATATAATTACCGCAGATGTGACATAAGAACATAAGAAATAGGAGCAGGAGTAGACCATTCGGCCCTTCGAGCCTGCTCCGCCATTCAATGAGGTCATGGCTGATCTTCTGCCTCAACTCCATTCACCGGCCCTATCGCCATATCCCTTGATGCCCTTACTAGTCAGAAATCTATCGACTTCTGTTTTAAATATACCCAATGACTGAGCCTCCACAGCCCTCTGGGGTAGAGAATTCCAAAGATTCACCACCCTCTGTGTGAAGAAATTTCTTCTCATCTCAGTCCTGAATGGCCTACCCTTTATACTGAGGCTGTGGCCCCTGGTTCTAGACTCCCCAGCCAAGGGAAACATTCTCCCAGCATCCACCCTATCAAGCCCTGTAATAATTTTGTATGCTTCAATGAGATCCCCTCTCATTCTTCTGAATTCAAGAGAATACAGGCCTAGTTTACTCAATCTCTTCTCATACGACAGTCCCGCCATCCCAGGAATCAATCTCGTGAACCTTGGTTGCACTCCCTCTATGGCAAGTATATCCTTCCTTAGTTAAGGAGACCAAAATTGTACACAGTACTCCAGGTGTGGTCTCACCAAGGCCCTATATAATTGGAGTAAGACTTTGTTACTCCTGTACTCAAATCCTCTTGTAATGAAGGCCATTTGCCTTCCTAATGGCTTGCTGTACCTGCACATTCACTTTCAGTGACTCATGTACAAGGACACCCAGGTCCCTTTGAGCATCTGCATTCCCCAATCTTTCACCATTTCGAAATACTCTGCCTTTCTGTTTTTTCTACCAAAGTGGATAACTTCACATTTATCCACATTATATTCCATCTGCCATGTTCTCGCCCACTCACTGAGCCTGTCGAGATCCCCTTGAAGCCTCTTCACATCCTCTTCACAACTGACACTGCCACCTAGCTTTGTATCATCAGCAAATTTGGAAATGTTACATTTAGTCCCCTCATCCAAATCATTGATATAGATTGTGAATACAAAAAGAAAATACTGCAGATGCTGGAAATCTGAAATAAAAACAGAAAATGCTGGAGATACTCAGCAGGTCAGGCAGCATCTGTGAAGAGAGAAACAGAGTTAACGTTTCAGATCGATGACCTTTCGTCAGATTGTGAATAGTTGGGGCCCAAGCACCGATCCTTGCAGTACCCCACTAGTCACAGCCTGCTATCCTGAAAAAGACCCGTTTATCCCTACTCTGTCTGTTAACCAATTCTCAATCCATGCTAGTATATTACCCCCAATTCCATGTGCCCTAATTTTGTTCACCAACCTCTTGTGTGGGACCTTATCGAAGGCCTTCTGAAAATCCAGATACACCACATCTACCGGTTCCCCTTTGTCTACTCTACTGGTTACATCCTCAAAGAACTCCAATAGGTTTGTTAAACAGGATTTCCCTTTAATAAATCCATGTTGACTCTGCCCAATCTTACTATTAGTTTCTAAGTGCCCAGTTATTGCATCCTTTATAATAGATTCCAGCATTTTCCCAACTACTGATGTGAGGCTAACAGGTCTGTAGTTCCCCGTTTTCTCTCTCCCTCCTTTCTTAAATAGTGGGGTTACATTTGCTATCCTCCAATCTGCAGGAACCGTTCCACAATCTATAGAATTTTGGAAGATGACAACCAATGTGTCCACTATCCCAATGGCCACCTCTTTCAAAATGTAGATCATCTGGTCCTTGGGATTTATCGACTTTTAGTCCCATTAATTTTGCTAGTACTGTTTTTTTACTAATAATAATTTCTTTAAGTTCCTCATTCTCGCCACACCCTTGGTTTTCTCGTATTTCTGGGAGGTTTTTTGTGTCTTCCTCCGTGAAGACAGAAACAAAGTATTTATTTAATTTCTCTGCCATTTCCTCATTCCCCATTATAAATTCTCCCGTCTCTGACTGTAAAGGACCTACATTTACCTTCGCCAGTCTTTTCCTTTTCACATACCTATAGAAACTTTTACAATCCGTTTTTATATTTTTCGCTAGTTTGTGCTCATATTCCATTTTCCCTTTCTTTATCAATTTCTTGGTCCCCCTTTGTTGATTCCTAAAAAGATTCCAATCCTCAGGCTGACCGCTTTTTCTGGCAACTTTATAAGCTTTCTCCTTTGACTTAATACTAGCTTTAATTTCTTTTGTTAGCCATGGTTGGATCACTTTTCCTTTTGGGTTTTTATGCCCTAGAGGAATATATGTTTGTTGCAAATTATGCATTATTTCCTTGAATGTTAGCCATTGTATGTCCACCTTGTATGTCCACCTTCATACCTTTTAGTGTAGTCTCCCAATCTACCATACCATGGCCAACTTTTCCCTCATACCCTTGTAGTTTCCTCTGTTTAGATTGAAGACCTTAGTTTCAGATTGTCGCACTATTGAAGCGCACTCAAACACCGTTTATAAATAATTCAATAACACTGTTCAGGAATGTCACTTTTTCGTATCCACTGTCTACATGGCCTATTTAGAAAAAACTATTTCTTCACATTAGTGCCCAAGTTATTTGTTTTTCGCAGATTTATTAATGATTGCTGTCCTATCTCCACGTTTAAAGAAAACCGGCATGATGACTTTGTTGCTTCTGCTAGTGGAATACGCATAGAGATTTACCTCCAACGACCATTACTAGTCTCTGACTATTTTGCCCATGTTCCTATCTTTAGTTTGCACACCGATGACCACAGCGTACAACCAAGCAGCATCCACCCGTTAGTTCCAAGCTTTCTGTACACTGACTGACACCCACCTCTACCTCTCCACTGCCTCTCTCAACACTTTCACTGCCTTTGTGTTGTCAGATGGCTCGTCTGACATCCAATCCTGGATGAACCAAAAATTCCTCCAGTTAAACATCGGGAACACCGAAGCCATTGTTTTCAGCCCCACCACAAACTCCGTTCCTTGGCCACCGGTTCCTTGTTTGTTCCCTGGCTACTATCTCAGGCTGAACCAAATGGTTTGCCACCACAGCGTCCCTGAACTGAGCTTCCAACTATACAGTCCTCTCCATCACACAGACCGCCCACTTCCACCTCCGTAACATCGCCCATCTCTGCTCCTGCTTCAGCCCACCTTCGCTCCTGTAGCTGAGGGGGAAAAAAAAACAGCTTTCAGAATATTCTCCAGGGTACGTAATATGGAAATTCCAATGTTCTTGCCAACAACACATGGGAGGAGATCACAGACTTGTTTGTCACAAAGATTAAGACCATCTGTTCATCTGCCTCTGCCAAACACCCCAATCCCCTTGTCCATCAAGCCAAACCTCTGCCAAGGTTCCTCTGTACCCTAGCCCTGAGCCCATGTCTTTCGAGTTTCCCCCTTACCTCTTGCTCTTTCTGCGTGAATGAGACCCACTTCCTGGCTCCCTTGGCCCCATTCCCACGAAACTCTTGGCCACAAATCATTAGTGACTAATGTACTGCTAGTGTTGATTTCAGTATCACTGCACACAAGCTAAAAACAAAGACAAAAGGGCTTAAAAAGTGAATCTGTGGGCGGTAAAGATTGATTAGATAAGATTAATAAACTACATATGCTAGAAATTTGAAAAAAAAATCAGCATCCATAAATATAAAAGATTTTGGGGGATCAGAGTTCTTTAGAACTCGGAGCAGAATAAAGCACCTCAATTAGTAAGAACACAACATATCCAACTGCTTAAAAGATACTGGTTAAATAAACTTACTTTCTTAAATTTGTTATGATCTGGAACGCGCTGCCTGGAAGGGTGGCAGAAGCAGATTCAATGGTAACTTTCAAAAGGGAATTTTTTTTTTTTATTCGCTTATGGGATGTGGGCGTCGCTGGCAAGACCAGCATTTATTGCCCATCCCTAGTTGCCCTTGAGAAGGTGGTGGTGAGCCGCCTTCTTGAACCGCTGCAGTCCATGTGGTGAATGTACTCCCACAGTGCTGTTAGGTAGGGAGTTCCAGGATTTTGACCCAGCGACGATGAAGGATCGGCGATATACTTCTAAATCAGGGTGGTGCGTGACTTGGAGGGGAACTTGGAGGTGGTGGTGTTCCCATGCGCCTGCTACCCTTATCCTTCTAGGTGGAAGAGGTCGCGGGTTTGGGAGGTGCTGCCGAAGAAGCCTTGGCGAGTTGCTGCAGTGCATCTTGTAGATGGTACACACTGCAGCCACGGTACGCCAGTGGTGGAGGGAGTGAATGTTTAAGGTGGTGGATGGGGTGCCAATCAAGCGGGCTGCTTTGTCCTGTATGATGTCGAGCTTCTTGAGTGTTGTTGGAGCTGCACTCATCCAGGCAAATGGAAAGAATTCCATCACACTGCTTACTTGTGCCTTGTAGATGGTGGAAAGGCTTTGGGGAGTCAGGAGGTGAGACACTCGCTGCAGAATACCTAGCCTCTGACCTGCTCTTGTTGCCACAGTATTTATGTGGCTGGTCCAGTTAAGTTTCTGGTCAATGGTGACCCCCCAGGATATTGATGGTGGGTGGTTAGACTCTCGCTTGTTGGAGATAGTCATTGCCTGGCACTTCTGTGGCGCGAATGTTACCTGCCACTTATCAGCCCAAGCCTGAACGTCGTCCAGGTCATGTTGCATGCGGGCATGGACTGCTTCATTATCTGAGGAGTTGTGAATGGCGCTGAACACTGTGCAGTCATCAGTGAACATCCCCATTTCTGACCTTATGTTGGAGGGAAGGTCATTGATGAACCAGCTGAAGATGGTTGGGCCTAGGACACTGCCCTGAGGAACTCCTGCAGCGATGTCCTGGGGCTGTGATGATTGACCTTCAATCACCACAACCATCTTCCTTTGTGCTAGGTATGACTCCAGCCAGTGGAGCGTTTTCCCCCTGATTCCCATTGACTTCAGTTTTACTAGGGCTCCTTGATACCACACTCGGTCAAATGCTGCCTTGATGTCAAGGGCAGTCACTCTCACCTCACCTCTGGAATTCAGCTCCTTTGTCCATGTTTGGACCAAGGCGGTAATGAGGTCGGGAACCGAGTGGTCTTGGCAGAACCCAAACTGGGCATCAGTGAGCAGGTTATTGGTGAGTAAGTGCCGCTTAATAGCACTGTCGATGACACCTTTCATCACTTTGCTGATGATTGAGAGTAGACTGATGGGGCGGTAATTGGCCGGGTTGGATTTGTCCTGCTTTTTGTGGGCAGGACATACCAGGGCAGTTTTCCACATTGTCGGATAGATGATAGTGTTGTAGCTGTACTGGAACAGCTTGGCTAGAGGCGCGGCTAGTTCTGGAGCATAAGTCTTCAGCACGACAGCCGGGATGTTGTCGGGGCCCATAGCCTTTGCTGTATCCAGTGCGCTCAGCCGTTTCTTGATATCACGTGGAGTGAATCGAATTGGCTGAAGACTGGCTTCTGTGGTGGTGGGGACCTCAGGAGGAGGCCGATATGGATCATCCACTCGGCACTTCTGGCTGAAGATGGTTGCAAACGCTTCAGCCTTGTCTTTTGCACTCACGTGGATAAATACTTGAAAAGGAAAAAAAATGCAGGGCTATGGGGAAAGAGCAGGGAGAGTGGGACTAATTGGATCGCTCTTTCAAAGAGCCGGTACAGGCATGATGGGCCGAATGGCCTCCTTCAGTGCTCTATCATTCTATGATAATTTTCTGTCCAATTGTTTCCAATATGCGTTGTTGATAGACAAGGTACTTTATCCGCTGTGTGAATGCTGTACTCCAAGGTAGACCAAGAAATGGAAGATAGTCAGAAGTAAATTTACCGCAGCTATCAGGAGATAGATCTTTTCTCAACAACAACAGCGTGCATTTATATAGCGCCTTTAACGTAGTAAAACGTCCTAAGGTGCTTCACAGGAGCGTTATCGGACATAATTTGACACCGAGCCACATAAAGAGATATTAGGGCAGGTGACCAAATGCTTGGTCTTAGAGGGAGGTTTTAAGGAGCATCTTAAAGGAGGAGAGAGAGAGGCGGAGAGGTTTAGGGAGGGAATTCCAGAGCTCGGGGCCTCGGCAGCTGAAGGCACGGCCACCAATGGTATCAAAGGGGTTTGGATTAACCCATGAGGCAGGATCAATGGGGGAAGATTCTGCTCCATAGTCCTGAGCACTGTTTGCAATTGTGTCTTTGTAAGAAAACGTGCTTACAGTTTTGCATGAGGGAATCTCTCAGAGACAGAGAGGGTTATTGAAAATACAGTTAGATATCATGATGGGAGAGTTAGTATACCAGGGATGGGATGAACGGCTTTTTCTCATTCCTGACTTTTCTCACTGGACTTACAATAAACAGAGATCAATGCAGCGGGAGGCTGACAGAGGAGCACAATGGGAGGCTCGAAGATTTGGGAAAACAACGCTTCATGCTGATTTGTGGCGCGGGGAGGAACTTTGAAAGTTTCAGGTGACAGGAAGGATGGCAGAGATAATAGCACAGGCAGAGCTGGTGGCAGTGAGCATAGCAATGATCACTTTCGAAGGTCTGTGGAAGCCAAGTCAGTAAGGAAACAAAAGGCAGAATCAGATTCTATCTCAGCATTATTCCTTTTATGTTAGACAGTGGAAAATCAGCGGCAAACATAAAAGAAGCCCAATCCTAGTGAAGTGACCAGTGCCTTTACAGCTATCGGAGTGGCATCACTCCGTTTCCTTTCAGTATTTGAATCTTAATGTTCTGGTCAAAGACAGGTTCGTTCAGGAATGTTGCAGGTTTGAGCTAGCTAACAACAACAACAACAACTTGCATTTACTAACACAGTAAAAGGTCCCACAGCGCTTCACAGGAGCGATTATCAAACAAAATTTGACACCGAGCCACATCAGGAGATATTAGGACAGGCGACCAAAAGCTTGGTCAAAGAGGTAGGTTTTAAGGAGCGTCTTAAAGGAGGAGAGAGAGGTCGAGAGGTTTAGGCAGGGAATTCCAGAGCTTAGGACCCAGGCAGCTGAAGGCACGGCCGCCAATGGTGGACCGATGAAAATTGGGAATGCGCAAGAGGCCGAATAGGAGGAGCTCAGAGATCCTGGAGGGTTGTAGGGCTCGAAGTGGTTACAGAGATAGAATGGGGCGAGGATTCATAATACTTAATTCGCTGTGAAGTGTTTTGGGACACCCTGAGGTTGTGAAAGGCAGTAAATAAACGTGAGTACTTTCGTTTGCTGAATTGGACATGCAGCAAGGACTCGGGTGCGTTTCAACCAGCCCACCGAGGTCCACTTTCAAGGCTCGTGGACGAATGAATGGACAGGCAGGAAAGGGTTCTGGAGGGCAACTGTGGAACTGTACTGCGGCATGGAGTCAAATCCTGCAGGAGGGGGAGGGCAGGGGGCAAATACTGGCGGAGAAAATTGGCGAGACAGAAAAGGACATGCAAAAGACAAAAGGAAACAGTTCCGTTAATGTCAAGCCAGTGCATTGGAAACAAATCTAACATCCTTTTATAGACTGTAGTACAGCAAGCTGGGGGTTTATCTACACGGAACAGATACACACGGTTTAATTAGAAAGAAGTTGTTTAATATTGCATTAAGGTTCATGCTGAATACCGATTTCTCTCAGCTTTGTTCTAATGAATAAGTGTGACATTTGTTTGGCATTGACAGAACAATGTTACTGATCGAGAGATGCCACTGTGCTTTAAGCTCAGGGAGTATGAATAACTAGGACTAATAAGCCATCAAAAGTACTTTTTAAATGGAAAATTATTTCCACGCAGGGGAAAGGTTTCGTTTTTTTCAAATCGTGGCCCTAATTTCACTCCAGATCATTAATACCTGACTCATGAGCATGGGCTGTTCTTGAATTTAGTCATCATTTATAGCTCAGCCCTCCCCCTCACGATCTGCTCAACACTCAGCATTCCCTCCATCCTCTCATCAGCAAACAACTCGCAAGGGGAATTCGAGCTTGCACAAGCGAAAAGGTCGTTTTCCCCGTGATGTGATAAATATGGGCAGAAGTCACCTTGCAATATTTTCATGCTCGAAATGTTCTCTGAACGAGTCAGTCAGGAGGAGTCTGATGCTTATTGCTTGGGTGCAATTCCATTGGTCTCAAAGCAAACTTGGGTCTAAACCCAAATCCCGAGAAAGAGTTTGGAAAGACAAAGGGAAGTTTAAAGGAGACATTTCATTCCCACTCTTGGAACAGAACCACAGGTTTGTTGGAACACCGCAGAAAAACCCAATGTGAACACATATCTGATATGTTGTTTCAGCTGTGGTTCAGAGAGTAGTACTCTTGCCTTGGAGTCAGAAGGTTGTGTAGTTCAAGTCTCCATCCCAGAGACATGAGCACAAAAATTCTAGGCTGACGCTCGAAGCACTGCGGGAGTGCTGCACTGTCGGAGGGTCAGTGCTGAGGGAGTGCTGCACTGTCGGAGGGTCAGTGCTGAGGGAGTGCTGCACTGTCGGAGGTGCCGTCTTTCAGATGAGATGCTAAACTGAGGCCCCGTCTGCTCTCAGATGGAAGTAAAAGATCCCATGGTGCTATTTTGAACAAGAGTAGTGGAGTTCTCCCCGGTGTCCTGGCCAATATTTATCCCTCAATCAACATCACTAAAACAGATTATCTGGTCATTATCACAGTGCTGTTTGTGGGAGCTTGCTGTGAGCAAATTGGCTGCTGCAGTTCCAACATTTCAAAAGTATGTCATTGGCTGTAAAGCGCTTTGGGACATCGTGAGGTTGTGAAAGGTGCTATATAAATGCAAGTCTTTTTTTTCTTCTTTCACAGTTCGTTGAATTCAATGCTAAATAATTTATACAATAGCAAAATACTGCGGATGCTGGAAATCTGAAATAACAACAGAAAATGCTGGAAACACTCAGCAGGCCAGGCAGCATCCGTGGAGAGGGAAACAGAGCTAACGTTTCAGGTCTGGGACCCTTCATCAGAATTCTTGGTCAAAGAGGGAGGTTTTAAGGAGCGTCTTAAAGGAGGAGAGAGGTAGCGAGGCGGACAGGTTTAGGGAGGGAATTCCAGAGCTTAGGGCCCAGGCAACAGAAGGCACGGCCACCAATGGCTGAGCGATTATAATCAGGGATGCTCAAGAGGCAGAATTAGAGGAGCGCAGATATCTCGGGGGGGTTGTGGGGCTGAAGGAGATTACAGAGATAGGGACTATAAACTGGTCGTGGAAATGTACCCCTAAATGTTTTCCAACAACTGGTGTTGAAATATCACTTCAACTTGGCATCCAAGTGGCAGAATGGTTGTTGTGTACTTTGAGGGGTGGGGAGGGGATGAAAGTCTAGTGCCCAGTCCCCATAAATTAAACAAGATGACACAGATGGTAGTTCAGGCACCAGATTAGTACTGCACACGATCCTGCCCCCAGAGGTACAGTTAATGGGAAATGAAACATGGCATATGGTTGGAATGGCACAAAGTGGGCTGTAGTCCAAACCCAACTTCATGCTCCCTTGTGGAGCAGTACTCCTCAACCGTGGACAGCATTTCATCTGAATCCTGTCTGTCTACCACTTCTTGCTCTTTCCTCGTTTGGATAGCAGGAAGCTATTCTTTTACCTTTTCCGACAAATCCCATTCTTGATCCTACCTAGACCATAAGATAAGTTGTGTGAATTAGCATTGCATAAAATGGCCATGTCCTCAGAACAAGGCTGTTAAATATATGAATACTTGGTGTTCTCCCGGCAGCTCAAATGGCTGTATTCATGGCTTGGGTTGGGGTAGTCTCCTCACCACTTCTCAAGCAGCAGAAGACCACTCTAAAAAGCCCGTCATCTGACAGATGATCCTTCTCTCAGCTCGAGCCTCCGGCCTCTCTCCATTGCAATCTATCTTCTTTCTCTCCATAAGAACATAAGAACATAAGAAATAGGAGCAGGAGTAGACCAATCGGCCCCTCGAGCCTGCTCCGCCATTCAATGAGATCATGGCTGATCTGATCCAACCTCAACTCTAAAGAACACAAGAAGTAGGAGCAGGACCAGGCCACTCGGCCCCTGGGCCCGCTCCGCCACCCACAGGGCCTTGACCGATCCAAACTCAAACTCATGTCCAATTTCCAGCCCGCTCCCCGTAACCCCTAATTCCCTTTACTTCTAGGAAACGGTCTATTTCTGTTTTAAATTTATTTAATGAAGTAGCTTCCACAGCTTCCTGGGGTAGCAAATTCCACAGACCCACTACCCTCTGAGTGAAAAAGTTTCTCCTCATCTCAGTTTTGAAAGAGCAGCCCCTTATTCTAAGATTATGTCCCCTAGTTCTAGTTTCACCCATCATTGGGAACATCCTCACCGCGTCCACCCGATCAAGCCCCTTCACAATCTTATATGTTTCAATAAGATCGCCTCTCATTCTTCTGAACTCCAATGAGTAGAGTCCCAATCTACTCAACCTCTCCTCGTATGTCCACCCCCTCATCCCCGGAATTAACCGAGTGAACCTTCTTTGTACTGCCTCGAGAGCAAGTATGTCTTTTCTTAAATATGGACACCAAAACTGTATGCAGTACTCCAGGTGCGGTCTCACCAATACCCTATACAACTGCAGCAATACCTCCCTGTTTTTATATTCTATCCCCCTAGCAATAAAAGCCAACATTCCATTGGCTTTCTTGATCACCTGCTGCACCTGCACACTAACTTTTTGATTTTCTTGCACCAAGACCCCCAGATCCCTTTGTACTGCAGTACTTTCCAGTTTCTCGCCATTACGATAATAACTTGCTCTCTGATTTTTCCTGCCAAAGTGCATAACCTCACATTTTCCAATATTGTATTGCATCGGCCAAATCTCCGCCCACTCACCCAGCCTGTCTATATCCCCTTGTAGGTTTTTTATGTCCTCCTCACTCTCTACTTTCCCTCCCATCTTTGCATCATCTGCAAACTTTGATATGTTACACTCGGTCCCCTCTTCCAAATCGTTAATATAGATTGTAAAGAGTTGGGGACCCAGCACCGACCCCTGCGGAACACCACTGGCTGCTGGTTGCCAGTCCGAGAATGAACCATTTATCCCAACTCTCTGCTTCCTGTTCGATAACCAATCCTCCACCCATGCCAGAATATTACCCCCAATCCAGTGATTTTTTATCTTAAGTAATAATCTTTTATGTGGCACCTTGTCGAATGCCTTCTGGAAGTCTAAATACACTACATCCACTGGTTCCCCTTTATCCCCTTTATCCACCCATTGATCAACCATTTATGCTCACTGCTGCTCGGAACTTTTTCTTCCTCAGCTGCAAACACACACTCTTCCTCCTCCCTGTACCTCACCGTGTTGAAGTCAAGATCCATCACACCGCCTCCTACTCAAATTCATTTTGTCCCAGGGCAATGTAGACCGTGGCTCTTCACCTAGCGTTCCCAACTTAAAAAATCAATTACATTCAAGAAAGGAAGAGAAGGGCTGCAAGAGGCCAAATAAAAACAGGGACTGATGTTACAAGCCATTTAGAGAAATGTTTTTATTCCCTGGGGATAAAGGGTTTTGATAGAGTAGAGAGGAGAAACTGTTTCCAGTGGCAGGAGGGTCGGTAACCAGAGGACACAGATTGAAGGTAATTGGCAAAAGAACCAGGAGAGAGATGAGAATTTTCTTTATGCAGTGAGTTATTTTCTTCTGGAACGCGCTGCCTGAAAGGGTGGTGGAAGCAGATTCAATAGTAACTTTCACAAGGGAATTGGATAGATACATAAAAAGGAAAGGTTTGCAGGGCTACGGGGAAAGAGGAGGGGGGAGTGGGACTAATTGGATCGCTCTTTCATAGAGCCGGCACAGGCACAACAGCCTCCTTCTGTGGTGCGAGATTCTATGAAATAGTCAATAAATAAACTGGGGATTTTCTTGATATAAATTAATCTTTTTTTTTTGTCTGACAAGATTACACAATGGTGAAACACAAAGCAACAATCTGCTGCCCCTCTGGGCTGACTGTGGAATAGGACTGGGATCTTAGAGGAATTAGCATCACATGTTGCCATCCCACTGAGTGCAGTCTTGGCGGTTTGATATCATCATTTTAATTTCTCCAACTCCTCGGCTTCATTGCTGGCAGTGTTGTCCTGGGAACTAACAGCGTGTGAATGAATTCACAGCAGATCATGCCTCTCTAAACCGCACTCCAATTCTACCTTTGTGTCGGAGTGCAATGAGATATTTGCGTTTGACAATTATTCAGTTTAAATGCAAGCACTAGAGTAATATAGTGATGAAATTGATCAACCAAACTCCAGTTGCTATAAGGACATAAGAACATAAGAATTAGGAGCAGGAGGAGGCCATTCGGCCCCTCAAGCCTGCTCCGCCATTCAATAAGATCATGGCTGATCTTCTACCTCATCTCCACCTTCCTGCTCTATCCCCATATCACTTGATTCCCTTAATATCCAAAAATCTATCGATCTTAGCCTTGAATATACTCAACGACTGAACCTCTACAGCCCTCTGGGGTAGAGAATTCCAAAGATTCACCACCCTCTGAGTGAAGAAATTTCTCCTCATCTCAGTCCTAAATGACCGACCCCTTATTCTGAGACTGTGACCTCTGGTTCTAGACTCCCCAGCCAGGGGAAACATCCTCCCTCCATCTACCCTGTCAAGCCCTGTAAGAATTTTGTATGTTTCAATGAGGTCACCTCTCATTCTTCTAAACTCTAGAGAATATAGCCCTAGTCTACTCAATCTCTCCTCATAGGACAATCCCCCCATCCCAGGAATCAGTCTGGTGAACCTTCGTTGCACTCCCTCTATGGAAGTATATCCTTCCTTAGGTAAGGAGACCAAAACTGTACACAATACTCCAGGTGTGGTCTCACCAGGGCTTAATATAATTGCAGTAAGACGTCTTTACTCTTATACTCAAATCCTCTTGTAATAAAGGCCAACATACCATTTGCTTTCCTAACTGCTTGCTGTACCTGCATGTTAACTTTCAGTGATTCGTGTACAAGGACACCCAGGTCCCTCTGAACACCAACATTTCCCAATCTCTCACCATTTAAAAAATACTCTGCTTTTTTATTTTTCCTACCGAAGTGGATAACTTCATATTTCTCCACATTATACTCCATTTGCCATGGTCTTGCCCACTCACTTAGCCTGTCTATATCCCCTTGAAGCCTCCTTGCATCCTCCTCACAACTTACATTCCCACCCAGCTTTGTATCATCAGCAAACTTGGATATATTACATTTGGTCCCCTCATCCAAATCATTGATATAGATTGTGAATAGCTGAGGCCCAAGCAATGATCCTTGCGGTACCCCACTAGTTACAACCTGCCAACCCGAAAATGACCCGTTTATTCCTACTCTCTGTTTTCTGTCCGTTAACCAATCCTCAATCCATGCTCGTATATTACCCCCAATCCCATGAGCCCTAATTTTGTTTAATAACCTCTTGTGTGGCACCTTATCGAATGCCTTCTGAAAATCCAAATACACCACATCCACTGGTTCCCCCTTATCTATTCTGCTAGTTACAACCTCAAAAAACTCGAACAGATTCGTCAAGCATGATTTCCCTTTCATAAATCCGTGTTGGCTCTGCTCAATCCTATTATTATTTTCTAAGTGCCCTGTTACTACGTCCTTAATAATAGATTCTAGCATTTTCCCTACTACTGATGTCAGGCTAACTGGTCTGTAGTTCCCCGTTTTCTCTCTCCCTCCTTTCTTAAATAGTGGGGTTACATTTGCTGCCTTTGAAAATAAAATTATTGGGTTGAATTTTGCGTTTATTAATTCTTCCATTACATAGGAGAGTGTACTCACTGGTGGAAATTGAGAAATGAAAGTCGCTTGCACAGCAAGAGTTAATTTAACAGGCAATGGAATATTTGGCCACTTTTGTTGCAGGCAGTATGGGATTGAAGCACTGCGATCCCAGCTCTCACAGGGGCCAGATGCAAAGTAAAGCTCTCATCAATGTGCCTGAACCCGCCCCCCCTTCACTGCACAAAAGGACCCTCTATAGGATAAATTCTACCGTTTTCAAAGTGAGTCATCTTTCAGGCTGAAAGGACACTGGTAGTTTAGTACAAACAAAAAAGCAAATAACTCTGAAAGCTGGAAATCTGAAACAAAAAAATGCTGGAAATACTCAGCAGGGGTATGTGCGCGCATGTGTTTGTCCCTCGCCCCTTCCCTTTGTTCTGTTCCTTTTCAGGCGTTGCTGATCTGTAATTTATTTCCAGTTCTGATGAAGGGGCCACACCTGAAACGTTGCCTTGTCATTTCGTGCCACAGATGCTGACTGACCTACGTAGTGTTTCCAGCACTTTTTATGTTTGCGCTTGGTAGGTGTCAGCCGTGGCTCAGCGGGTAGCACTCGCGTCTCTAGCTCACAAGGTCGTGGGTTCAAATCCCACTCCTAAGACTTCATAGTATATAATCTAGGCTGATGCTCCCAGTGCAGTACTGAGGGAGTGCGGCACTGTTGGAGGTGCTGTCGTTCATTGTTGAGACGTTAAACTGAGGCTCGCAGGTGGACGCAAAAGATCCCATGGCACTATTTGGATAGAAGATCAGCGGTGTTCGTCCTGGCCAATATTTATCACTAAAACAGACAATCTGGTCCTTATCACATTGCTGTTTTTGGGAGCTTGCTGTGCGCAAATTAGCTGCTGTGTTTCCTACATGACTACAGTGGTTGTGAAGGACTTTGGGACATCCTGAGGTTGTGAAATGCAAGTTCTTTATTTATTTTCCTTCTTCTTCTAGTTTAGTGCTGAGTTATGGGCAGCTTTTTGTGCAGATTCACACTCACTTGAAATTGGGCTCAAAACTGTCCAAACTCATTTCACTTAAAGGAGCCTTACAACCATGAAAGAGAAGACACTCTCCTCCCATCGGTAAGGGCCGGGTAGGCCCCAGAGGTCAAAGGTTAGTGTTCTATTTATCTTACATTTGATCATTTTCTTGACTATTATGTTTCTGAACAGCAGAAGAAGGGGAACTATGATGTCTGGTGAAGACATAGTGCTGAAATATTGACTAGAATTTATAAAAATTTCATATCTGTTCGCTGTATGTGTGTCAAGTATGATGAGCTGTTCCACAGCAGAACTGATCTTTGACATGTTGGTATTGATTTTAGGATTTCCTCCAATCCCGTCCCACCTGGGTTACTGGTCCTCACGAGCAGATACAGTGCCAGTCCCGATGGTGGTACTTTATACACAGGCTCTTTCCTGTCAAGTGACTTCGGGAATTACTTACCACAGGGGCAGACATAACAGACCATAAACGAATGGGATAATGGCTTTGCAGAACACCTTCTGCCAGCTGATTTTCGTCCCCGCTCCTCTCCTGAAGGAAGGTGCGGATCATGTCGAGGTTGGTCTTAGGAACATCGGAACAGGAGGAGGCCATTCGGCCCCTCGAGCCTGTTCCGCCATCAATGAGATCATAGCTGATCTGTGACCTAACTCCATATACCCGCCTTTTGGCCCATATCCCTTAATACCTTTGGTTAACAAAAATCTATCAATCTCCGATTTAAAATTAACAATTGATCCCTAGCATCAACTGCCGTTTGCGGAAGAGAGTTTCAAACTTCTACCACCCTTTGTGTGTAGAAGTGTTTCCTAACTTCACTCCGGAAAGGTCTGGCTCTAATTTTTAGACTATGCCCCCTAGTCCCAGACTCCCCAACCAGCGGGAATAGTTTCTCTCTCTCTACCCCATCAGTTCCCCTTAATATCGTGAAAACTTCGATCAGATCACCCCTTAACCTTCTAAATTCTAGGGAATACAACCCTAGTTTGTGTAATCTCTCCTCGTAACTTAACCCTTGCAGTCCGGGTATCGTTCTGGTAAACCTACGCTGCACTCCCTCCAAGGCCAATATATCCTTCCTAAGGTGTGGTGCCCAGAACTGCTCACAGTGCTCCAGGTGTGGTCTAACCAGGGCTTTGTATAGCTGCAGCATAACTTCTACCCGCTTGTACTCTAGTCCTCTAGATATAAAGGCCAGCATCCCATTCGCCTTTTTGATTATTTTCTGTATCTGTTCATGACATTTTAGTGATCTATGTACCTGGACCCCCCAAGTCTCTTTGGACCTCCACTGTTTTTAGCTTTTCACCATTTAGAAAGTACCCTATTCTATCCTTTTTTGGTCCAAAGTGGATGACCTCACATTTGCTTACATTAAAATCCATTTGCCACAGTTTTGCCCATTCACTTAATCTATCGATATCCCTTTGTAATTTTATGCTTTCATCTACACTGCCTACAATGCCACCTATCTTTGTGTCATCGGCAAATTTTGAATATATGACTTTCTATACCATAATCTAAGTCGTTAATAAATATTGTGAATAGTCTTCACAGGCACCGGCTGCCCTCTGGAACCTCGCCTGAGTGGCTATTTACCATGTGCCAGCCCCGACAGTGAGTATCAGCCAGGTACTCAACCAGTAGAGGCTGAGCCTGTTCTCTGCTGATGTCCACACACACACACACACACACACACACACGCACTTTCCAGTGTTGGGTCAGT
Source organism: Squalus acanthias (assembly GCA_030390025.1). NCBI lineage: Eukaryota > Metazoa > Chordata > Chondrichthyes > Squaliformes > Squalidae > Squalus > Squalus acanthias. Next base: position 1,305,838 of record JASTWF010000036.1, on the reverse strand, counting down.
GGATAGTGGTCAGAAGTTCGGAAACCCAGCTAATTTCAACTACACGCCAACATGACAACGCATTTCTGGAAATCTGGGGCTCATGTGCCACACTGTAGATTAATAAACAACCTGGCAGCAGCACTGTGCAATTCCTCACTCGATAGAGGAAGGTGCGAATGAGTTGCATATGACAGTGGCACACAACACGAGAGCTAAAGTTGAGGTGGAGAAGAAATGAAAGACAGAAAGAGAGGGAGATAGACACACAGAAAGAGAGACAGTTCCTAATCTCTCACCATTATATATTTTTATAGATAAAACGTGGTGCATGTGATCTCCTGGACTGGTTTTGATTGTCTGGGAGAGCTGGAGAGGAATTTCCCAGCGTATTCAACAGTTTTACACTAATGCACAAAGTCTATTGTGTGCTGCAAGACATGGAGTGCAGTGAACATTCTGTAACATAACAGAAAATGCAACCTGAAAGTGTTTCAGAGGCTTTATAATTGAAATGAGAGAGAGGGTTATAACACTAATGGTGAGAGTGGGATATACTCCAGATTTAACATCATACGGAGTGTGGTACAAGATAAAGCAATTGAGCCAATTCCTTCCACAGACCACTTTGAATGTGCCCCATTTCTTTAAATTCATTCTCAGCATGTGGGCATCACAGGCAAGATTGCCAATCCCTTGAGAAAGTGGTGGCCCTTCTTCTTGAACTACTGCAGTCCATATCCTTTGGAGCAGTTTGATACCACTTCAGAGGGTAGTTAATAAGGGTCAACCACAATGTTGTGAGACTGGAGTCACATATAGGGTGAGGACAGCAGCTTTTCTTCCCTGAAGGATATTAGTGAATCAGTTGGGTTCTTATGACAATCTGACAGCTTCATGGTCACTTTTACCACTAACATTTTGTTTGATTTCCAGATTTTTTTTTGAACCTGAATTCAAATTTTCAAACAGTTCTTGGTGGGATTTGAACTCTCATACAAATAACTATTAGTCCATGATTTCTGGATTACTAGTCCAGTAACATAACCACTACACTGTCGTACCCGACAGTCAGTCAACTTATTCATTCACTTTAGTCAGGAGGATGACTTCCAAGAGATGAGGCTCTCTGAAGTTTCTTCCTGAGTGTCCAGGACCTTACCAATAACCTCTCGTCTCCCAGGGCGCTAACCTGAACAAGACTTGATATCTCACTGCTCTAAATTCCAATTCTACCAGTTCAAACTAGTCCAATAGATCATCTGGCCCTAATAGGAAGTCTATGCAGGATTCGCATTTTCTTTCTCCTTTTTAAATGATGGGAAATTGCCAGTGGTTTTTGTTACAAACACAATCCTTTGCCAAGTGTCATGAAGTATATGCCAGCACGTAATGCACCTTTTCACCCCTGTGCATTATGGGCAGCATGACTTCATATGGCTCGGGTTGCCAGCTGTCTGGTTTTTGACAGAGACCAGAGGCTTCTAAAATGCAAACCAGGCATCTCAAGTCTTTTATTTTCTCCAATTACCTTGGTGTCTGGTGACACAGAAGGATTTGTTACTAACACTTGTTAAAGGTTTTCAATTAATTTTCATTGGCAGTAAAGCAAACATCAGAACTCAAGCCACGATCCCACCACCTGTACTAACCCTATTTTTCCCCTATCCAGTCCTAGCACCTGCACTATTGATGTCCTCGATTTCAAAATTCTCATCCTTGTTTTCAAATCCCTCCATGGCCTCACCCCTCTCTATCTTAGTAACCTCCTTCAGCCCCACAACCCCCCGAGATCTCTGCACTCCTCTAATTCCGGCCTCTTGAAACATAGAATCTAGGAGCAGGAGTAGGCCATTCGGCCCATCGAGCCTGCTCCACCATTCAATACGATCATGGCTGATCATCCAAATCCAGTACCCTGTCCCTGCTTTAATCCCCACGGTACACATATCCCACCCTACCCCTGTAACCCCACGTATTTAATTCCCCCTAACATATCCCATCCTATCCCCATAACCCCACATATTTAATCCCCCCCTAACACTAAGGGTCAATTTATCATAGCCAAATCAACCTAACCCACACATTTTTGGACTGTGGGAGGAAACCAGAGCACCCGGAGGAAATCCACGCAGACACGGGGAGAATGTGCAAACTCCACACAGACAGTCAGCCGAGGTCAGATTCGAACCCGGGTCCCTGGCGCTGTGAGGCACCAGTGCTAACCACTATGCCACCGTGTTGCCGTGAGCATCCCTGATTATAATCGCTCCGCCATTGGTGGCCGTGCCTTCTGTTGCCTCGGCCCTGAGCTCTGGAATTCCCTCCCTAAACCTCTCCGCCTCTCTACCTCTCTCTCCTCCTTTAAGACACTCCTTAAAACCTACCTCTCTGACCAAGCTTTTGGTCAACTGCCCATATTTCTCCTTATGTGGCTCGGTGTCAAATTTTTTGTCTTACAATACTCCTGTGCAGCACCTTGGGACATTTTACTACGTTAAAGGCGCTATATAAATACAAGTTGTTGTTGTTGTTATCATTCACCCTGTCGGTCCTGTCTCTGAGATTGTGCCCTCTCTTCTCTGCAAACACTGCTCAGGAGGCTCTGATTTAACAGGTTACCTTCTTGAGTTCCCACCTACACTCAGATTAACAGGAGGAAAACTGGGATCAAGAGGAGGCCACTTGACCTATCAAGCTCGCTCTTTTAACACACCATGTGCAATCTCCTCAATCAATTGATCCTACCCTATTTATTTCCTCTCCTAAGGGAAAGTTCTCCATAAATGCTTCCTGGTCTTTAGACGTACTCCAGAATGTTCAGCGATCCTCGCGTCCCCGCTATGCAGCCCGACTCTCCAGACTGAAGTAGTCAAATCCTCCTGGGCTCAGTTATTCTCTCTGATGCTCATGCGACGAACACAATTCCTTTCATGCAATCACTGCGTGACTTATGCCGTGGGAGCTAATAGACCATGGGATGAAACGCCTGCGTGGCGTTTCCTATCAAATGTACCATGATTCTGTGGGCTAATGTTTGCTCCCGTACGGTCGACGTTACAAACACATCGACAAATTATACTAATAGCTGCTGTACAGTAAACAAAATCAATTCACAACAATTATTGATTTGCAACGATGCGTGAAATTCAACCATCTGGAGCTTTTGCTTCATTTTAATATGAACAGGCCATTGGGGTACAATTCTACAGTCCCTCTTCTCATTTGTGTGTATTTTAATAAACTAAATGCAGGCAATTAATTGAATAGGTCTGAGTTCTTGGCCCACTGTTTCCATAGAAACCACACACACCAATGGCTATTGCTGGAACATAAAGGGTTGAGGCCTTTTCATTTATTAACGCCACTGATAAAGTATGATAATTACCTGTGATAATTAACATAATAGATCATTGTGTTGCATTATGAATACTAACGTATTCCGCTTAATTGTTTTAGTTAATTGTAATTTAAATTGGTGACTTAAATAACAAGCTGAATACCTTCACATTGGCAGTGTGGACACTGTGCGCAGTTCTGCTCTCCATATTGTAAAAAGTACATAGAGGCACTGGAGAAGGTGCAAAAAAGATTTACAAGAATGATACCAGAACTGTGAGGTTATAACTATCAGGAAAGATTGAACAGGCTGGGACTCTTTTCTCTAGAAAAGAGAAGGCTGAGGGGTGACCTGATAGAGGTCTTTAAAATTATGAAGGTGTTCGATAGGGTAGACGTAGAGAAGATGTTTCCACTTGCGGGGGAGACCAGAACTAGGGGCCATCGATATAAGATAATAAATCTAATAAATCCAAAGGGAATTCAGGAGAAACTTCTTTACCCAGAGAGTGGGGAGAATGTGGAACTCGCTACCACAGGGAGTGGTTGAGGTGAATAGCGCAGACGCATTTAAGGGGAAGCTAGATAAACACACGAGGGAGAAAGGAATAGAAGGATATGGTGATAGGGTGAGATGAAGAGGGGAGAATGGCCTGCTTCCGTGCTGTAAATTCGATGTCGTGACACAAACTGGTCGTTGCCTAGTGGCTGTCTTAATACTGCACTGCTGTGGCACAAATGGCTGTTGCATTGAGAGTGGTGCTCAGAGTGGGTGGTTGTGGGCAGTGGTTCAGGTGGTACCAGGGCTGGATTGCTGCTTTGGGGAAACAATGCTTGGAAGCATCTTTACTCCCATTTCAAGAATGGAAGAGCAGGGGTTTGAGGTTGGGATCACAGCCCAGTACAGGTTACCTCTGTGATAAAGTTGTTAACAGGAGGAATTTTATCCTCCGTGGGTCCTGAATCTGTTAGTGTTGTATAGTAGGTGCTGTTGCGGATGGGGATGGGAAACCGAGGGAGAAAGAGTGAGAGAAACCTCTTCTAAGGTGGCAATGTCAACCGTGGCTCAGTGGTAGAACTCTTGCCTGAGTCGAAAGGTCGTGGGTTCAAGCCCCACTCCAGAGACTTGAGCACATAATCCAGGCTGGCACTCCAGTGCAATACTGAGGGAGTGCCGCACTTTCAGAGGCACCGTCTTTCAGATGAGATGTGAAACCAAAGCCCTGTCTGCCCTCCTTGGTGACGTAAAAGACCCCAGGGCACTATTCGAAGAAGATCAGGGGCAGTCTCCTGGCCAACTTTTTTCCCTCAAGTAATATCACTAACGCAGATTATGTGATCGTTTATCTCACTGCTGTTTGTGGGACCTTGCTGTGCGTAAATTGGCTGCCACATTTCCTGTCTTTACAACAGTGACTACACTTCAAAAGTACTTCATTGGCTGTGAAGCACTTTGGCATGTCGTGAGATTGTAAAAGGCGCTGTATAAATGTGAGTTCTTTCTTTCCATCAATCCTGGTTACAAAGGGTAACTAATTTTAACTGCAGTTGAGCCAATGCTGCTTTTATATTACAGTGCTGCTGCTGGGGACTTGGACGCCCAGCTCTTGTACCACTGAAGGCAAAGCCCCTTCTGACAAGAAACATAAGAGTCTGTTGCTGGCTGCCATTTTGTTCTGTCTCGGGACAGGCCCAGCTCTCAGCCTGCCTGTACAAGCCTGCAATGCATTTATTTCCATCACTGCCCATACAGATCTCCTCCACCTTTGTGATCACAACCTGCTTACACTTACCCACATCTTTGAACATCTTAAACATATCACCTGGAGCTACTTGTTCTACCCCAGTTTTCCTTCCACTGCAAGCCTGCACTGCATTACCGAGAGAGAAAAGAATTACATAAGTTTGAGGCACTAATTAATCTCATTGATATTAATTATACAGAAGTTCTTGGGGTGGTTGCAATTACAACTGGTGCTAATGAGGCTTGTTATGTCCCAAGACGATTCATCAAAGGATACTGCCTGCAAAGCTGTTGAATACCCCACCTGACAAGGCGAGTACAGAACATGACGCTTGTGAATTACACAGCTCATGGAACAAACACCCTATTCTGTACCGAGTTATAGCACAAGAACTTAGAGCATGGACAAGAAGGGACTTTCTGGCCCATTCCTGTTTCTTTCACAGACCATGCACAATCTGCTCTTATCGGGAATTCTGCCCAATCCATTTCAGCCCCAGCGGAATGGTTCTGCAAAGCTTCTCCCTGCCCCCCAGAAAACACAAGGGAATCAATTACATCCTACATTGTACATCCCCGACAGACTAGCTTCTTTCTTTGGCATTTCCATGGTCTCAGCAGTCCAGGGTCAATCTCAATCCTAACCAGATATCTACTCAGCTCTTCTTGAAAGACCGAGAATGAACTGCTTCATCTGGGAGTTTGTCTCCGCTTCTAAAATACAATCGCAAAATACTGCGGATGCTGGAAATCCGAAATAACAACAGAAAATGCTGAAAACACTCAGCAGGTCAGGCAGCATCCGTGGAGAGAGAAACAGAGTTAACATTTCAGGTCGATGACCTTTCGTCAGAACTGGAAAAAGTTGGAGATGTAACAGATTTTAAGCAAGTGCAGGGGCAGGGAAAGGGAGGAAGGGAGGAAAGAACAAAGGGAAGGTCTGTGATAGGATGGAAGGCAGGAGAGATTAAATGACAAAAGGGATAATGGTGCAAGGCACAAGGAGATGGTAATGGGACAAGTTAAGAAACAAAAGATGACTCCAGATGAAGTGTAAATGGCACTAGCAGAATGATCGACAGCTGCCATGTGAGAAAAAAAGGAAAAAGAAAATAGGGGCCGAGGTTATGGTCTGAAATTGTTGAACTCGATGTTGAGTCCAGAAGGCTGTAGAGTGCCTCATCGAAAGATGAGGTGCTGTTCCTCGAGCTTACGTTGAGCTTCATTGGAACAGTGTAAGAGGCCGAGGACGGAGAGGTCTGAGTAGGAGAGTGGTTTATCTCCGCTGCATGGAGACTACACTGACTAGCTGGTGTGTGGCAGGTGATGGTACAGCTAGGCCCCAGTGCTCAAATTTGAGGGCAATGAGAACCCAAGGATTGGGGGCCAGTGGGAGGCCACCAGGAACTGGGGAGACTTCAGTTATGTGGAGCGATTAGAGAAGCTGGGATTGTTCTCTTTAGAGCAGAGAAGGTTAAGGGGAGATTTGATAGAGGTGTTCAAAATTCTGAGGAGTTTTGATAAGAGTGCAAAAGGAGAAACTGTTTCCACTGGCAGAAGGGTCGGTAACCAGAGGACACAGATTTAAGATCATTGGCAAAAGAACCAGAGGGGAGATGAGGAGAATTTTTTTATGCAGCGAGTTGTTGTGATCTGGAATGCGCTGCCTGAAAGGGCGGTGGAAGCAGATTCAATAGTAACTTTCTAAATGGAATTGGATAAATACTTGAAAAGGAAAATTTTGCAGGGCTTTGGGGAAAGAGCAGGAGTGTGGGAACTAGTTGAATAGCTCTTTCAAAGAGCCGGCACAGGCACAATAGGCCGAATGGTGCTGTATCATTCTATGATTTAATGACCGGGGTTCTGACAGCAAGTGTGCATGAAATGAGGCTTGCTTTGACTATTTCCACTGTACAGAGTGAGGTGAACCTGGATTAAGGACATCGATATATGAGTATATCGTGGGGTAGGCGAGGAACTGTTGTTGCAGCTGTAACTCCGAGAATATTTTAATGCATCGTGTCTACATAGTTTTTTTTGCAAGACTGCGACTGCGGGGTCGGGGGGTTGGGGGGAATTGAAAGGTTTTACACACTAAGATTGGGTGAATAGCAAAAGCAAAACATAACCAATTCGAAAGGAGAAAAACAGAGACTTAACCAATGAGGAAGACGAAGGCAGTTAACCAATGAGGAAGATGAAGGCAGTTAACCAATGAGGAAGATGAAGGCAGTTAACCAATGAGGAAGATGAAGGCAGTTAACCAATGAGGAAGATGAAGGCAGTTAACCAATGAAGAAGATGAAGGCAGTTAACCAATGAGGAAGATGAAGGCAGTTAACCAATGAAGAAGATGAAGGCAGTTAACCAATGAGGAAGATGAAGGCAGTTAACCAATGAGGAAGATGAAGGCAGTTAACCAATGAAGAAGATGAAGGCAGTTAACCAATGAGGAAGATGAAGGCAGATTACCAATGAGGAAGATGAAGGCAGTTAACCAATGAAGAAGATGAAGGCAGTTAACCAATGAGGAAGATGAAGGCAGATTACCAATGAGGAAGATGAAGGCAGTTAACCAATGAGGAAGATGAAGGCAGTTAACCAATGAGGAAAATGAAGGCAGTTAACCAATGAGGAAGATGAAGGCAGTTAACCAATGAGGAAGAAATAAATCATAGCCAATGAGAAAGAAGACACTTAACCAGTGAGGAAAAGGAAAATTGAGAGATATTCACAAGCGGCACTTCAATTGCAGCAATCACAAACATTTTTATTAGACAGATAAATAATCTATAACAAGCAATATTTAAGAATGCTTCAAGATGTGAGTACTGTGTTCAGTTCTGGACACCAAGACATTTAGGGGGAAAAATTGAGTCGTGCCCCCTTTGGGGCGCTAACTTTGCTGGGGCGCTACTTTTAGCGCCCCGAAAAAATTAGCACCCCCGCAGCTGATTTTCCCAGATAGCGCCCCGAGAGGGAGGAGGGGCACGACTGGAAGAGCCCCGCGTCCCTCTTGGGGCGCTGCGAGCCAAAACCGCGCCGTGGTACTGCAGGCCTTCCTCACTTTATTAAAGGGGAGGGGCCTGGCGCAGCGTGTCCCGGCGCCCAGCTGGGCCACCAGGGATCGGGAGTGCTGGCAAACGAGCCTGGCACTCAAGAGGTTAACGCTGAATTTCGTGGGAGGTATTGGCAGCGCCGCGCCCGGGCGCTAGTTGCTTTGCGCCCCATTAGCGCCCACTTAGGGCGCTAACGGGAGGTGCAAAGTAACCGAATTTGTCCCCCTTAAGCTTTGCAGGCAGTGCAGAGAAGATTCAAGAGGCTGAACCCTAGTGTCAGGGGTCTGAGTTATGAGGAAGTAATTGGGACTTTTCAGCCTGGAAAGAAGGCGTCTTGAGCGGTGATCTTCAGTGTATAACATAGTACCCATGGTAAAGGTAAATACAGAACATTTTAAGTTGAACAGTGAGAGTAGGATAAGGGGTCGTAGATTGAAATTATTAAAAGGCAAATTTAGGACTGATATCAGGAAGTTCTTCGCCACACGAGGAGTGATTGACACATGGAATGGACTCCTCGTTAAAGCAATGGAGGTGAAAACCCTGGAATCATTGAAGAAAGAATTGGATGCTGCAATGGGAAACTAAGATGGACTGAACGGTCTCCCTCATCAATAATTATCTTGTGATGTGCTGATAAAGATACATTCACTTCCATGTGCTAAGCTTGCCATCAATTATCAAGAACGAACTTGCATTTATATCATGCTTTTTGAAGTGTAGTCACTGTTGCAATGTAGGAAATGTGGCAGCCAATTTGAGCACAGCAAGCTCCCACAAACAGCAATGAGATAATGACCAGATAATCTGTTTTAGTGGTGGTGGTGGAGGGATAAATATTGGCCAGGACACCGGTGAGAACACCCCTGCTCTTCTTCGAAATAGTGCCATAGGATCTTTTACATCCACCTGAGAGGGCCTTCATTTAATCTGAAAGACGGCATCTCCAACAGTGCAGCATTCCCTTAAGACAAAGGTCCTCTACCAACCTGCCCCCGCCACACAGTACTGCCCCCGGATTATCAAAATCCACGACAAGGCCTTGGACAACGTGGACCACTTTCCATACCTCGGGAGCCTACTGTCAACAAGGGCAGACATCGATGACGAAGTCCAACACCGCCTTCAGTGCCAGCGCAGCCTTCGGTCGCCTGAGGAAGAGAGTGTTTGTAGACCAGGACCTCAAACCCAGCACTAAGCTCATGGTCTACAGAGCAGCAGTGATACCCGCCCTGCTGTATGCCTCAGAGACATGGACCATGTACAGCAGGCACCTCAAAGCACTGGAGAGGTACCACCAACACTGCCTCCGCAAGATCCTGCAAATCCATTGGCAGGATAGGCGCACCAACGTCAGTGTTCTCGCTCAGGCCAACATCCCCAGCATCGAAGCTTTGACCACGCTCGATCAGCTCCGATGGACGGGTCACATCGTCCGCATGCCCGATACGAGACTCCCAAAACAAACGCTCTACTCGGAGCTCCAACATGGCAAGAGAGCCCCAGGTGGGCAGAGGAAACGCTTCAAGGACACCCTCAAAGCCTCCTTGAAAAAGTGCAACATCCCCACTGACACCTGGGAATCCCTGGCCCAAGACCGTACAAAGTGGAGGAGAAGCATCCGGGAATGCGCCCAACACCTCGAGTCTCTTCGCCGGGAGCAAGCGGAAGCCAAGCGCAAACAGCGGAAGGAGCGCACGTCAACCCAAGCACCCCACCCACCCGCCCCTTCAACCACCGTCTGCCCCACCTGTGACAGAGACTGTCGGTCCCGCATTGGACTCATCAGTCACCTGAGAACTCATTTTTAATGTGGAAGCAAGTCATCCTCGGTTCCGAGGGACTGCCTAAGAAGAAGAAGAAGACTCCCTCAGTACTATACTGGAGTCTCAGCCTAGATTTTGGGCTCTGGAATGGGACTTGAACCCATGTCCTTCTGACGCAAGAAGGTAAGAGGGCTACCCACTGAACCACGGCTGACCCGGAGGAATTCTTGACAGGAGTGACTTCCATTAACAACACTCCTTTGGTTACAAAATACACACAGCTCTCACGCACATCGATTATTGACAACTCAAATGTTCGTCATCGTGTTATTACCTTGATGTGGAATGACCATGAATAAACACATCTGCTTGGCCAATTAACCTGGGCAGATAAAAACTCATTGACCAGGACAGAATCTGGTGTCAATGAGTGACATACAATGAAACCAAATGGTCCCAGGATTCAACAGGTTAAATTCACCAATTCCGCACTCCCAACAGGAAGCCACATTTGAAGGGGGCACAGGATTGGCAAATTTACTGCAACAATTACAGCAATGCATTTATATAGCGCCTTTAATGTAAAAAGAAAGTTGTCAAGATGCTTTATCGGCATAAGGAATTGGAGGTGGAGCTTCCAAAATCTTGGTCAAAGGAAACATTTTTTTAAAGGTGGAGAGGTTTAAGGAGGGCGTTCCAGTGATTAGGCGTGAGGGACCTTGATCTCAAGCCTTGTTCTTTGACCAGATATTGTAGCAGTGCTGTTTATAAAAGCACACGGCACCGTATAAAATTCCACTTTTATTGCTGAAAATAAAAAAATCATGCAATCTTTAAAATTAATAAACCGCTGCTACACAGCAATGAAGCCACAGATATAAACATCTCCCTCCCTTTGGTGTGACGTTTATGCTCTGAAATATTTATGAAGTTTTCACAAGCTCTGTTCATACAAGTTAAGGTCCTTTTAAATCAAATGTTTGACATAGTTTCCAATTTTTTTTTCATGATTTACAAGGCTCTTGTACACCATCTTAAACCTCAGGGGACATTTGCTGCATTCGTTGTTCAAATCAAAGTTACAATACGGTTACAGTTCATTTCCGAGGAGTGCGTCTGAAGAAATATTCCGTGATGTTAAGTAAAATGCCAAAAATTCACAGTAATGTTCATCCTTAGATGTTTAACAGGCAATCCTTTTTCTCTTGGAAGATTTGTTGAGCACAATTCAATAAAGTCACAGCTCAATTGAATCAACTTTAAATATTCAGCAGGCACACTGAACGGGGAAGAAAACCTGAAATCTAACTCCCCAGGGCCGATGTCTATGCAATTTTCTGATCAGGGTTATTAGTAACGTGCACATTAACACATTCTACCATTTTAACAAAGCTGTGAACCCATTTCGAATAAATAATGTTAAAATCGTGGAGCAAAGGGAGTTCACGTGAATGTGTTTATTACCAGGAATGAGAGGACATAGTTACGATGACAGACTTGAAAAATTAGGGTAATATTAACTGGCACAGTGGAAGAAGTTTAGGGGAGATGGAATAGAAATGAACAAAAAGATGTTGAGAGGATAAACAGTATTATTTCCACTAGTCTGTGAATTGACAATGAACAGACATACTTGCATTTATATAGCACCTCTTTCACGACCTCAGGATGTCCTTCGGTGCTTCAAACAATGAGTTCCTTCTGAAGTATGTTGTTACGTAGGCAAACACCGCAGTCAATTTGTACACAGCAAGGTCCCACAAGCATTACTGAGATCAATGACCAGTTAATCTGTTTTTTGGTGGTGTTGGTTGAGGGCGGGGCGGGGGGGGGGGGAAGTTGAATGTTGACCAACAGACTTGGAGACCTCCGTCGCTCTTCTTCGAATAATGCCATGTGTTTTATGTCCACCTGAGGGGGCAGACAGCGCCTCGGTTTAATATCTCATCTGTTGTGTGTCTGGGTGTCGTCAGCGTACACGTGGAACGTGACGTCATGTCTGCGGATGACATCCCCAAGGGGCAGCATGTAAATGAGGAAAAGAGCAAGGATACCTGGGATGGCAGGAATGACGTATGAAGAGAGATTGGGTCGATTAGGATTATATTCGCTAGAGTTTAGAAGAATGAGAGGGGATCTCATTGAAACTTATAAAATTCTAACAGGACTAGACAGACTAGATGCAGGAAGGATGTTCCCGATGGCCGGGGAGTCCAGAACCAGGGGTCACAGTCTAAGGATAAGGGGTAAGCCATTTAGGACTGAGATGAGGAGGAATTTCTTCACCCAGAGAGTGGTGAACCTGTGGAATTCTCTACCACAGAAGGCAGTAGAGGCCAACCCATTAAATATATTCAAGAAGGAGTTAGATATATTTCTTAAGGCTAAAGGGATCAAGGGATATGGGGAGAAAGCAGGGACAGGGTACTGAATTTGGATGATCAGCCATGATCTCATTAAATGGCGGAACAGGCTCGAGGGGCCGAATGGCCTACTCCTGCTCCTATCTTCTATGTTTCTATGTTTCTATGATAGAACCTTGGGAGACTCCAGAGGCAATGATGCAGGGGGCGGGAAGGGAAGTCATTGCTGGAGATACTCTTGCTGCGATCAGAAAGCCAAGAATGGAACCAAGTGAGGGCAGTCCCACTGAGCTGGATAATGGAGTAGTGGCATGGAGAAGGGTGGAGTAGGACAACCGTGTCAAAATCTGCAGAGGGGTTGCGAAGGATGAGGAGGGATAGTACACCATGGTCATAGTCGCAGAGGATGCTATTTGTTACTTTGGTTAGGGCTATTTCAGTGCTGTAGCCGGAGTGGAAACCTAGTTGGGGAGATTCAAACAGGCAGTTGTGAGAAAGGTAGGCACAGATTTGGGAGGCAACAATAGGTGCAAGGACTTTGGACTTGAAAGGAAGATTTGAGGGAGAGTGGTGGTTTGCAAGGACGGAGAGGTCGAGGGTGAGCTTTTTGAGAAGGGGGTCATGACGGTGGTTTCGAAAGGGAGGGGGACAGTATCTCAGGAGAGGGAATCATTTACAATGTCAGCTGGCATGGGAGCCCGGAAAGGAAGTTAGGTGGTCAGCAGTTTCGTAGGAATGGGGTCAAGGGAGCAGGAGGTGGGTCCCATGGACAAGATTAGCTCGGAGAGAGCATGAGGGGAGATGGGAAAGAAACAAGACAAAGACGTGGGGTAAGGGCTGAGGCGGAGGGAGATTTGGATTTGTGGGAAAGGGGGAGGGGAGCAGCAGAAGCAGCTGAAAGGATGGTCTCAAACATAATGACAAAGAAGAGCATGAGCTCCTCGCATTTGTTTTTCGAGGCGAAGGTGTAGGGGACAGGGGAGAGGGACTTAAGGAGACGCTTGGTAGTGGAGAAAAGAAGCCGGGTGTTATCTTTGCTCTCCAGGCTGATCCTGGAGCAGTGGATGGTTTTGGCAGAGGAGAGTGACGCCCAATAGCACTTGATGTGCGATAGATGACTAAAACAGATGTGCACTGGATGCGCTCAAGTCTGCACCCCTTAAACTTGGTGGAGCCAAGATGGGGACAGGAGAGAGCAAATGTTTAGCTGGTGACAAGAGCATCAAAGGCGGAGTGCGGGCACGGTTGAGAAAATCGATAGCTGCAGAACTATCGTGGTGTATAGAAGCCAAAAGCTGGGCAGTTTGAAGTTGGAAAGTGCAATTTTAAACAACTTGGGTGCTGACTTTTCTTCCCAAGGATGGACACAGAAGGAAGCAAGGTGGGTAGGGGGATGTGGGTGGTTAGGGCTACAAAGAAATGGTCAGAGATGGCCTTGTCTATTATTAAGATCATGGGAGTGAGAGACAGGGTTCGGGGATGCGAGGTGGCTGTGAATATGGGTAGGAGAGTTTAGATGGAGGGAGAGACATAGGGAAGACAGGAGGGCAGCGATTTCAGGGGAGAGGGGGCAAGGGGAATTGAGATGGAGATAGACATCACCTAGGATGAGGAGTCACTCAGTACAGAGGCTGAGAGAGGAAAAGAGGGAGACTATCTCGGTGAGAAACTCAGGGTACAAGTAAAAAGCTGACATGTCTGGCTTTGTGCCCTGTAGCACGTCACGGGAAAATTGGGCCCCGATCTCTTGTCACAACTGTTATTAAAGTTGGAATTCTCTGATACCCGAGGCAGACTTTTCACTTGTTACGACTGAAAATTTGGGGTGAAATCGTCCTGTGTGACACTCGTGTCCGAATGTTTAACAGGTTTGTATGAAACCCCTTTGTCCAGTATCGTAAGCATCGGTGACATAGTGAACAAAGGCATTTTATACAAGCGTATTAAGCACAGTCTGATCCCATTCAAATACATAATGCAGATGAGCCACACCAACTATCTCCATCAGACAAAAATATACAGACAAGCCACAAATATGAACGAGAGATAATGGGAGTTCACAGCACACTAAAGTGAGACAATCAGCTGCAGCTCCAATTACGTTAATGGCTTCTATTTTGAACTATTTACAATTCCTGCTTTAACACTACATATTGAGTGCTAAGCAATCATGTATGGGGCAAGATTGCTTTAAACTTTCACATTCGAGGCTCCAGTATTTGGGGATAATTATTTCATAAAAACACTTGCTGTGAAGAGACCTAGCTCTCTGAATTAAGCCGTTCAAGTAGCATTTGTATAACCTTAAACTTGCGAGTCACCTTCGGAAACATCTTGAGTCCATCGAATATATTAAAGAAATCTTGCGTAGTGTGCACATTTCCTATCCACAAACCTTAGTTCCTGTTGTCAGAATTTTTGGTCCTGCTTTTGCATTAACATTTACCATTGTTAGTTCGTAGGTCAATATTTCCCATTCATTTTTGTTATGTCAACTGTCACGCTGTAGTTGCAGACTGTGACCATTAGGTGGCTCTGTGGCGTGAGTGTCTGAAACCTCTCTCCCAACTCCATCGCTGTCTTGTATCAAAGAAAACACGCTCATTCAGCAACTGACCGTGGGCAATTTTTTTTTTTCACTAACAGGATTTGGGAGGAATGTAAACTAAAATTGAGCCCTGAACTTACATTTAGTACAGAAGGAGTTAGTTATCTGAAGGAAGGGCGAGATTTCAGTCAGCGTAGCTCTTACTAATTGCTCAAAAATAAGCTACACATAATGGCCCAGAAATTGATCTCGCTCTGTTCCCGCGGGGGTAAGGAGCAGGCGCGATCTCTCACTCCACGTTGGCTTTTTCAGATCCAGCTCGCACAAACTTGATGTTCCAGACATCAGCTGGGCAGTGCTTGCGTATCCCACCGGCGTAGTGAATTCGTGCGAGCTGTGGGATCACGTGACTCAGTTAGAGCCAATGGCAGCACACCATCTTCCATTCATAAGTTTCACATACGTGCTGTGAAAGCTATGAATCTTACACACCCCCAAAATAACAGCTAAACCTCAATTAAATTCAAAAAAAAAACCATCACATTAATAAAATAAGTATAGTTAAATAAATTAACCATTTTAAATAAAAAATTAAATTTTTGAAAAAATTTAAAATCTTTTAAAAAGTTATAAAAATAAACTTACCTGTCTTTAAAGTCTCTAAAAAAGATATACCTGTTAAAAAAAATTCAAAATAATACTTAATTCACTACTTACCTTGTTAAAAGTGGGTCTTACTCCTCCTTTTTTCATTTCTAAAATCTTCCGTCCTTACCTGCGCGTCCAAAGCACTAAGTGCACAGCGTGCGCGCAGCCTGTAGCGCGCACACGGTGCACCGAGGAACCGCCCCCTTTTCCAAAGACCAAGTGCCGGTTTTCAGCGCATGAGCAGTGCATGCAGAAAACCGGCAATTGGAGAGAGAATACGCGAGAGTACGCAGTGCGTACTCTCGCGTAGCGGCATCAATTTTTGGCCCAATGTCCAACAAGACAATACTGTAGGCAATTCAGAAGTTTTTAAGAAATGATAGCAGGTAATCATGGCTATGTTCGATCAAGCATGCAGTTTTTATTTGCCCAATACATTGTAAAAGTTCAGTTATCATTTGTTTGAAACAAATATATAAACCAATCAGATAGCAAAATACTGCGGATGCTGGAAAATTGAAACAACAACAGAAAACGCTGGAAAAACTCAGCAGGCCAGGCAACATCCGTGGAGAGAGAAACAGAGTTAACGTTTCAGGTCGAAACCCTTCGTCAGAACTGAGAAAAAAGCAGGAAATGAAACAGATAAAAAAGCAAGTGGGAGGCTGGGGGGAGGAATGAAAGAACAAAAGGGGGGGTCTATGGTAAGTAGAGACATTAAGAGATGCTCAAGGCAAGACGTGATGGTAATGGGACAGGTTAAGAAACAAAAGGTGAAGTGTGAAATGCTGGCAGAATGAGAGACAGCTACCGTAGGGGGAGAGAGAGAAAAAAAAGGGGAAAAGGCACAAACCAAAAGGGTGGATAAAATGTATAAATATGTGGTAGGTGCCGAGGTTATGATCTGAAATTGTTGAACTCGATATTGAGTCCGGAAGGCTGTAAAGTGCCTAAACAAAAGATGAGGTGCTGTTCCTCGAGCTTACGCTCGATCAGTTGGACCAATCAGTTGGACTAATGTGTCAGATTAGTAAAAATATTTGTAGTGAGGTGATCTAGCGATGGATCGATTGTACCAAAAATAATAGCATTTCTAAACAGCTCAAAGCCATGATATCTGATGCACTGTGAAGACTGTCACAGCAACTTGAGGACACCTGAATCTTTGGCAAACATCTATTTTTAAAGTCTTTCAAAGGGAACATGAACTTCAAAACAGCTATTTGACAATTATCATGAAAAATATAGGTCTGGACTTTTTGTGAGGTGGAAAATGTTACAAACAGTATCTATTTATTGATCACTCATGACGATCTCAGCCGTGGCTCAGTGGGCAGCACTCTCGCCTCAGAGTCAGAAGGTTGTGGCTTCAGATCCCCCTCCAGAAACTTGAGACCAAAATCTAGGCTGACACTCCAGTGCAGTGCTGAGGGAGTGCTGCACTGTCAGAGGTGCCGTCTTTCGGATAAGACGTTAAGCCAAGTCTGCCCTCTCAGGAGGACGCCAATATTTATCCCTCAGGCAACATCACTAAAACATGTTATCTGGTCATTATAACATTGCTGT
This sequence comes from Squalus acanthias, assembly GCA_030390025.1. NCBI lineage: Eukaryota > Metazoa > Chordata > Chondrichthyes > Squaliformes > Squalidae > Squalus > Squalus acanthias. Next base: position 1,288,826 of record JASTWF010000036.1, on the reverse strand, counting down.
TTGTGGGAGCTTGCTGTGCACAGGTTGGCTGTCGCGTTTCCCTACATTGCAACAGTGACTACACTTCAAAAGTATTTCATTGGCTGTAAAGCGCTTTGGGATGTCCTGAGGTCGTGAAAGGAGCTATATAAATGCAAGTCTTTTTTATTTGCAACTAAAGCATTACAAAGGGCCTGAAATCCTGACTGTAAACTAACCTAATCCAGGCTCACTCTATAAAACAAAGACCAAACCATAAGCCTTTCAGTTTAGCATTGCCCCATTTTATCCATCTCTTTGCTTTGTGACTCATCTATCTCAGATAGAATGCTGTTTGTGTTCAAGTCTCTTGCAATATTGGGAAATTTATTGGATAAAATGCATTAACTGTTTGCATCTACATAAACATGTTTTGTGAATCTGTCATGAATACAGTAAAATCTGCACTTTACTCCTGATAATTAGTTTACAGGAGTTAATTCTCCCAGACCGTAAATATAAACACACAACAGACCCTAATTATAAATTCCTGCTGATGGCTATGTGATTACTGTCGATGGTAAAAATGAATTGTCGCAGCTGTAACTGTGGCAGCAGTTGCTGCTTTCTGGGTAACATTTGTTTGTATGTTGTGTTCATAGAGTTTTTTTCTGAATTAATTTGCAATACAGCATGTATAGCTCAACAAAGGCATGCTGTGGCCTTAATTCCTTCATCGTCGCTGGGTCAAAATCCTGGAACTCCCTCCCTAACAGCACTGTGGGAGCACCTTCACCACACGGACTGCAGCGGTTCAAGAAGGCGGCTCACCACCACCTTCTCGAGGGCAACTAGGGATGGGCAATAAATGCTGGCCTTACCAGTGATGTTCAGATCCCGAGAATTAATTTTTTTTAAACTCACTCACATGTGTGATACATTTGAACCATTCAGACATTTGTTACAATTTCACAAATATTGCTTATTTCCACATGGTTTGCAGAATCTATACATTTACAAATCACCATTATACACTTGGCAGAACATGTTTCCAGGGAGATAACTGGGGGGAAATATTGACATTTGAAAGTTACATTGAACACTTAGGCACAGTCCTTAATGGATAGAGTAGGCCATTTAAGACTGAGATGAGGAGGAATTTCTTCACTCAGAGGGTGGTGAATCTTTGGAATTCTCTGCCCCAGAGAGCTGTGAATGCTGAGTCTTTGAGTATATTCAAGACCGAGATGGATAGATTTTTGGACTCTAGGGGAATCAAGGGATATGGAGATCGGGCGGGAAAGTGGAGTTGAGGTCGATGATCAGCCATGATCTTATTGAATGGCGGAGCAGGCTCGAGGGGCCGAATGGCCTCCTCCTGCTCCTATGTCTTATGTTCTTATGATAGTCTGGGAGAGAGATTCTGATGCCTCTCACAAGGTTTCGGGGTGTGATGTTCCACGCTGGACGATAGCGGAAGTGTGTGCGACGCCATATTGGTCCGGGCGTTCGATAAGCGTCCACAGTAACCGCCTGCAACAAACGCCAAGTTGCCCATGGCAGCGCATGGAGAAAGGGCAATGAAACATTTGAGGACCAATCAACATTGAGCAATGCCCTGGGGCGATTTATCAGATTGCACATTCCTGAGTCAATTTCTAACTGGGGATTATCCAATGGTAGGCAGGCTGTGTTCTGAATTGCAGGTGCAATCGCAAAAACGTTAATGAGTAAAATTCCAACCACCACAAGTGCTGGCTATGCCATTGCCTAATAAATGTGACTTTAAAATCTGCTTTCATTCTACTGCATGTGCTTGATCACCAAAGTTCGATCAATTAGTGAATTGGAAATGTCCATAAATATAAGATAGTACGAATAGATCCAATGGGGAATTCAGGAGCAACTTCTTTCCCCAGAGAGTGGTGAGAATGTGGAACTCGCTACCACAGGGAGTGGTTGAGGCGAATAGCACAGATGCATTTAAGGGGAAGCTAGTTAAGTACATGAGGGAGAAAGGAATAGAAGGTTATGTTGATAGGCTGAGATGAAGTAGGATGGGAGGAGGCTCGTGTGGAGCATAAGCACTTAGGCCGAATGGCCTGTTTCTGTGCTGTAAATTCTATGTAATACTAGATGATGAAGTTTACACTTATTGTATGTAATCAACATTACAATGTTTTCCGGAGTTGACACAAGATAGTGGGGGTAATTTTGATTTTGGCCGATAGTGTAAAACGGGCGATATACGCCCAATATACACGATCGCTCAAAGTCAAAATTACTCCTCAGGGTGCTAATTACCTTCGGAATATAAACTCTCAAGTGAAATGAAGGTTTCCAGTACTGTGATACCATTGGTTCAATGACTTGGACTGAAATGAATTCAATCTTCATTCCGCTAATTGAGTCAATTTCATGCTATTAATTTAACACGTCAGATGATTTGGTTTAGGTGACTGTCAAAAGTTAATTTGGCATTAATTGAGTGTATAAATAATAACGGAGTTCAAATTAAAATATATTACTTTGATTTAAATTTTTATTATGTTTCAAAGACAGAATTGTAAAGAGAGAGAAGTTAGATGTCTAAGTGGTTCTATAAATGGAAGTCATGAATGAATATTTAAAGAGCACCGATGCTTTGGTCCAAATATTGGAATGCTCAATGCATTCAGGACTGTATGGATCAATTGGGATTTTGTCCACTTCCAGGGAGCCATTCCACCACAAGTGCCGCACACTCCAAGTCTGACTGAATTAAATGTTGTTCTTTCTACTGCTCCAGTGGTCATTAACTGCTTGAAAAGTGTGAAAGGAGCATTATTACAGGTGGGCCATGGTTGGCCAGTTTTCTGTTATTTCCATGAAAAATTCATCGGCGTTCTGGACTGTACTCCCTCAGAATTGCACTGAAGTGTCAACCTATATTATGTGCTCATGTCCCTGTAGTGGGGGTTCGAACCATGACCTTCTAACACAGGAGGTATGAGAGCCCTCTGACTCACCCCGAAGAGCTTCAAAGCCATTGGTCAAGGTCCTTGATCAGCCTGGTGACAGACCATGGGAAGAATCTGGTTCACTTCTCACTTTACAATCGGAACACATCAAATCTCAATGCTTTTTGGGCACAGTGTTTCAGTGAAAGATATCGTGAGCTGAATCAGCAAATCGAGACATTCAATTGAGATTCACCCCTAACACATTCAATGGAAGAGCAATATAAATTTGTCTGCAATACTGAAGCTATATCTTCAAGATATTTAAATCTTTTAAGTTTACAGTTTTAATAAACAATCCATTAATTACTGATTAAATTGCAGGATTTAAGGGCATAGGTGAAATTCAAATTGCTGGGCTGCACTGTCCTGATCCCTTCAGAAGAAGCACATTAAGTAGTTAATTAAGTACCCGCTCTCCAGGGTACACTGCTGGGGACTTCTTTCATATTCGGGTCCATTATAAATGGCTTCATAAAGTTATTCATTTGTAACTACATTCTCATTTGATGCACTTATAAGATGGGGTATACTTTCGTTGTAATAAAGAATATACATTGAAAAGATACCCATTTAACATCAGTGAAAAGTGTTCAGAGCACTGGGGCAGTCTGGTAGCTTCACTAGTCAAGTAGAGGCCCTATCAACAGGGGAGGAGTCCCAAATTTAAATCAGTGTCAGTTGACATTCAAACTTCCTCATTGCCTTTTTTCTTCCCGTTCACAACTGGGGCGAAAGAGTAGCTCCAAATGCACCAGTCTGTATTTAGTCCATTTCCCACACTCGCCATTCTTATGGTCTCCCTGGATACGATCAATTCAAGGACAGTCTCTTTACCCAGAGAGTGGTGAGAATGTGGAACTCGCTACCACAGGGAGTGGTTGAGGCGAATAGCACAGACGCCTTTAAGGGGAAGCTAGATAAGTATGTGAGGGAGAAAGGAATAGAAGGTTATGGTGATAGGGTGAGATGAAGAGGGGTGGGAGGAGGCTCGTGTGGAGCATAAACACCGGCACGGACCAGTTGGGCCGAATGGCCTGTTTCTGTGCTGTAAATACTGTGTAATACTAGTTTTGTGCCATCAACTCGCTTCCCTTTGGACCCTTAAAGCCATCAGCAAGGAGAGACGTCCATCCCATCAGTTTAAGCTGGATTCGAATCCAGGTCCCAGAGGTTAAAGGACACAATGTGCTGAGCCATCCAGTACATCCACCACAGACCCAATTCACGTACGGACCGGGGTCAAGCAAGGCTGTGTCATCGCACCAACGCTCTTCTCGATCGTCCTTGCTGCAATGCTCCATCTCACCCTCAGTAAGCTCCCCGCTGGAGTGGAGCTAATCCACAGAACAAACGGGAAACTGTTCAACCCCCGTCACCTCGAGTCCAGATCTAAGGTCATCCCATCCTCTGTCGTTGAATTACAGTATGCAGACGACGCTTGCGTCTGCGCTCACTCGGAGGTCGAACTCCAAACCATCATCAACACCTTCACCGAAGCGTACGAGAGCATGGGCCTTACAATAAACATCTGTAAGACAAAGGTCCTCTACCAACCTGCCCCCGCTACACAGTACTGCTCCCCGATTATCAAAATCCACGACAAGGCTTTGGACAACGTGGACCAATTTCCATACCTCGGGAGCCTACTGTCAACAAGGGCAGACGTCGATGACGAAGTCCAACACCGCCTTCAGTGTGCCAGTGCAGCCTTTGGTCGCCCGAGGAAGAGAGTGTTTGAAGACCAGGACCTCAAACCCGGCACCAAGCTCATGGTCTACAGAGCAGCAGTGATACCCGCCCTGCTGTATGCCTCAGAGACATGGACCATGTACAGCAGGCACTTCAAAGCACTGGAGAGGTACCACCAACGCTGCCTCCGCAAGATCCTGCAAATCCATTGGCAGGATAGGCGCACCAACGTCAGTGTTCTCGCTCAGGCCAACATCCCCAGCATCGAAGCTTTGACCACGCTCGATCAGCTCCGATAGACAGGCCACATCATCCGCATGCCCGATACGAGACTCCCAAAACAAGCGCTCTACTCGGAGCTCCGACACAGCAAGAGAGCCCCAGGTGGGCAGAGGAAACGCTTCAAGGACACCCTCAAAGCTTCTTTGAAAAAGTGCAACATCCCCACCGACACCTGGAATCCCTGGCCCAAGACCGCACAAAGTGGAGGAGAAGCATCCGGGAAGGCGCCGAACAGCTCCAGTCTCTTCGCCGGGAGCAAGCGGAAGCCAAGCGCAAACAGCGGAAGGAGCGCACGTCAACCCAAGCACCCCACCCACCCGCCCCTTCAACCACCGTCTGCCCCACCTGTGACAGAGACTGTAGGTCCCGCATTGGACTCATCAGTCACCTGAAAACTCATTTTTAGTATGGAAGCAAGTCATCCTCGGCTCCGAGGGACTGCCTAAGAAGAGAAGAAGGACTCACATTCTTAAAAATCTGGCCAAATCCAAATTCTCATCACGACTGTGTAAATTTGGACTGTGCCGGTTATTCAGAGCAGCTGGGCCAGCATGGTCACAGCTCTGCAACATTCGTCAGCTTCCCTACGGCAAGGAGTTAAACCGGTGATCAATCTGTCATCCTGGCAGACAACTTTGTGTTTAGGACACAGGACGCTGAAGTCTGAGATGCCATAACTCCCTAAAGGAGGAACAGAATGGCTTAAAGTCACGCTCGAGTGAAATTGTGTTAGAGTTCAAAGTGATGGACATGTGCAAAGAACAAGGAGATCAAATTGCCAATTGACCCGGCTTTTGAAGGCATGATCAGCAGGATGAGAATGCTACCTAAAGCAGGAGATGCTTAAGCTGCAGTGTGCCTTCAGATAATATATCATTAGGTTTGCAGCTTTTGTTTGGCATGTCCTTTCATTTCAATCCTACATCCTCAAAATAAGTAAGATTGAAAATGATATGATTATTGAAGGGAAGGTTACAGTGTTAATACTTATAGTTAGACCCCACCTATTCCCCCCTTCAGTCATCTTAAGTCTGCCATCTGGAGTGCTGTGTTTGGTTTAAGAATTTGAAAAACCCTGCAGGTCATGCGGTATTCATGCAAAAAACAATTTGTGGCTGTGGCGACTGCTAGAAGTTGCTTATATTAGGCACTGTCCCTCAGCCTAACTCTTCAACTCTCCGGGTCTCACGAACCTCACCCTAACCTGCTTACTGCCGTCAATGAAGGCCAAAGGAGGCACATGACTGTTTCCAACAACTCCTCTACATCATGCAATCTGTTCATTCCAACAGACTTCGCTCAGCTCAGTGCCCCGAGCTCACACCCGATCATACCAGCTGTTAGCACTGGGGAATGGAATACTTTTCAACTTCAAGCATCCAGCATTCCTTGGTCAGGTATAGCATGATTAAATACACAATGAACTTCCCTCTACTTTCCCCCAATAGTGTCCAAACCTTGGAAGACCACCCCTAACACACCAGTGGGGCATTCTCCCTTTCCCACACCATTCACCTTCAAGACTGAGTTCATGCCTACAAGGAACTGGCCAAACCCATTTCACAAAAGGGCCCTAGCAGCCAGCAGACAACGTAGACTGTCATCCCACCAGTCGGGACTGAAGTTGAGCCTTGGTCTCGGAGGTGAAAGGAACAGCTTGTTAACCCATTATGTCACCCAGTCTTTCTCTCAATGCAGTTTTCACTTTGTTAATCTTAATAACTGGGGTATAAAACAATAGCTTTGGAGCCACTAAGGAAAATAGCAATACAATGACCCAAGAACAAGGGGATATAGGAATGAGGAAAGCATATTGATCTCACTCGGTCATCTAGGCCTTTTTTCTGATCATTTTTTAAACCCATATCGAAGGGGGTGGACACTGCTCTGGGTGTTAGCGTAAGGGATTGCTTATTTATACTTAGGGGGGAAATTACTCTGAGCCCCCAGAGAATGCAGGGAGAAAATGAACGGGGGTATCTGTCTTTTTTTTAACGTGTGTAATGGTTTCTCTGCACTTGAGAAATCGCAAAATGATCGGCTCGCTTTCCCAACTGCCTCGGGATTTTGCACTCCTGGTCAAGCAGCCATATTCTTAAATCATCTGGAACCTCTTCCAGAAGACCATCCCTTAACGTCACTTGACTTAGTTCCTTCGAATCTGTTACACTTTCCCCATTAATCCAGAATTTCCAAACATCCTCCAGCTCTATAAAATACCACACGGAGCTTTCCCCAACTTTTAAACATTTCTACAAGTGCTGTTCAGGCATCAAGTCCTGAGCCATGAGAATAGCACGTCTTAAAGTAACATCGTCCACACTGTCCTTCAGATCCTCACACGAAAATGCATCAAGTGCATTAGCACTAAGAACATAAGAACATAAGAAATAGGAGCAGGAGTCGGCCATTTGGCCCCTCGAGCCTGCTCTGCCATTCAATAAGATCATGGCTGATCATCGACCTCAACTCCACTTTCCCGCCCGATCCCCATATCCCTTGATTCCCTTAATATTCAAAAATCTATCGATCTCTGTCTAAGCGACAGTGCCAACCTCTCTAACCAAACCCCTGTATCCTAGTGTCCATGTTGGCTCACAATTTAAATGCTCTTAAGAATACAATTATGCCGTACCCCTTCTTTAAAATTTGGTACAAGACTGGATTTAGCAAAATGATTCCGTATTGAAGTATGGGGCTGGATTAACTGGACCTTCATTTACCAGACTCAACGTTAGTGCGCCTTTCTCAAGCCAGTTCAAGCGTATGTTAGTGCTGCTTCTCCTTTTTCTCTGCCTTGTGTTTGTATGGAACCTCCATCTGCTGATGCTGCTTTTCTTCCGCCTCATATCCGTCCTGTCACTTTGTTTCATCCTTTTTCATGTAGGCCCCGAGCCTCCTTGTGCTTGGCGCGAGCCTGAAGTCCGAGCCCTTCTAATTGGTACACCCATTCTTTGCCCTGGTCCCTCGAGCTCACCAATGTATTCATTTCAAACACTGCTTTGCTGCTGCTAATTTTTTTGCTTCAATTAAAAAATAAATTGAATAGCCTGTTTGTGGTACGTCAGCGATACTCTGATCCAAACTGTGTGGCCGCGACTGTTAAGTTTTGCCCAGATAGTTCCTGGCGCTTAGTATCAAAGACCACCCCTATCAGCAAGGCCTCAATCCCTACAAAATGAAGTGTGGCCTTGTACACACAATATCTGGGATAGTAGCCTTGTCCAGGGGTCAAACATAACACCCTTGTAACTGCAATTTGATCATTGCCTCCTCGAGTTCTCCTGGTCATCAGATAGCGGAGAAATAAACATTCTTTCAGACTGTACGACACAGGCTGTGAACCACACATCGGGTTTGCTCAAAGTAAAACAGCAGAGGCTCAACTTACACCTCCTCCGATACAAATACAATAAATGACACAACACTTCACTAACTCTCCCAATAATACTAAAGCTGGACCAGAAGCCGTGGTCCAAAAATTACACACAGACTTTTCAGCTACATCAATGGAACCAGCAGAATTGCTACACTGGGGAAAGCTGCTGAATATAGTTCTGTGTCTGGTATGGGTCTGTCACTCAATCGTGACCAGGGATCTCTGTTAAGTGACTATACACGTGAAGTCCTTTTACCTGCATTGCATGCAAGGCCTTTTCGACTAAAATCAGTGCAGTGTCGCAGTAGCCACACCTGTGGCGAATCGGCGATTTCTATTGGACAACGCTGGTCTATGGACCCCAGACCTACAAAGTTCTGCCATATGCCTGAAGTGATTGGCTAAAAAAAATCAAAGCAGTTGGGATCACCCGCCCTGGCAAAACTAGGGGCCATAAATATAAGATAGCCACGAATAAATCCAATAGGGAATTCAGGAGAAACTTCTTTACCCAGAGAGTGGGGAGAATGTGGAACTCGCTACCACAGGGCGAATAGCATAGATGAATTTAACGGGAAGCTAGATAAGCACATGAAGGAGAAAGGATTAGAAGGATATGCTGAAAGGGTGAGATGAAGTAAGGTGAAGGAGGCTCGTGTGGAGCATAAACACCGGCATGGACCTGTTGGGCTGAATGGCCTGTTTCTGTGCTGTAAAACTCTATGTAAAATGGCACACTGGCCCCTATGACATTTCCAGCCATATATGATGAATGTGGCTTCTCTCCCAACCCAGATAACAGAAGCCTTCATTGACTGCAATGGAAATAAAAATGGGGAGAGATGTAAAACGGGCTGCCGACTTGCTATCACTCGTTTTACATGACTGCGCAAAGTCAAGTGTCAGCCGTGGCTCAGTGGGTAGCACCCTCGCCTTTGAGTCAGAAGGTTGTGTGGTTCAAGTCCCGCTCCAGAGACTTGAGCACAAAAACTCTAGGCTGATACTCCAGTGGAGTGCTGCACTGTCGGACGTGCCGTCATTAAGCTGAGGCCCTGTCTGCTCTCTCAGGTGGATGTAAAAGATCCCATGGCACTAGTTTGAAAAAGAGCAGGGGAGTTCTCCCCGGTGTGCTAGCCAATATTTATCCCTCAATCAACATCTAAAACAGATTATATGATAATTATCATTGTTTGTGGGGGCTTGCTGTGCGCAAATTGGCTGCCACGTTTCCTACATTACAACAGTGACTACACTTCAAAATAGTACATCATTGGCTATAAAGCACTTTGAGATGTCCGGTGGTTGTGAAAGGTGCTATAAAAATGCAAGTCTTTCTTTTCAAGATCTACCTCATAGGGGGAAAAATTCGGTTGCTTTGCGCCTCCCGTTAGCGCCCGCTCTTTAGAGATATCCTGAGTGCCGCGCTTTTTTGCCGGCACCCGGCTCCCTGGTGGTCCAGCAGGGCCCTGGTGCGCGCTGCGCTAGGCCCCTCCCCTTTAATCAGGGGAGGGAGGCCTGCAGTACCGCGGCGCTATGAGCCAGCGCGGGTGGCGCTGCTGCACGTAGCGCCGCGATATTCAATGGGAGCGCCCCAAGAGGGAGGGGGAGCGTTTCCAGTAGCGCCCTGCCTCCTGCTTGGGGCGCTACCATTGAATTTCAGGCGCGGGGGCGCTGACTTTTTCGGGGCGCTAAAAGTAGCGCCCCAGCGAAGTTATCACCCCAAAGGGGGCGTGAGCCAATTTTCCCCCCACAGAGTCTTATATTTCAGAAGTGAAAAGCAAGAAACCTCCCTATCTGTGACAGAAATATCAGGGTACATTGTCCAATTGGTGCCTGTACCTGTGGCTCCTGAAGGGGCACTCCTGCCTGTACTGACAGACCGCCCCTCTCCCCCACCAGTAGGTACAAGCACCCATAGCACACAACTCAGTCACCAATTCACTGCAGACCAGAAGAATTAAAGTCATCTTGTTTGGGCAAAAGCTTTGCAAGAAGCAATTTTTGATAAAGTGCAGCTGTAAAGTGACAGGGTGAATGGCTGTGAAGTGAAGCAATAAATAGGACAATTACCATAAGCCTAACTAAAAAAAGGAATTTGATGCAAGCATCATAAACTATTCACACACAATGTCAGTTTTAAGATATCTCTAAAACGGACAGACGCTTGACAATTTTGGGCAATGTTGCAAACAGCCACTGCAACGTTTAAAAATGCTCTCGATTTCACCGTCAAAACGGGTGGGAAAGAGTTAAAGTTTAACATGAAAGCTTCACACTTTAAAATGACGGCATTCGTTCTGTCATTTTGTATTCCCAAAGTGTGCAAGTTCACAACTGAACTATACTGTACTCACAGCTACGATGACTTATTATTCTACTCGACTTTTGTGAAGATAGCATTCTTTAATGTTTGACATTCGCGTCGATGCCTTCAATCTTCGAGTGGGCTGTGATGTTCCTTCCCTATGTTTCCAATGGGTTTACCTGGCATCCACCAGACAAGCCCCACATTCTCAATAGTGCCCGGCATGTGTGCAGGTCATTGGGAGTGGGCGCACGGATTTGCCATGATAATTTGGGAAAAATCAGCCCTTCTTTGTTCATTATAAACAGGAATGTTTTTTAAAAAACCTACTGTTTACTAAATTGGAAGGTTTGTGAATGCCTCCACATTTTGGTATTCAGTCTAGTCCTTCACTTTACACAGATTGAGCCTCTGCTGAAATCTTGACCAATACGTTTAGCTTTCTCCATTCTCTCATGTACCAAATGAAGCACTGTGACCCCAAAAGTTTATCTATTACATTAAAAAAAATCTTGTGCAAAACTATGTAAAAAGCACTACACATTTTGCAGAAAAAATATTACTGTCGTAAGAATGTCTACGACAGATGTATGACATTCATACAGGTGTCGCCCGTCTCCGCCCCTGCCTCAGCTCATCTACTGCTGAAACCCTCATCCCTGCCTTTGTTCCCTCTAGACTTGACTATTCCAACGCACTCTAGGCCGGCCTCACACCTTGCACCCTCTGTAAACTTGAGTGCATCCAAAACTCTGCTGCCCCCGTGTCCTAACTCGCACCAAGTCCCGTTCATCCATCACCCCCTGTGCTCGCTGGCCTACATTGGCTCCCAGTCCGGCAATACCTCGATTTTAAAATTCACATCCTTGTGTTCAAATCCCTACATGGCCTCGCCCCTCCCTATCTCTCTAACCTCCTCCAGCCCTCTCCGAGAACTCCACGCTCCTCCAATTCTGGCCTTTTGCACATCCCCAATTTTAATCGCTCCACCATTGGTGGCCGTGCCTTCAGCTGCCTGGGCCCTAAGCTCTGGAATTCCCTCCCTAAACCTCTCACTCTCTCCTCCTTTAAGACACTCCTTAAAACGCAGCTCTTTGACCAAGTTTTCGTGACCTGTCCTAATATCTCGTTATGTGGCTCGGTGTCACATTTTGTCTGGTGACGCTCCTGTGAAGCACCCTGGGGGATGTTTCACTACGTTAAAGGCGCTAGATAAATACAAGTTGTTGTTGTTGGTGGACACCATCACAGATGCTGATAGGCACCAAAATAACCTATACACTCTCAAATACCAGCTCCTCCATCTCCAATCCAGCTAACCTGCTTTCAAATACCAGCTCGTCAATCATCAACTAAACTATTCCATTCTGAAACACAAGCTCCTCCATCATCAACCAGCCTGTCCTGTTTTCAAATCCCATCTCCTCAATCATTAACTAGCTTGTCTCATTCTCAGATACCCAGCTCCTCAGCTCTTGCAGGCTGATTAACTTATCCAGCAGGCAATGTACGGTGCATACCATATAAAAACTTAACACTAGTGTCTGCATCTTGCGTATATTATAGGAGACATGTACATTATTTATACAATAGAGAGGTGGCGCATATTTTATCTGCCTCCTTCATCATTAGCATGGATTTCCTTCTTTCAAGTAGAGTCCTCACTTATAATGGGCATACCACTTACCGAGTTTGCAGCATCTACAGACAAGAATTGGCATCAAGACATACACTTGCCATATACTAATAGGTATGTTTAAATGGTTATCTTTTACCGAATGTGATAAATAGCTCTCCTAAAAATCCTTCTTTTAAGTCAAACCTGTCAAGCCTCATGCATTAAGGATGAGACTCACACATTTGCAGGCTTGTCATGCCCTTGTGCAGAAATTTTACAATCTCCTGCTGAATGACTGATGGCGCAAAGGCTTCTAAAGCTATTCAGCACTGTAGGGGATGGAGTGAAAGTGTCCATCTTTTGCTGGTGGCTCAAGTCAATCCTTTCCAGAAAGGCAAGATAATTGCGTTGCCTAAAAGAGAAGTAATGAGGAGCTTTCTGCCACATCAAGCTCCGACAACGGTCCATTCTGAAAACGGCGTTGGCAACCTGCATTTGTGCAGAAAGTTCTTGCAGCCTAAAGTCTTGCAACTTTTTTGTTGGTCTCTTTTAGAACTTTTATTGGGCAGTGGCGATTAACGTCAACATGGCAAATGTGCCACAAGTCACAAGAAATCTGACAACGTATCTTTCGAATACCCTTCTCGATCCAAGTTTCCTATTGAACCACTGTGTGGCTCAGTTATGCGACCTTGCCATTGGAAGGAGAATGTGTGGTGGAACAGGGAGGGGTGATCAAAGAGAGAAACATCCTGCAGGTATACCTCGTAAATGAGATTTCACCTACCAACTTTAGCTAGCTTATTCAACCCTCCTTCCTTGCACTATTCGTTCTGGTGCCGTGCTTCCTTCTTCTACTGCACAACAGAACAACTTAATCCATTGGGATCGTCACTCCATGATCAACCAACAGAAGGTGCATTGCATGACAGGAGTAACCCTGACAGTTTTTCCTCTCTACCTCTCCAATCCTCTCAAGCTGAAGCTCTCAGGCTGCCATTCAATGCTTTGTTTATAGCCCAACTGAGATGTAGGGAGTAGATAAATTTAAACGTAAGATTAAGTTTTGAAATTTAGTTCTTCTGGTTGGATTCCAACATTGCTGCAGGGACTATCACCTCAAGCCTACTTATTCTTTTTAATATCAGTTAACAAACGAATACTTAACTCTGTTGACTTACGGGGTCAGAAGAACTATGTAAAGAATAGGCCTCGCCGTTTAAGCTCGAATGCTGTGGAAGATTAATGAAGCAATGAAGCTATGGCTTACCAGAATATCCAAAAAGCCCTGCTAAAACATCCCTTATTCTCAATAGAGATCATAGCAAAATACAAATTCATTGCATTAAAGAAACTCTCTGTAGTGTTGAAAGCATTCTGACAAATTTACACATGGTGGTATCACGGGAAAGTAAAGCCATTTTAGGATGGATGGCTTTAATTGAGAGTTGACCTCCTCCATACTGAATCCTTATAACCCACCAAAGAGCATTAAATGCCTACCTTCTAGTACTTACATCAAAATCTTCGTGATACTATAATATTCATCTATCCACTTTTGATCAATTAATTGGCCATGGTTTGTGTCCCTCTTGTACAGTTGCCCAAAGCCTGTACGCCTTAATTAGCTGTGTGGAGTTCTCCCGCACCCTGTAATTACAGTAATCGATTGAAACAAGCCTCTGCTTTAAAATAACATGCCAGCACAAATAAATGAGATGACTTTCCAACAGGAATTACTGGCGGATTTTATGTCACAATTAGAATATTTATGCCTTTCAATAAAGCACAAGTTATGAACGGACATTTCAGGAAACTATGATACAAATGTCTTAACATTGTAGATCTCTGGTTCTTGCATTGCCCATCCATGTAATGTCTTTTGAAATTGCTGAGTTGCACAGTTGGCTGTAACAACCTGTTTTTGTCTTGTCTACTGGGTCTTTAAAGGGGAGGTTCAGGCTTCAGTGCAATTTATATGTAAAATACTGAACAGTCCTCTAATACCACGTTACCGGCCCTCAGTTCATTTATATCTTTTTATCTACATGAGAGGAGGTTTGAAAAATGGCGGTTTTCCACTTGCGTTGTCACTACACAGTGAGGTCACACCCCGAGCTGTGGCTGAAATACAGAGAAATCGAAGAGTTCTGTGCATTTTAAATTCATCCCATCCTTTCTTTCACTGAGTGCAGAATTTTCATAAACACCCATGAACTTCTCACTTGTTTCATTAACACTTAAAGTGGAGGGGGTGAGCGTCTTGGGCGGGGGGGGGGGGGGGGGGGGGGGGGGGGGTGAGGAATTCTCCAGGAGTGTATATGGAGAAATTGACCATTACCAGCCACGATTTTCCCTCCATTATGGAACGCGGGCTGGGTGTGTGCAATTTCTCGCTGGACACTGGGCGCACTGAAGTGGAAAGCACACCCCCCCCCCGCCTTCAGTTTCAAAGCCTGACCCAAAGAAAAAGCCCCCTCGCGCTGGCATGCGGTTGACTTTGCCAGTCATCTCCGCCAGCAGTGGCACGAAGTGTGGCATGGCGAGGTCACAGAGTCATCACGGCACAGAAGGAGGCCATTCGGCCCATCGAGTCCGTGCCGGCTCTCTGTAGAGCAATCCAGTCAGTCCCATTCCCCTGCTCTATCCCCGTAGCCCTACAAGTTTATTTCCCTCAAGTGCCTATCCAGTCTCCCCCTGAAAACATTGAGTGTCTCCGCTTCCACCACTTCCGTCGGCAGCAAGTTCCAGGTCCTCACCACTCGCTGCGTAAAAAAGTTTTTCCTCACATCCCCCCCTGTATCTCTTGCCCAAAACCTTAAATCTGTGTCCCCCTAGTCCTTGTACCATCAACTAGTGGGAACAGCCTTTCCCCGTCTAGCCTATCCAAACCCGTCATAATCTTGTACACCTCTATCAAATCACCCCTCGACCTCCTTTGCTCTAATGAAAACAAATCCAGCTTCTCCAACCTGTCCTTGTAGCTAAGATCCCCCATCCCCAGAACCATTCTGGTAAATCTCCTCTGCACCCTCTCAAGGGCCTTCACATCCTTCCTAAAGTGTGGTGACCAGAACTGGACTCAATACTCCAGTTGTGGCCTGTTCAGTATTTTACATATAAATTGCGCTGAAGCCTGAACCTCCCCTTTAAAGACCCGGTAGACAAGACAAAAACAGGTGACAAACGAGAAGCGGCCACTCTCGTCGTGCGGGCACAGCTGCTTCCAAGTCAAGTTGATGACTGTGGGAGTCCACTTCTTCTGGTAGTGCGCAGGTTAAATGTGTTCGCAGTTTTAATTGTGGTTGGTTGGCCTGTTTATCTTAAATTAAAACCCTGTCGTGTGTTCGGTCGCGGGCCTTGCCCAATGTCAGGAGGAGGCCCGAACAGGCCAGCAATGTAAATGTCACATGACCAGGCTGGGCGCTGGAAAACAAAATGGCGGCACACAGTGCCCAATGGCATCAATTTCTTTTGGCTATACTTCCAGTGAGATAGGGAGAAGGCATTGCTGGAGGTGCCAACACAGACACTAGTTCCCACATTACAACACTGACTACACTTCAAAAGTACTTCATTGGCTGTAAAGCGCTTTGAGACGTCCGGTGGTAGTGAAAGGCGCTGTATAAATGCAAGTCTTTCTTTTCCTGTTTAAATGACAGAGCTACTACCACAGATGGAACTGCCTCTGGTGGTACCAATGCAGTGTTTGAAACTTATTATCGCTTTGTGCGGACAAAATGATCAATTGGCTCCAAGAAGTAAGGAGTGTTTTGTGTATTAAATGTCAATTATGGGATTCCCTGATGGCTCAGGGGGGTAAATGGACTGTGCGGGGTTACGGAGCAATGCAAATCGTGGAAGTTCCCCGGTTTGATTCTTGGTCCGTGCTGAACGAGGGCAACAAATGGAGATGACACAACTGGCCTTGCTGTCCTTCTGGTTAGAATGGGGGTGGTCAGCTAGCAACGCCTGGCCGAGAATGTGGATGTCGGGTGAGATTAGGACTTGCCGAATCTCAGGAGGCGGATCAGGCTTGGCTGTGATGCCGATCACAGTCGACCAGCTTGTCAGCGCTCAGTGTCCTGGCTCAAGCATGAAAAATGGTCAGTTGGGCGAGGCACCAGAGTGAGGAGAAAATGGAAAAAACAGGAAAGTTACTTGCCCTCTGGATTGTGGATTATTTTTGAGTTGGAGTCAGTCTACTTGAAAATGATTTCATTCCTATTGAACTCGGTTACAGCTGTGATCTGGGTTAAGAAGCAGCTGGATATTGAAGGGAAGACAAAAGAATTTTTGTGTTTAACAAGAATAAAATCAATTGAGCCAAGAAGCTTACTTCAGACAAATTTATCTCGTGCCTGAATAACTCATACCGGTCTATTTTTACCAATATGCACGTTCGAGCACATTTATTTTGCTTTTGCTCCTAATTGCGAAAGAAAGATTCCTCAATACATTTAGGCCCAAAGTCACTTGATATTCTGTGAAGAGCCCACTGAATCCCCTTGAAAGAACAATGAGTTGAATTCACTGGGATTCATTGGCCCGAAAATTAAACCTAATACGCGAGAGTACGCACTGTGTACTCTCGCGTATTCGATCCCGAATTGCCGGTTTCCTGCATGCACTGCGCATGCGCGGGAAACCGGCACTTCGTGAATTGCAAAGGGGGCGGTTCCTAAGTGAACCGCGTGCGCACTACAGGCTGTGCGCACACAGTGCACTTAGTTTTTTTTTCAGGTTTGAACGCGCAGGTAAGTGGTGAAGATTTTACACACAAAGAAAGCAGGCGTAGGACCCCCTTTTAACAAGGTAAGTAGTTAATTAAGTGTTATTTTAAATTTTTTTCAACAGGTTTATCTTTTTTAGAGACTTTAAAGAAAGGTAAGTTTATTTTTATAACTTTTAAAAAGATTTTAAATTTTTTCAAAAATTTAATTTTTTGTTTAAAGTGGTTAATTTATTTAACTATACTTATTTTATTAACGTGATGGCATTTTTTTTAAATTTAATTGAGGTTTAGCTGTTCTTTTGGGGGCTTGTAGTATTCATAGCTTTGACAGCTCTTGCTGTCAAAACTATGAATGAAAGATGGTGTGCTGCCATTGGCTCTAACTGAATCACGTGATCCCAGAGCTCGCACGAACTAATTGCGCCTCTGGGACACGCAAGCACTGCACGGTTGCAACAGGGAGAGGCTCTGAAACTAAAGTTCGTGTGGGCCCCAAACAAAAAGGTAGGCGCGGAGTGCGATATCGCGGGGAATCCTTACCCCCGCGGGAACCATCGATGTTTAATTTCTGGGCCATTATTTTATGGAGGTGACTGCTGCCAACGAAGTTGAAGTCGTTGCGCACGCGCAGTTTCCGTGTTTTTCCGGCTGTCCGCTAGCTGAAAAGAAAATACTGTCGCCATTACAAAGGAATCACTTCCAGAGAGAATGGAGGGCAGGGGGTGGTGAAAAGAGATCGCTGCCGCCGAACAGAGCCAGCAAAACACAGTAAACGGCCATTTTTATTCATTTTCTTCCCCTTTCCCATCACACGGAGCTTGTGCGCCGTCCAAATAAATCTCCGCAACCCTCCCCCTCCTCCGTGAAAATATCATACATTGATACTTAAACCAACTATTATTATACATTATTATACAGGATCTGCCTGAGAGGGTGGTGGAGGCAAACTCAATCGTGGCTTTCAAAATGGAATTGGATAAGTACCTGAAGGAAAAAAATTTGTAGGGCTACGGGGAAAGGGCGGGGGAGTGGGACTAGCTGAAGTGCTCTTGCAGAAAGCCGGCACGGGCTCAACGGGCTGAATGGCCTCCTTCTGTGCTGTAACCATTCTATGGTTCTATGAAACCAACCCATAGCTCCATAGATTCCATAGATTTAGGCTTGCGATATGACTATATTATTATACATTCATACTTAAGCCATTTATGTGCAGAACGCTTCTGTGCAGCTTCTGGTCGTTGGCAACAGCTTCCGGTTCGTTGGCAGCAGTCACGCCGTTATTTTAGACATAGAATTACATAGAATCTGCAGCACAGAAACAGACCATTCGGCCCAACTGGTCCATGCCGGTGTTTATGCTCCACATGAGCCTCCTCCACCTTACTTCATCTCACTCGATCAGCCATAATCTTCTATTCCTTTCTCCCTCACGTACATATCTAGATTTCCTTTAAATGCATCTGTGCTATTCGCCTCAACCACTCCCTGTGGTAGCGAGTTCCACATTCTCACCACTCTCTGGGGAAAGAAGTTTCTCCTGAATTCCCTATTGGATTTATTAGTGACTATCTTATATTTATGATCCCGAGTTTTAGACTCCCCCACAAGTGGAATCTTCTCTACGTCTACCCCATCGAACCCCTTCAGAATTATAAAGACCTCCATCAGGTCACCCCTCAGCCTTCTCTTTTCCAGAGAAAAGAGCCAGTGAATAGTTATAACCTCTCAGTTCTGGTATCATCCTTGTAAAGGATGCCCATGATTTCCACCTGTAGTGTTTCAGGGCAGGCAGCGAGAGGAGGCTGACTGTTTTCCTCTTAGGAGGATGGTTAAATGGCATGATCTTCATTCAGGCCGTTCTCAGGGGACTCCTAGAAACCAGCTCCAATATATCAAGCATTTATTAGCAGGATTTGAAATCCATTTGTCCTCAGCCCATATTTCAATATTTTGATATCTCCACTTCTGAATGAAAGAAAGAAGAAAGAAAGACTGACTTGCATTTCTATAGCGCCTGTCACGACCACCGGACGTCTCAAAGTGCTTTACAGCCAATGAAGTACTTTTGAAGTGGAGTCACTGTTGTAATGTGGGAAACGCGGCAGCCAATTTGCGCACAGCAAGCTCCCACAAACAGCAATGTGATAATGACCAGACAATCTGTTTTTGTTGTGTTGATTGAGGGATAAATATTGGCCCCAGGACACCAGGGAGAACCCCCCTGCTTTTCTTCGAAATAGTGCCGTGGGATCTTTTACGTCCACCTGAGAGAGCAGACGGGGCCTCGGTTTAACGTCTCATCTGAAAGACGGCACCTCCGACAGTGCAGCACTCCCTCAGCACCGCACTGAAGTGTCAGCCTGGATTTTTGTGTTCAAGTCACTGGAGAGGCGAGGGTGCTACCCACTGAGAATGGAAACCAAGATGGCCCCCGCAAAACGTGGGATGTTCAGGAAGTTTGTCATCCACTCTTACTGTCTTATTCCAAATTTCAGTCATGGTGATAGAAAGTGCGGGCACTATTCGGGAAAAATAACAACAATAGCCAGTTCTTAAAGCCTCAAATAACAACAGAAAACAGTACTGACGAAGGGTCATCGACCTGAAACGTTAACTCTGGGTTTTTTCTCTCCATGGACGCTGCCTGACCTGCTGAGTGTTTCCAGCATTTTCCGTTGTTATTTCAGATTTCCAGCATCCGCAGTATTTTACTAGTGTCTTAATGCCTCAACCGTGCTTGTTTTTTCGGTAGCAAATCTCCGAAGGCAAAAACGTCCTTCCAATGTCTTTGAAAATTTCAGTTGTTTGAAAAAATATGAATGTTTCCTCTATAGCAGATTGAACAAGTGCAAGCACAATATCTCGGCTCCAAAAAAAAATTGAAATCCAAGCCCTCCATTTCTAGAACCTACTGTGGTGGAACCAAGCTGCTTACTCTCAGGATTTTATATCATAAAAGGGCTCAGTTATAACTGTTGACCAAAAAATATACTCTGTTTTTTTTCTTTGCTTTTCCCAGTGAGTTTTCCAGCAAATATTTACTTCTATGGAGTTGGAAACGCTAGTTGGTCACAAGGTGAGTGCCCAAAACATGCGTGCCGGGGGATTTTTTTAAAGGTAGCACTCGCAGCAACAACAACAACTTGTATTTATATAGCGCCTTTAACGTAGTAAAACGTCCCAAGGCGCTGCACAGGAGCGATTATCAGACAAAATTTGACACCGAGCCACATAAGGATAAATTAGGGCAGGTGACCAAAAGCTTGGTCAAAGAGGTGGGTTTTAAGGAGCGTCTTAAAGGAGGAAAGAGAGGTAGTGGGGTGGAGAGGTTTAGGGAGGGAATTCCAGAGCTTAGGGCTTAGGCAACAGAAGGCACGGCCACCAATGGTGGAGCGATTATAATCAGGGATGCTCAAGAGGGCAGAATTAGAAGAGCGCAGATAGAAGAGTGAAGACACAGCCACCAATGGTGGAGCGATTGTAATCGAGGATGCGCTAGAGACAAGAATTGGAGATCTCAGAAAGTTGTGGGGCTGGAGGAAGTTACAGAGATAGGGAGGGGCAAGGTCATGGAGGGATTTGGAAACAAGGATGAGAATTTTAAAATCAAGGCGTTAACAGTTACTGGGTGGTTCTGTGGGTTGGCACACTGATTGTTTACTTCTTGGGCCTGCATTTTCATTCACCTGAGCCTGGTGGGACGAAAGGCTCCTTTGTCTGTGGCCTGCAAGGATCCTACATGACACGAGTTTGGGGAGTCTCAATCCAGTCCCTAGTTGGATCCACATCACAAAACTGCTCCAATGCGACACGAATTGGTACCGAGTTAGTAATAATACAAAAGCAAGATACTGCGGATGCTGGAAATTTGAAATAAAAACAGGCAATGCTGGAAACACTCAGCATCTGTGGAGAGAGAAACAGAGTTAACGTTTCAGACCGATGACCCTTAATCTCACTCAGACTGCACATGGGGCGGCTGGTTTGCGAAATGGAAAGTATCACACTGATGCAGTTAAGGGCTTCTGGGACTGGGGGAAAGGCTCATTGTTTGTGGCACAGTAGAGGGGTCTTTACCCTGCTAGGCCTGACCCGAGAGTGCTTAATGCAAACACGGGGTGGAGGCAGTGGGAAAAAGTTCTCTTTCCCATGCCTGATCTTGATGACCCGAATTTAAAAAAAACAATGGGTGACACATCTATGCAGCAACGGTGAAGACATTGAGGTGAGATCCAATTGCTAAACTTGAACAGAGAAGCTGTAGGCACAACATTAAAACCCACAGAGGATAGACTGCCATATGAGCAGTCACAGTTGTATTTGTTTTGAATGTGTGATGCCCTTAAAATGTTTATTGGCTGTCTGAGGTAGAAATTTACAGCTGAATCAAATGTGAGAGAAGTAGCCTTGTAAGCTGAGCTCTCCCTGTCCCTTTGAGATGATAATGCAGTTTGTGTGTAGTCGTGGGCATTCTACCTCCAAAAGGACAATGAGAGTTCAGAGCAGAACAAGAAGGATAATTCTGACGAAAGGTCATCGACCTGAAACGTTAACTCTCTTTCTCTCTCCACGGATGCTGCCTGGCCTGCTGAGTTTTTCCAGCGTTTTCTGTTGTTATTTCAGATTTCCAGCATCCGCAGTATTTTGCTATCGTAAGAAGGATAATTCAGCGGCCTAGGGCTCTAACCAACATCTGCTTTCAAAGTGCTATTGGCAGGCACTTAATAGGTCACCCATTCGCCGGCCCTTTCAACTGAGGATAATACAGGCCTGAAGAGATCCAGGAAGAATTTCCTTCAATCAATGCCTTCTCAGCTGGATGTCCCTCTTCCTGACCCTACAGGATCGAGGTGGACTTACGCCTACTAATCCCAACCCCGTCATGACCCTGGTTCAGTTTCCTGAGTCAGGGTCAGCAGGCATTCATGGCGGGCCCCTGACAAGAATCCCGCCAGCAAGTGGAAGCTTGCCAGTGGTCCAGAGAGAAATGCCAGTGCCCATGGGGGAAATGCCAGTGGCCCAGAGGCAGCCTTAGAAACACACGACAACGCAAAATCATCGAGCAGAAACTGATAGCCAAGTTCCGCACTCATGAAGACGGTCTCAACCGGGATCTTGGGTTTATGTCACGATACATGACGTGATCCGGACTCGAGTCATCGTTGGCTTGTTCACAGATGTGATTCCCAGTAAAAAAGTAAAAATTTTCCCAGTAAAAAAGTAAAAATTTTAAAGCTTTTCGTTTTACATACAGACGGCAGCTTTTGACACGTTAGAACCCCTGCGACTACACCTCATTGTCTCAGTTGTATCTTGCTATGTCTTTGATGTGGTACCTTCCTGGCTGACCTGATTAACTTTATCACACCTCGGCAGATAGTCAGGATGATTTAATTTAGTGGTCTGCAATTGTAAGGTACACATGCTTTGTTCTCTATCTATATATGCTTTGGCGATTCTGTATCTATTTACTTCACCTGAGGAAGGGGCAATCGATAGCTCCGAAAGCTTGTGATTTCAAATAAAACTGTTGGACTATAACCTGGTGTTGTGCGACCTCTCAATTTTGTCCACCCCAGTCCAACACCGGCATCTCCGCATCATGACCAGAGGGAAATGCCAGTGGTCCAGAGAGAAATGCCAGTGCCCATGGGGGAAATGCCAGTGGCCCAGAGGGAAATGCCAGTGGTCCAGAGAGAAATGCCAGTGCCCATGGGGGAAATGCCAGTGGCCATGGGGGAAATGCCAGTGGCCCAGGGGGAAATGCCAGTGGCCATGGGGGAAATGCCAGTGGCCCAGGGGGAAATGCCAATGGTCCAGAGAAAAATGCCAAAGCCCATGGGGGAAATGCCAGTGGCCATGGGGGAAATCCCAGTGGCCCAGGGGGAAATGCCAGAGGTCCAGAGGGAAATGCCAGTGGTCCAGAGGGAAATGCCAGTGGTCCAGAGGGAAATGCCAGTGGCCTTTGGGGAAATGCCAGCAGTCCAGGGGGAAATGCCAGTGGCCCAGGGGGAAATGCCAGCAGTCCAGAGGGAAATGCCAGAGGTCCAGAGGGAAATGCCAGTGGTCCAAAGGGAAATGCCAGCAGTCCAGAGGGAAATGCCAGCGGTCCAGAGGGAAATGCCAGTGGCCATTGGGGGAAATGCCAGCGGTCCAGAGGGAAATGCCAGTGGTCCAGAGGGAAATGCCAGTGGTCCAGAGGGAAATGCCAGAGGTCCAGGGGGAAATGCCAGAGGTCCAGAGGGAAATGCCAGTGGTCCAGAGGGAAATGCCAGAGGTCCAGAGGGAAATGCCAGTGGTCCAGAGGGAAATGTCAGTGGTCCAGAGGGAAATGCCAGCAATCCAGAGGGAAATGCCAGTGGTCCAGGGGGAAATGCCAGTGGTCCAGAGGGAAATGCCAGCAGTCCAGAGGGAAATGCCAGTGGTCCACAGGGAAATGCCAGCAGTCCAGAGGGAAATGCCAGCGGTCCAGGGGGAAATGCCAGAGGTCCAGGGGGAAATGCCAGAGGTCCAGGGGGAAATGACAGAGGTCCAGAGAGAAATGCCAGTGGTCCAGAGGGAAATGCCAGCAGTCCAGAGGGAAATGCCAGTGGTCCACAGGGAAATGCCAGCAGTCCAGAGGGAAATCCCAGTGGTCCAGGGGGAAATGCCAGAGGTCCAGGGGGAAATGCCAGAGGGAAATGCCAGTGGTCCAGAGGGAAATGCCAGTGGTCCAGAGGAAAATGCCAGAGGTCCAGAGGGAAATGCCAGTGGTCCAGAGGGAAATGCCAGTGGTCCAGGGGGAAATGCCAGAGGTCCAGAGGGAAATGCCAGTGGTCCAGGGGGAAATGCCAGTGGTCCAGAGGGAAATGCCAGAGGTCCAGAGGGAAATGCCAGTGGCCCAGGGGGAAATGCCAGTGGTCCAGAGGGAAATGCCAGAGGTCCAGAGGGAAATGCCAGTGGCCCAGGGGGAAATGCCAGTGGCCATTGGGGAAATGCCAGCGGTCCAGAGGGAAATGCCAGAGGTCCAGAGGGAAATGCCAGTGGCCCAGGGGGAAATGCCAGTGGCCCAGGGGGAAATGCCAGTGGCCCAGGGGGAAATGCCAGTGGTCCAGGGGGAAATGCCAGTGGCCATGGGGGAAATGCCAGTGGTCCAGAGGGAAATGCCAGAGGTCCAGAGGGAAATGCCAGTGGTCCAGAGGGAAATGCCAGTGGCCCAGGGGGAAATGCCAGTGGCCCAGGGGGAAATGCCAGTGGCCCAGGGGGAAATGCCAGTGGTCCAGAGGGAAATGCCAGTGGTCCAGAGGGAAATGCCAGTGGTCCAGAGGGAAATGCCAGCAATCCAGAGGGAAATGCCAGTGGTCCAGGGGGAAATGCCAGTGGTCCAGAGGGAAATGCCAGCAGTCCAGAGGGAAATGCCAGTGGTCCACAGGGAAATGCCAGCAGTCCAGAGGGAAATGCCAGTGGTCCAGGGGGAAATGCCAGTGGTCCAGAGGGAAATGCCAGTGGCCCAGGGGGAAATGCCAGTGGCCCAGGGGGAAATGCCAGTGGCCCAGGGGGAAATGCCAGTGGCCCAGGGGGAAATGCCAGTGGTCCTGGAGTGGGACAGTTGCATTAGAGCTCCGAAGGCTTCAACTAACCTCCCACTGAAGGCCTCGGCTGAGACCGTGGTAAGTGTTGGATGCTGAAATGGAGGGGGAAGAGATTAGTACAAGGCTTTCTTCCTCCATCAAGAGATTTTGGTCGGTTGGGGGGGGGCTTCCTGCCACTACCCCAGGGACTACGGCCAGGCTTCACCCGGCGGTGCCAGGGCATAGGGATGGACGGGAGGGAAATGGGCCAAGAACCCAGCCCGGCACCCTCCCCTCCCCACTGGCATTTACATGGGGCGGGTGGTGAAGGATCGACCAGTGGTCGCTCCAACAGGGGCGGGAGAGGAGAGGGAAATTCAGGTTGGGGTGGTGAGGCAGCAGTAGGCCTTGCTGCCCAATTTTTGCCCCTTTTCTGCCAATTGCGGGCAGAATAACGGAGGAAAATCCACCTCTTCACATCTAAAGAATGACAAATAAAAAGGAAAAGCAGACAACATTTTGCACTTTTTAATACATACTTAATCATGTCTCAGCTATCCACTGCCAGGAAAACTCCGAATACAAAGGAACTTACGACATATGTATGTATCTGCAGGCACCATCATCATATTTCCTTTTCCCAGATGTCACATCGCCCCTACCATGCTCAGCATGCCTTTCACATAATGGTAAAAAAAAATCAAAGACTAATTTTTTTTAATTTAAGTAGAAAATATGCAGTGAAAAAGAACACCGCCAGAGAGCTGAAGTCAGTGAAGAGATAGAGAGAGCGCAAGAGAGTGAACGAGACAGAGCGAGAGCGAGCGAAACAGAGCGAGAGTGAGCGAGACAGAGAGAGCGAGCGAGACAGAGCGAGACAGAGAGAGCGAGACAGAGAGAGCGAGACAGAGAGAGCGAGACAGAGAGAGAGCGAGACAGAGAGAGTGAGCGAGACAGAGAGAGAGCGAGACAGAGAGAGCGAGACAGAGAGAGCGAGACAGAGAGAGAGAGACAGAGAGAGAGAGACAGAGAGAGCGAGACAGAGAGAGCGAGACAGAGAGAGCGAGACAGAGAGAGACAGAGAGAGAGCGAGACAGAGAGAGAGAGACAGAGAGAGCGAGACAGAGAGAGCGAGACAGAGAGAGCGAGACAGAGAGAGAGAGACAGAGAGAGCGAGCCAGAGAGAGCGAGACAGAGAGAGCGAGACAGAGAGAGTGAGCGAGACAGAGAGAGAGCGAGACAGAGAGAGCGAGACAGAGAGAGCGAGACAGAGAGAGAGAGACAGAGAGAGAGAGACAGAGAGAGAGCGAGACAGAGAGAGACAGAGAGAGAGAGACAGAGAGAGCGAGACAGAGAGAGCGAGACAGAGAGAGAGAGACAGAGAGAGCGAGACAGAGAGAGAGACAGAGAGAGCGAGACAGAGAGAGAGAGACAGAGAGAGCGAGCCAGAGAGAGAGACAGAGAGAGAGAGACAGAGAGAGAGAGAGAGACAGAGAGAGCGAGACAGAGAGAGCGAGCCAGAGAGCGAGACAGAGAGAGCGAGACAGAGAGAGCGAGACAGAGAGAGAGAGACAGAGAGAGACAGAGAGAGAGAGACAGAGAGAGAGTGAGACAGAGAGAGAGAGAGACAGAGAGAGCAAGACAGAGAGAGCGAGGCAGAGAGAGACAGAGAGAGAGAGAGACAGAGAGAGCGAGACAGAGAGAGTGAGCGAGACAGAGAGAGAGCGAGACAGAGAGAGCGAGACAGAGAGAGCGAGACAGAGAGAGAGCGAGACAGAGAGCGAGACAGAGAGAGAGCGAGACAGAGAGAGCGAGACAGAGAGAGCGAGACAGAGAGAGAGCGTGACAGAGAGAGCGAGACAGAGAGAGAGCGAGACAGAGAGAGCGAGACAGAGAGAGCGAGACAGAGAGAGAGCGAGACAGAGAGAGCGAGCCAGAGAGAGAACGAGACAGAGAGAGTGAGCGAGACAGAGAGAGCGAGCCAGAGAGAGAACGAGACAGAGAGAGTGAGCGAGACAGAGAGAGCGAGACAGAGAGAGCGAGACAGAGAGAGTGAGCGAGACAGAGAGAGAGCGAGCCAGAGAGAGCGAGACAGAGAGAGCGAGACAGAGAGAGCGAGACAGAGAGATCGAGACAGAGAGAGCGAGACAGAGAGAGTGAGACAGAGAGAGAGCGGGACAGAGAGAGCGAGACAGAGAGAGCGAGACAGAGAGAGCGAGACAGAGAGAGAGCGAGACAGAGAGAAAGAGCGAGACAGAGAGAGCGAGACAGAGAGCGCGAGACAGAGAGAGAGCGAGACAGAGAGAGAGCGAGACAGAGAGTGAGCGAGACAGAGAGAGCGAGACAGAGAGAGAGCGAGACAGAGAGAGACAGAGAGAGACAGAGAGAGAGACAGAGAGAGCGAGACAGAGAAAGCGAGACAGAGAGAGCGAGACAGAGAGAGAGAGACAGAGAGAGAGCGAGACAGAGAGAGAGAGACAGAGAGAGCGAGACAGAGAGAGCGAGACAGAGAGAGCGAGACAGAGAGAGCGAGACAGAGAGAGAGCGAGACAGAGAGAGAGAGACAGAGAGAGACAGAGAGAGAGACAGAGAGAGCGAGCCAGAGAGAGAGACAGAGAGAGAGAGACAGAGAGAGAGAGAGAGACAGAGAGAGCGAGACAGAGAGAGCGAGACAGAGAGAGCGAGACAGAGAGAGCGAGACAGAGAGAGAGAGACAGAGAGAGAGTGAGACAGAGAGAGAGCAAGACAGAGAGAGCGAGACAGAGAGAGAGCGAGACAGAGAGAGACAGAGAGAGAGAGAGACAGAGAGAGCGAGACAGAGAGAGTGAGCGAGACAGAGAGAGAGCGAGACAGAGAGAGCGAGACAGAGAGAGCGAGACAGAGAGAGAGCGAGACAGAGAGAGCGAGACAGAGAGCGAGACAGAGAGAGAGCGAGACAGAGAGAGCGAGACAGAGAGAGCGAGACAGAGAGAGCGAGACAGAGAGAGCGAGACAGAGAGAGCGAGACAGTGAGAGCGAGACAGAGAGAGCGAGACAGAGAGAGAGCGAGACAGAGATAGCGAGCCAGAGAGAGAACGAGACAGAGAGAGTGAGCGAGACAGAGAGAGCGAGCCAGAGAGAGAACGAGACAGAGAGAGTGAGCGAGACAGAGAGAGCGAGACAGAGAGAGCGAGACAGAGAGAGTGAGCGAGACAGAGAGAGAGCGAGCCAGAGAGAGCGAGACAGAGAGAGCGAGACAGAGAGAGCGAGACAGAGAGAGCGAGACAGAGAGATCGAGACAGAGAGAGCGAGACGAGAGAGTGAGACAGAGAGAGAGCGAGACAGAGAGAGCAAGACAGAGAGAGCGAGACAGAGAGAGCGAGACAGAGAGAGCGAGACAGAGAGAGAGAGACAGAGAGAGCGAGACAGAGAGAGAGCGAGACAGAGAGAAAGAGCGAGACAGAGAGAGTGAGCGAGACAGAGAGAGCGAGACAGAGAGAGAGCGAGACAGAGAGAGCGAGACAGAGAGAGCGAGACAGAGAGAGAGCGAGACAGAGAGAGCGAGCCATAGAGAGAACGAGACAGAGAGAGTGAGCGTGACAGAGAGAGCGAGACAGAGAGAGCGAGACAGAGACAGCGAGACAGAAAGAGTGAGCGAGTCAGAGAGAGAGCGAGACAGATGAGAGCGAGACAGAGGAGCGAGACAGAGAGAGTGAGACAGAGAGAGCGAGACAAGGAGAGCGAGACAGAGAGAGAGCGAGACAGAGAGAGCGAGACAAGTGAGAGCGAGACAGTGAGAGCGAGAACAGAGAGAGCGAGACAGAGAGAGAGCGAGACAGAGAGAGCGAGCCAGAGAGAGAACGAGACAGAGAGAGGGAGCGAGACAGAGAGATCGAGCCAGAGAGAGGAACGAGACAGAGAGAGTGAGCGAGACAGAGAGAGCGAGACAGAGAGAGCAAGGACAGAGAGAGTGAGCGAGACAGAGAGAGAGCGAGCCAGAGTGAGCGAGACAGAGAGAGCGAGACAGAGAGAGCGAGACAGAGAGAGCGAGACAGAGAGATCGAGACAGAGAGAGCGAGACAGAGAGAGTGAGACAGAGAGAGAGCGAGACAGAGAGAGCGAGACAGAGAGCGAGACAGAGAGAGCGAGACAGAGAGAGCGAGACAGAGAGAGAGAGCCAGAGAGAGCGAGACAGAGAGAGCGAGACAGAGAGAGAGAGACAGAGAGAGAGCGAGACAGAGAGAGAGCGAGACAGAGAGAGTGAGCGAGACAGAGAGAGAGAGACAGAGAGAGAGCGAGACAGAGAGAGCGAGCCAGAGAGAGAACGAGACAGAGAGAGTGAGCGAGAAAGAGAGAGTGAGCGAGACAGAGAGAGCGAGCCAGAGAGAGCGAGACAGAGAGAGCGAGACAGAGAGAGAGAGACAGAGAGAGACAGAGAGAGAGCGAGACAGAGAGAGAGCGAGACAGAGAGAGAGCGAGCCAGAGAGAGAGAGACAGAGAGAGCGAGACAGAGAGAGCGAGACAGAGAAAGCGAGACAGAGAGAGCGAGACAGAGAGAGAGCGAGACAGAGAGAGAGCGAGACAGAGAGAGAGCGAGACAGAGAGAGCGAGACAGAGAGAGAGCGAGACAGAGAGAACGAGCGAGCCAGAGAGAGCGAGACAGAGAGAGAGCGAGACAGAGAGAGCGAGACAGAGAGAGCGAGCGAGACAGAGAGAGAGCGAGACAGAGAGAGCG
Source organism: Squalus acanthias (assembly GCA_030390025.1). Classification (NCBI taxonomy): domain Eukaryota; kingdom Metazoa; phylum Chordata; class Chondrichthyes; order Squaliformes; family Squalidae; genus Squalus; species Squalus acanthias. The sequence goes on along the minus strand of JASTWF010000036.1, from coordinate 1,259,594 downwards.
AGCGAGACAGAGAGAGCGAGACAGAGAGAGCGAGCCAGAGAGAGTGAGCGAGACAGAGAGAGCGAGACAGAGAGAGAGCGAGACAGAGAGAGCGAGACAGAGAGAGTGAGCGAGACAGAGAGAGCGAGACAGAGAGAGAGCGAGACAGAGAGAGCGAGACAGAGAGAGCGAGACAGAGAGAGAGCGAGACAGAGAGAGCGAGACAGAGAGAGAGCGAGACAGAGAGAGAACGAGCGAGCCAGAGAGAGTGAGACAGAGAGAGAGCGAGACAGAGAGAGCGAGACACAGAGAGAACGAGCGAGCCAGAGAGAGCGAGACAGAGAGAGCGAGACAGAGAGAGCGAGACAGAGAGAGCGAGCGAGACAGAGAGAGAGCGAGACAGAGAGAGCGAGCGAGACAGAGAGAGCGAGACAGAGAGAGAACGAGCGAGACAGAGAGAGCGAGACAGAGAAAGTGAGACAGAGAGAGAACGAGCGAGACAGAGAGTGCGAGACAGAGAGGATGAGACAGAGAGAGAGCGAGACAGAGCGAGAGACAGAGAGAGAGACCGAGACAGAGAGAGCGAGACAGAGAGAGCGAGACAGAGAGCAGCGAGACAGAGACAGCGAGACAGAGAGAGAGCGAGACAGAGAGAGACAGAGAGAGAGAGCGAGACAGAGAGAGAGCGAGACAGAGAGAGTGAGCGAGACAGAGAGAGCGAGACAGAGAGAGCGAGACAGAGAGAGAGCGAGACAGAGAGAGAGCGAGACAGAGAGAGCGAGCCAGAGAGAGAACGAGACAGAGAGAGTGAGCGAGACAGAGAGAGTGAGCGAGACAGAGAGAGCGAGCCAGAGAGAGCGAGACAGAGAGAGCGAGACAGAGAGAGAGAGACAGAGAGAGACAGAGAGAAAGCGAGACAGAGAGAGAGCGAGACAGAGAGAGAGCGAGCCAGAGAGAGAGAGACAGAGAGAGAGGGAGAGCCAGAGAGAGAGAGACAGAGAGAGCGAGACAGAGAGAGCGAGACAGAGAGAGCGAGACAGAGAGAGCGAGACAGAGAGAGCGAGACAGAGAGATCGAGACAGAGAGAGCGAGACAGAGAGAGTGAGACAGAGAGAGAGCGAGACAGAGAGAGCGAGACAGAGAGAGCGAGACAGAGAGAGAGAGACAGAGAGAGCGAGACAGAGAGAGAGCGAGACAGAGAGAAAGAGCGAGACAGAGAGAGCGAGACAGAGAGCGCGAGACAGAGAGAGAGCGAGACAGAGAGAGAGCGAGACAGAGAGTGAGAGACAGAGAGAGAGCGAGACAGAGAGAGAGAGACAGAGAGAGAGACAGAGAGAGAGAGACAGAGAGAGCGAGCCAGAGAGAGAGAGACAGAGAGAGAGAGAGAGACAGAGAGAGCGAGACAGAGAGAGCGAGCCAGAGAGCGAGCCAGAGAGCGAGACAGAGAGAGCGAGACAGAGAGAGCGAGACAGAGAGAGAGAGACAGAGAGAGACAGAGAGAGAGAGACAGAGAGAGAGTGAGACAGAGAGAGAGACAGAGAGAGCGAGCCAGAGAGAGTGAGCGAGACAGAGAGAGAGCGAGACAGAGAGAGCGAGACAGAGAGAGCGAGACAGAGAGAGAGCGAGACAGAGAGAGCGAGACAGAGCGAGAGCGAGACAGAGAGAGCGAGACAGAGAGAGCGAGACAGAGAGAGAGCGAGACAGAGAGAGCGAGCCAGAGAGAGAACGAGACAGAGAGAGTGAGCGAGACAGAGAGAGCGAGCCAGAGAGAGAACGAGACAGAGAGAGTGAGCGAGACAGAGAGAGCGAGACAGAGAGAGCGAGACAGAGAGAGAGCGAGCCAGAGAGAGCGAGACAGAGAGAGCGAGACAGAGAGAGCGAGACAGAGAGAGCGAGACAGAGAGAGAGCGAGACAGAGAGAGCGAGACAGAGAGAGCGAGACAGAGAGAGCGAGACAGAGAGAGAGAGACAGAGAGAGCGAGACAGAGAGAGAGCGAGACAGAAAGAGCGAGACAGAGAGAGCGAGACAGAGAGCGCGAGACAGAGAGAGAGCGAGACAGAGAGAGACAGAGAGAGAGAGGCAGAGAGAGACAGAGAGAGCGAGACAGAGAGAGTGAGCGAGACAGAGAGAGAGCGAGACAGAGAGAGCGAGACAGAGAGAGCGAGACAGAGAGAGCGAGACAGAGAGAGAGCGAGACAGAGAGAGCGAGACAGAGAGCGAGACAGAGAGAGAGCGAGACAGAGAGAGCGAGACAGAGAGAGCGAGACAGAGAGAGAGCGAGACAGAGAGAGCGAGACAGAGAGAGAGCGAGACAGAGAGAGCGAGACAGAGAGAGCGAGACAGAGAGAGAGCGAGACAGAGAGAGCGAGCCAGAGAGAGAACGAGACAGAGAGAGTGAGCGAGACAGAGAGATCGAGCCAGAGAGAGAACGAGACAGAGAGAGTGAGCGAGACAGAGAGAGCGAGACAGAGAGAGCGAGACAGAGAGAGTGAGCGAGACAGAGAGAGAGCGAGCCAGAGAGAGCGAGACAGAGAGAGCGAGACAGAGAGAGCGAGACAGAGAGAGCGAGACAGAGAGATCGAGACAGAGAGAGCGAGACAGAGAGAGTGAGACAGAGAGAGAGCGAGACAGAGAGAGCGAGACAAAGACAGCGAGACAGAAAGAGTGAGCGAGTCAGAGAGAGAGCGAGACAGAGAGAGCGAGACAGAGAGAGCGAGACAGAGAGAGCGAGACAGAGAGAGTGAGACAGAGAGAGCGAGACAGAGAGAGCGAGACAGAGAGAGCGAGACAGAGAGAGAGCGAGACAGAGAGAGAGCGAGACAGAGAGAGTGAGCGAGACAGAGAGAGAGAGACAGAGAGAGAGCGAGACAGAGAGAGAGCGAGACAGAGAGAGCGAGCCAGAGAGAGAACGAGACAGAGAGAGTGAGCGAGACAGAGAGAGTGAGCGAGACAGAGAGAGCGAGCCAGAGAGAGCGAGACAGAGAGAGCGAGACAGAGAGAGAGAGACAGAGAGAGACAGAGAGAGAGCGAGACAGAGAGAGAGCGAGACAGAGAGAGAGCGAGCCAGAGAGAGAGAGACAGAGAGAGCGAGACAGAGAGAGCGAGACAGAGAAAGCGAGACAGAGAGAGCGAGACAGAGAGAGAGCGAGACAGAGAGAGAGCGAGACAGAGAGAGAGCGAGACAGAGAGAGCGAGACAGAGAGAGAGCGAGACAGAGAGAGAACGAGCGAGCCAGAGAGAGCGAGACAGAGAGAGAGCGAGACAGAGAGAGAGCGAGACAGAGAGAGCGAGCGAGAAAGAGAGAGCGAGACAGAGAGAACGAGCCAGAGAGAGTGAGCGAGACAGAGAGAGCGAGACAGAGAGAGAGCGAGACAGAGAGAGCGAGACAGAGAGAGTGAACGAGACAGAGAGAGAGCGAGACAGAGAGAGCGAGACAGAGAGAGCGAGACAGAGAGAGAGCGAGACAGAGAGAGCGAGACAGAGAGAGAGCGAGACAGAGAGAGAACGAGCGAGCCAGAGAGAGTGAGACAGAGAGAGAGCGAGACAGAGAGAGCGAGACAGAGAGAGAACGAGCGAGCCAGAGAGAGCGAGACAGAGAGAGAGCGAGACAGAGAGAGCGAGACAGAGAGAGCGAGCGAGACAGAGAGAGAGCGAGACAGAGAGAGCGAGCGAGACAGAGAGAGCGAGACAGAGAGAGAACGAGCGAGACAGAGAGAGCGAGACAGAGAAAGTGAGACAGAGAGAGAACGAGCGAGACAGAGAGTGCGAGACAGAGAGGATGAGACAGAGAGAGAGCGAGACAGAGCGAGAGACAGAGAGAGAGGGCGAGACAGAGAGAGCGAGACAGAGAGAGCGAGACAGAGAGAGCGAGACAGAGACAGCGAGACAGAGAGAGAGCGAGACAGAGAGAGGACAGAGAGAGAGAGCGAGACAGAGAGAGAGAGCGAGACAGAGAGAGTGAGCGAGACAGAGAGAGCGAGACAGAGAGAGCGAGACAGAGAGAGAGCGAGACAGAGAGAGAGCGAGACAGAGAGAGCGAGCCAGAGAGAGAACGAGACAGAGAGAGTGAGCGAGACAGAGAGAGTGAGCGAGACAGAGAGAGCGAGCCAGAGAGAGCGAGACAGAGAGAGCGAGACAGAGAGAGAGAGACAGAGAGAGACAGAGAGAGAGCGAGACAGAGAGAGAGCGAGACAGAGAGAGAGCGAGCCAGAGAGAGAGAGACAGAGAGAGAGAGAGAGCCAGAGAGAGAGAGACAGAGAGAGCGAGACAGAGAGAGCGAGACAGAGAAAGCGAGACAGAGAGAGCGAGACAGAGAGAGAGCGAGACAGAGAGAGAGCGAGACAGAGAGAGAGCGAGACAGAGGGAGCGAGACAGAGAGAGAGCGAGACAGAGAGAGAACGAGCGAGCCAGAGAGAGCGAGACAGAGAGAGAGCGAGACAGAGAGAGCGAGACAGAGAGAGCGAGCGAGACAGAGAGAGAGCGAGACAGAGAGCGCGAGACAGAGAGAGCGAGACAGAGAGAGCGAGCCAGAGAGAGTGAGCGAGACAGAGAGAGCGAGACAGAGATAGAGCGAGACAGAGAGAGCGAGACAGAGAGAGTGAGCGAGACAGAGAGAGCGAGACAGAGAGAGAGCGAGACAGAGAGAGCGAGACAGAGAGAGCGAGACAGAGAGAGAGCGAGACAGAGAGAGCGAGACAGAGAGAGAGCGAGACAGAGAGAGAACGAGCGAGCCAGAGAGAGCGAGACAGAGAGAGAGCGAGACAGAGAGAGCGAGACAGAGAGAGCGAGCGAGACAGAGAGAGAGCGAGACAGAGAGAGCGAGCGAGACAGAGAGAGCGAGACAGAGAGAACGAGCGAGACAGAGAGTGCGAGACAGAGAGGATGAGACAGAGAGAGAGCGAGACAGAGCGAGAGACAGAGAGAGAGAGCGAGACAGTGAGAGCGAGACAGAGCGAGCGAGACAGAGAGAGCGAGACAGAGAGAGCGAGACAGAGAGAGAACGAGCGAGACAGAGAGAGTGAGACAGAGAGAGAACGAGCGAGACAGAGAGAGCGAGACAGAGAGAGTGAGACAGAGAGAGAGCGAGACAGAGAGAGACAGAGAGAGAGAGCGAGACAGAGAGAGCGAGACAGAGAGAGCGAGACAGAGAGAGCGAGACAGAGAGAGCGAGCCAGAGAGTGAGCCAGACAGACAGAGCGAGACAGAGAGAGAGCGAGACAGAGAGAGCGAGACAGAGAGAGTGAGCGAGACAGAGAGAGCGAGACAGAGAGAGAGCGAGACAGAGAGAGCGAGACAGAGAGAGAGAGACAGAGAGAGTGAGCGAGACAGAGAGCGAGACAGAGAGAGAGCGAGACAGAGAGAGCGAGACAGAGAGAGTGAGCGAGACAGAGAGAGCGAGACAGAGAGAGAGCGAGACAGAGAGAGCGAGACAGAGAGAGAGAGACAGAGAGAGTGAGCGAGACAGAGAGAGCGAGACAGAGAGAGAGCGAGACAGAGAGAGCGAGACAGAGAGAGAGCGAGACAGAGAGAGCGAGACAGAGAGAGAGCGAGACAGAGAGAGAACGAGCGAGCCAGAGAGAGCGAGACAGAGAGAGAGCGAGACAGAGAGAGCGAGACACAGAGAGCGAGCGAGACAGAGAGAGAGCGAGACAGAGAGAGAACGAGCGAGACAGAGAGAGCGAGACAGAGATGGCGAGACAGAGAGAGCAAGACAGAGAGAGAGCGAGACAGAGAGAGCGAGACAGAGAGATAGCGAGACAGAGAGAGAACGAGCGAGCCAGAGAGAGCGAGACAGAGAGAGAGCGAGACAGAGAGAGCGAGACAGAGAGATAGCGAGACAGAGAGAGAACGAGCGAGCCAGAGAGAGCGAGACAGAGAGAGAGCGAGACAGAGAGAGCGAGACACAGAGAGCGAGCGAGACAGAGAGAGAGCGAGACAGAGAGAGCGAGCGAGACAGAGAGAGCGAGACAGAGAGAGAACGAGCGAGACAGAGAGAGCGAGACAGAGAGAGTGAGACAGAGAGAGAACGAGCGAGACAGAGAGAGCGAGACAGAGAGAGTCAGACAGAGAGAGAGCGAGACAGAGAGAAAGACAGAGAGAGAGCGAGACAGAGAGAGCGAGACAGAGAGAGCGAGACAGAGAGAGAACGAGCGAGACAGAGAGAGTGAGACAGAGAGAGAACGAGCGAGACAGAGAGATCGAGACAGAGAGAGTGAGACAGAGAGAGAGCGAGACAGAGAGAGACAGAGAGAGAGAGCGAGACAGAGAGAGCGAGACAGAGAGAGCGAGACAGAGAGAGCGAGACAGAGAGAGAGAGACAGAGAGGGAGAGACAGAGAGAGAGAGACAGAGAGAGTGAGCGAGACAGAGAGAGCGAGCCAGAGAGAGCGAGACAGAGAGAGAACGAGCGAGACAGAGAGAGCGAGACAGAGAGAGAGAGACAGAGAGAGAGCGAGCGAGACAGAGAGAGCCAGCCAGAGAGAGAGAGACAGAGAGAGTGAGCGAGACAGAGAGAGCGAGACAGAGAGAGCGAGACAGAAAGAGAGAGACAGAGAGAGAGCGAGCGAGACAGAGAGAGCGAGCCAGAGAGAGAGAGACAGAGAGAGCGAGACAGAGGGAGAGAGACAGAGAGAGAGCGAGCGAGACAGAGAGAGCGAGACAGAGAGAGCGAGGCAGAGAGAGCGAGACAGAGGGAGAGAGACAGAGAGAGAGCGAGACAGAGAGAGCGAGACAGAGAGAGAGCGAGACAGAGAGAGCGAGACAGAGAGAGCGAGCCAGAGAGAGCGAGACAGAGAGAGCGAGACATAGAGAGAGCGAGCGAGACAGAGAGAGCGAGACAGAGAGAGAGAGACAGAGAGAGCGAGACAGAGAGCGAGACAGAGAGAGCGAGACAGAGAGAGCGAGACAGAGAGAGAGACAGAGAGTGAGCGAGACAGAGAGAGCGAGACAGAGAGAGAGAGACAGAGAGCGAGACAGAGAGAGCGAGACAGAGAGAGCGAGACAGAGAGAGAGACAGAGAGTGAGCGAGACAGAGAGAGCGAGCCAGAGAGAGAGAGACAGAGAGAGCGAGCCAGAGAGAGAGAGCGAGCCAGAGAGAGAGAGACAGAGAGAGAGAGACAGAGAGAGCGAGACAGAGAGAGCGAGCCAGAGAGAGAGAGCGAGCCAGAGAGAGAGAGCCAGAGAGAGAGAGACAGAGAGAGAGAGCGAGCCAGAGAGAGAGAGACAGAGAGAGTGAGCGAGACAGAGAGAGCGAGCCAGAGAGAGAGTGAGTCAGAGAGAGTGAGCGAGTCAGAGAGAGTGAGCGAGCGAGACAGAGAGAGCGAGTGAGACAGAGAGAGAACGAGACAGAGAGAGAGCAAGCGAGACAGAGAGAGCGAGCGAGACACAGAAAGAGCGAGACAGAGAGAGCCAGAGAGAGAGCGAGACAGAGAGAGCGAGACAGAGTGAGAACGAGCGAGACAGAGAGAGCGAGCGAGCGAGACAGAGAGAGCGAATGAGACAGAGAGAGAGCGAGACAGAGAGAGAGCAAGCGAGACAGAGAGAGCGAGCGAGCCAGAGAGAGAGAGAGCGAGACAGAGAGAGCGAGCGAGACAGAGAGAGCGAGACAGAGAGCGAGCGAGACAGAGAGAGCGAGCGAGACAGAGAGAGAGCGAGACAGAGAGTGAGCCAGAGAGAGAGCGAGCGAGACAGAGAGAGCGAGTGAGACAGAGAGAGCGAGTGAGACAGAGAGAGCGAGTGAGACACAGAGAGCGAGCCAGAGAGAGAGCGAGCGAGACAGAGAGAGAGCGAGACAGAGAGAGCGAGCCAGAGAGAGACGAGCGAGACAGAGA